>JAQHUG010000647.1:290746-319385 GCA_028555095.1 Dicrostonyx torquatus
AATGTGTGGTTCTTATTAGCTACCAGGACACACTAAATCAGCTGATAAAAAGCAGTAGATAAAAGGAGGCAGAATTCTGAAGCTCACACCTTACAACAGTATCCGAGGGCTTTCATTTTTCTTCTGTAAAAGGGAAATAAAAGGTTTACATGTACATAATTGAAACCAAGCCTTCTCAGTGGGGCTAACAATTTTTCCTTCAAAATATCTTGTAGGTTTCCAAGACTTACAGAATGGGGAGACTGTTACTGAGTAGGCTGCTTCTGATCTACCCATCACTTGGTTTTCTCATTTGGGATTTTGGAAAATAGGCAAACTTGAAAAGACAGCCCAGATAAAAGAAGTGCCTCTCCACAGTGTTGATTCTCCATGGTCAGAGAAGTCTGGGTGGACCACAGGAGTCAGGTGGATCTCAGCAAGATTGGGGTTCCCACACTGAGCATAAACTGGCTATGACATCCTGATCTTACCTTTTGAGGACATTACTACTCAGCTGCTGCATGTGCTAACAGCCATCACTGTGAAGAGCACTGGCTGCTCTTCCATAGGTCCTGAGTTCAATTTCTAGCAACCACGTGGTGGCTCATAACCATCTATAATGAGATCTGGTGCCCTCTTCTGGTGTGCAAGCATGCAGGCAGGCAGAGCACTGTACACATAATAAGTCTTTTTTAAAAAAAATCAAATGGGTTCTCCCTTGCTTTCTTCTGTGTGAGCTTCAAAACACACACGTGACAAAGCCCGTCCTAGTCAAAGAGTACAAAACCCCTCAGCTATTAATAAAACCTAAAATTTAAATGTATTGTCTTCACAACATGCCCCTTCCAGGGCTGACTGTGTGTTCACAAAGAGAACAGATATCATCAGAAATTAGTGATGGGCACTCACTGCTGACAGAGATCTTTCCCTAGAGAATCACACAGGAAATCAGTCCCCGTAGTAGATTCCTTCCCACATCCCTATGCAGGGAAGACCAGAGAGTGAGAGTAGGTGTTTCTGAGGCATGGCTATACTCACCGTGAGTTCTGTGGGTATCATGGTGAGTCAGATGCCAGCCAGCTTCTAGAAAGAAAGGACAAACATCAGAAAGAAAGCAGACTTATAGACACACTCTGGGAACCAAACACCAAAGGTGGAGATTCAACATTAAACTTGTTCGTATTTGTGGAAAAAGTCACACAAAAAACACTTCTGCATTGCTGGTGGGAATGCAAGCTGGCACAACCCCTTTGGATATCAGTGTGGAGATTTCTCAGAAAATTAGGAAACAACCTTCCTCAAGACCCAATAATACCACTTTTAGGTATATATCCAAAGGATGCTCAATTATGCCACAAAGACATGTGCTCAACTATGTTCATAGCAGCTTTGTTTGTCATAGCCAGAACCTGGAAACAACCTAAATGTCCCTCGACCAAAGAATGGATAAAGAAATTGTGTTACATTTACACAATGGAGTACTACACAGCAGAAAAATAGCAACAGCTTGAATTTTGCAGGAAAATGGATGGAACTAGAAAACATTATTTTGAGTGAGGTAACCTAGACATAGAAAGACAATTGTCACATATACTCACTCATAGGTGGTTTTTAAACATAAAACAAAGAAAGCCAGCCTGCAAACCATAATCACAGAGAACTTAGACAACAATGAGGACACTAAGAGAACTTACATAGACCTTAATATACATGGGAAAATATAAAAAGACAAGATCTCCTGAATAAATTGGGAGCATAGGGACATTGAGGGAGGGCTGAAGGGGGAGGGGAGAGGCAGGGAGGGGAGCAGAGAAAAATGTAGAGCTCAATAAATATCAATAATGGAAAAAAAAGTCACATAAAAAAACATTAGACTCCATGTCCCTTTTCAGACTATAGTTGCCTATCAGAATATTATTGAAAGTACAGAATGAAGGTAACAGTTCTGGAGTTACAGCTTACTTCTTCACTCTAATAGACCCAGGGTTTAATGTTTAACTTCTTTTAACTTAGATAACTAGCAAAACTCGCATCTGTGGATGAGGAACCACAGGGGCTCTTAGGCAGCCTCCAGCCCATCTTTACCTAGTAGTTCATTTCCTCCTGACTCAACTTGTGTAAGGTCTGGGAAAGGCTCCTCCTCTCCCCCACCCCCATTATATTGCCTAGGCTTGAGCTAGCAATACCAGGTCATGGATTTGTAAAGAAGGGTGTCCAGGCACTCAGCTGGAGAGAGAAACCCAGGGTTGTACAACCAGAGATGGACTCCTTTGTGGAGGGGTCTGTGCCTGGACAGCACCTGCACCCCAACCCTCTGTCAGTGCCACTCATCTTGGTGCTTGAGCCAATGTGTTGTGCTGCCTCCTGTCCTGTGGCTTTCCTTTCCACTCTGCCTGTGGATTTCACTACATGAAATGAGGTGCAAGCATTCTGAAAAACTGTGTGTGTGTGTGTTGTATATGTGTATACGCCTAAGTGTGTGAATACCTGTGTCTGAGAAGGCCAATGGTCAACATCAAGTGTCCTCACTCTCTACCTTTCTTTTTATTTATTTTTTTAATGCATATGGGTGTTTTGCCTGCGTGTATGACTGTGCACCAGATGTGGGCCTAATGCCGGATGAGGCCAGAAGAGGGCATCAGATCCCCTGGAACTGGAGTTAAGAATGTTTGTAAGCCACGCTGTGAGTTCTGGAGATCAAACCCAGATCCTCTGGAAGAGCAGCCACCAATATTCTTAACTACTGAACCATCTCTCTAGCGCTTACCCTTTTTCTTTACTTTTTGCTTGTTTACTGTTGGTTTTTCTTTGGGGGGGGGTTGTTTTGTTTTGTTATGGTAGGACCTCTCACTGAACCTGGAGCTCACTGCTTCAGCTTTACGGGATGCCTCCTCGGAGCTGGGGTTACAGACATCACCAGCACACTTGGCTTCTGTTGGTGCTGAAGATCCAAACGTGACCTCAAGCTTACACAGCAAGCACTTTAGCAAGAGCCATCTCCCAGCCACTGGAGAACAGTGGCAGCTTCGTAAAAAGTCAAACATGCTTGCCGTACGTCTAACCATGCTACGCCTAAATAATTTCCTAAGAAAAACGCAAGCCGTGTCCCCACAGAAGCTTGCACATGAATCCCCAAACAAGTTTTGTTGGTGACAGCTAAATGGACCACCAAACTGTATATAGTAATGACTGGGAAAGCTGCTGAAATGTTCCCACAACAGGGCAAGGAATGGTCTGCCTCTTCACACAGGAGCCCAAACTGGTCTCAAAATAATTTTATGCTGAATAATGAAGGTGAACTCACAAGTTCACTGTTTTTGCTTACATGAAACTCAGGATAACGCGTACTAGCCTTTACGGCAAATGCAGCTCAGAGATTTCCTGGAAAGAGGCAGTGGAGGAGAGCAAGGGGGCAGCACAGGATGCAAAGGTGAGAGAGAAAGTTTGAGAGGAGAAAGATCTATGATTGTCATAGTTTCACGGGGGCAGGTAGGCGCACAAGGACTCGTCTTGCACGCTACATGTTTGTGGCTATTGTTACTAAGACTCAACAAAGTTTCAAGATAAAGAAGTTTTTTTTTTCTTTCAATAATCAGGCATCTCTGTTATCAGCAAGCCCCCAAGAAGCTGCCAGAGCTCCTGCAAGCCCCCATTAAAGTTCCCTTTCCAGCTCTCCCAAGCACCTTAGTGTCTTGTGCTGTGCTTTGGAAATGAGGGAGCCACAGAAAGCTTTAGAGCAGAGGGTGGGTGTGGTGATGCAAGACTGTAATCCCAGCACTTGGGAAAAAGAACAGAATTCTGCTTACATAGCAAAACCTTGTCTAAAAAGTAAAATTCTATTACATAGGTAAATGGATAGATATACTGAAATAAGTAAATACGCATGACCTCTTTGTCTTTTGCATGTTTGAAATTAGCTCTGGAAAAGTTACCCAAAAAATGTAGAAAAAAGAATACCTTAGACATTGATGCCCAAGACAGAAAGAAGGGAGCCTGGAGTGGGGCTAAATCTGAGTCAGTGTGGCCTTGGCCACCACCTCACTGGATTTCACTGTACCTGGTGGTAGCTGGGGAAATCCTTATATTGTCTTTAGACATTTTACAGAGTTAGAGAAATATTTCAGTGGTTAATAGTGTATAATGCTCTTACAGAGGACCCGAGTTTAGCTCCCAGCACCCACATCAGGGAGCTCACACTCATAACTCCATCACCATTAATAACTGTACCTCCAGCAGGAGCCACTACCTCTGGCTTCCATAGGAACCCGCACTCACATGCACACACTCCCACACAGACACAAACACATCAAAAATAAATGTTTTAAAATTTCTAAATATTTGACAAATATAGAAAAGTTGAGAGATAAAAATCAAAATACCCAAATATTTACATCTCCAAATAACTGATATCAACTTATTTTCCTTCCCAGCCTTGTTTCTATGTGTTGTGCACTTCTATTTTCTCTCTTTTTCTTTTCATCAAACCAATTATGACATTTTATCCATCACTAAGTATTCTTCTCCAGCCTCCAAACAGGGGGTGGCCCATATGTTACTTAAACACTCACTCTGGGAGTCTGATAACCTGCTTCCATTTTTTGTTTGTGATTGCTTTGAAATACTTCTGGATGAATAGAAATGGGACATGCATTTTTTCTTCAGAAAAATTATACTCTTCTCTTTTCTTCCTAAATTTGAAAATCACAAATTTTCCCTGAATTGCATTTCTAAATTATTCTGGGATCAGTGGCTCTTCAGGATTGACAGGTTTCAGCTCAGTTAAATTCTGGGTGTCATTGGGACATCACTAAGCCCATATTAAGATGGGAATTTTAAGGTACAAAGAAAAAAAAAGCAGCCTCTGGGGGATGAAAGTTGCTTTTCTACTAAATGAAAGGTGCCCCTAACTAAGCAAATGACTTTGAGAAGCAGAGACAGACCTGAAGACATGAGTCAGAATTCATCCCATATATATTTCTAATGCTAGTAGCTTATGTCACCTGACTTTCCTTAGTAAGAAGGGTTTAAATGGTGATCACATGACATCTGAGAAAAGTTTCAAAAGAAAGGAGCTGGAAAAGGAATGTGGTTCTGGTTACAGCAAGTTTTGGGGTGATGATGCCAGCACGAGTGTAAAGAGACCTTCATGGTACAGGGTGCATAGCTATGGGTATGGGTTTGTATTAGTCTTTAGGAGGGTACACAGTATCAAAATCTGTAGGGAGGGACATCTCTGCTCAGCAAATGTTCTCCTAAGAACCTGCCTGTTCTCTCAATGCTGGAGTGTTTTCTTGCAGAACAAAAGTCAGAAAACAAATATATACAGCAGTTGGTCACATTGTGAGACTCCTACTCCAAAGCCACACATAGCCAATTAAAGAGAAAAACAGGTGCTCCAAGCTAATAAAAAAGAGGCCACTGAAATTATTAGATTAAAATGTAGTATATATATATATATATATACACACACACACACACACACACACACACACACACACACATACACAAGAGCTCATACCCTTTGCTGGTTGGAACAGAAGCTCTCCTGCATAAGCCCAACCCGTGATCACTGGTGAAAAATGAGACTTGACTTTTTTTCTTTTAAGTTTTGCAATGCAATGACGTATTAGAATATTTACCAAGTGTGTGAAGTTATTGTAAAAATAGCTTGTCAGCTTGTTTTCATTTTGAGATAGGATTTCTCTGTGTAGCTTTGGAATCTGTCCTGGAACTAGCTCTTGTAAACCAGGCTAGCCTCAAACTCACAGAGATCTGCCTGCCTCTACCTCCCAAGTGCTGGGATTAAAGGCATGAGCCACCACCACCTGGTTTTATCAGCTTTTTTTTTTTTAAAGGAGAGAGAGAAAGAAAGGAACGGAAGTAGTCGTCAGCACACCTGCTTACAAGCTGCTTCAGTGGCTCTAAAGGAGCCGTGCCTGCCAGGCCACACCCAGGTGGCACTATTTGGGACTGAAATCCCGCACCAGCTTCCATTACAAATCTGCTTCTGGCACATGAGAAATTTGGAGGGAACCAACGGAGAAAACAAACACAGACCTCCCTAAAGTAGTGTGT
The DNA here is from genome assembly GCA_028555095.1 of Dicrostonyx torquatus. Taxonomy (NCBI): domain Eukaryota; kingdom Metazoa; phylum Chordata; class Mammalia; order Rodentia; family Cricetidae; genus Dicrostonyx; species Dicrostonyx torquatus. The sequence goes on from JAQHUG010000647.1 coordinate 296,801, forward strand.
GAACACTGAAGGCAGTCTTGGAATTTTAAATTGATTTCTCTTTAATCTTTGTCCAGATTCCTGTCAAATGCTCTACAGCCAGTTGTAGAGCTTGCTTTCATTTTATTCTTATGCTGAGAAGGAGGGAGAAGAAGAGGAAGGAGAAGGAGGAAAGCCCACATATGACAAAAACACACAGAGTTAGAAGGCTTCAACTCAACATTGACCTGTCTTTCCGTCTCCTTACGGCCTTTTTGGGGACACCCTAGCAGCTGAGTCTATATGGTGAACTGAACAACAGGGAGAGCACTGGACCAGAAATCATAGTTACTCTGCCTTTGGTTTATCCTTTCTGCCATTGGGGCTTGGCAACAAGGGACACACTCTCAGATTCTGGGAAATGAGGGCAATGACAGTCCTATCTGATCCCAGGGCTTGGTGGACAATCAAGCCAGAAGGATATGCAAACACTCTGGTCAGAACATAAGTTTTGTGAGAGCGGAGATCACTTTCATCTCACAGTCAAAGGCCAGGTGTGTTGGACACTAGATGGGCATAAGCAAGACGTGTGATAATTCACACCCTCAAGAAGCCCACTTCCAAGATCAGTGGGTAAGTTAAGACACAAAATGACACAGTAGTAATATCCTGAGAGGTTGTAGGAACGAGGAAAAGAGAATTCTGGTTTCAGCACCAGGGACTATCCAGGAGGTCTTCACTGAGGAGGTGACTCTTGCTGACCCTGGAGGTTTGAAGGGCATAGAGTCATGGGATAGGGTGAGGGAGCATTGCGCTGTGGCAGAAAAAAAATACATCAACTAAGACATAAAACGCAAAAGCATAATGTTCAGAGGGAGCTGATCATTCTACAGATGTGGAAAATGCCTACGGGGTAGGCCAGTCTGAAATCATGCTTACTCAGACATTATTGTCCTATTCTGCTTCCCTTAAGGAACTGACAGAAAATCAGATAGAGGTGCCTTATCACATCCCACATCCAGTAATTACTGTGAACGTGAGTTACAACCCCAGGTATATACTTTGACCTTTGTCCTATTTGTTACTTATGAGTTGACTCATCTCTTGTGTGTGTGTGTGTGTGTGTGTGTGTGTGTGTGTGTGTGTGTGTGTGCACGTGCACATCAGGAGCTCTCTTCCTTGGGACCTGTAAGATCAAGCCTAGAATATAGGCTAGAGTGGACAGAAACTGGAAGAAGAGGAGGATTGAAGCTCCAGGTGCTGGAATGGCTATTACTTTGGATTGTTTGGCAAAGAGAATAAAGGGACAGATTCCCTCAGACGGTGGTGGCCTCCAGGTCCAGAATAGCTCAGCAACAGCTTCCTTGGCTGACTATAGAGCAGGTTAATTAAGAACTGAAGAAGAGGGGAGTAGGGGGTCGTGGAGAGATTGCCCCGTAGTTAAGAGCAGATGGTGCTCTTGCAGGGATCCCAGCCACGTCAGAAGGCTCACAACCAATTGCCACTACTTCAAACACCTGTTCTCCTCACATAATAATTTACATAATTAAAAGTAAAATAAATCTTTAAGTTTTTTTTAGAACTGAAGAAGGTGGACATACTGAAAAAGAAAGGACACACCTATAGTCACCTAAAATAACTTGGCTTCCTTTCTGATCATAGAGGAATATTTTCACAATGCACCAAAAGATCCAAAACCACAAATACACACACACACACGTGCAAGCACACACACACACACACATGCCTTGTATATAAATGATTAAAAATTTAAAAATCAAGTATACTTTGTAGTTTAGCCAATGTTAAATTTCTGAGGCGTATCTTCTCACTTTCTCTTTAACACCACACATACCCTGCACATAATTTTACACATATATTTTTAGTCAGTCTTTCCTGGACCACTCTTCATGCCCTGAATGTAGAGTTATGACATGGGGTTAAACCTGAGCCCTTCATCATCTGATGAACCGTAGTCCACTGCTCTACTCACTTCCTGGTGTCAAGTTTTTTGTTCCCAAATTTTCTCTGCAATATACATTCTTTCCATGGGCAGTCTCTCAGACCCAAGGTGTCACCCTCTCTGTCTCCTGGAAACCCTCTTGCTACCTGTCCCAAAACTGTTTCTCCTCACGTTGAGGTACAAACCACCAACAATGGCCTTGAACTTGACCTTCACTGTGTGTCAGGAGGGAGCCTTGTCACCCATCCTACAAGAAGCCTGAACCATGCTGGAAGTTTATAGAAAAGGGCATGGTGCACATGACATCTGAACACATAAATGTACACAGATGACAGCCAGGGCATCCAGGAGGGGAAGGGTGCTACTCACCAAGAGGGGAAGTGCAGAGCCCGGGTCTGGGTTTGTGGAGAGAGGACTGCTACAGCTGTCTGGGATGAGGAGTAGGCTTCTGTGGGTTCTGAGCAGGCAGCTATCCGCTACAAAACACCAAAAAGGAAGCCAGGCCAGCTCTGCCTGTGTTGTCACTGGTGGAGCAACCCAGAAGGGTGGGGAGCTACCTACTGCAACTTCCAGCAGCACACATCAATCACTTGCAGCCAGAAATGCAAAGCTGAGAATCACGGGGATCAAAACAATCTTCCGCGTGTACAACGTGTATACGGAGTCTAAAAGCAGATTGTCTTTCTAGGTCCCTGATACAGGGGCAGGAGACGTGAGGAATCCTGGCCAGAGACACACATGTGTAAGATTTCTCTAGGCGAAGCTGCCTGAACAACAGGCTTATGTGAGGTGCCGCCTCAGTGTTGTCCATCAAGATGTGTCCTTTGAGGCCTTGAGGAACTGTGTTGCCCAGTACTAAAGCTACTGGCCAAATGTTCCCACTGAAATGGAAACTGCAGTGAAAAGGAGTTCCTTAATGGTACTCCACAAATGCATAAGTAGCTGTCACAGGGGACAGTGCGGATACCTAGCACTGCTGACGTGGCGGAGCACTCTGCAGATGGCGTTACCTTAGAAAGCTGTGTATGTGACGGATAGCTGGGGATGGAGGATGGCATCCTGGGGATAGATTAAATGCAGGGTTTTTTTTTTTTTCTGTATGCTAGCATTGACAGTTGTGTCTTTATGAGTCACAGGTGTCTTGAGGAAGTTTTGAAAAGTCTCAGCAAGAAATGTTACATTTTTTTTTTCCAGTTTTTGGGGTTTTTTTTGTTGTTGTTGTTGTTGTTTTGAGACAGGGTTTTTCTGTAGTTTTGGGGCCTGTCCTGGAACTAGCTCTTGTAGACCAGGCTGGCCTCGAACTCACAAAGATCCGCCTGTCTCTGCCTCCCGAGAGCTGGGATTAAAGGTATGCACTACCACTGCCCGGCTTACTTTTTTTTTTTTTTTTAAATGAAGGCTCACAGATAACATCTTCTCAAAGGGCCACAGTTATAGTGAAGATTCCTATTGTCATTATTTTTAAAAACTCCTTTTTATATTTAAAATATACAAATCACAGCTCATTCGAGAAGACTAATTTCCTTTTGGTATGTTTAGCATCCTGTGGACTGAGTGCAGTGTTACTCACAGCCACACAGCCCAGCAATCTCGACCATCTTGTACAGAACAAAGAATTTCATTATTTGTCCCAATTTATATCTCAATGGGAAAAGGCCAGTAAACATGCGAAAGGGAGAGAAACATGAGCAGTAAGAATGAAAGGTGCAATTGATTCATCAGCCTCCAGGGAACCAGGGCGTGAATGAGCTAAGAAATTCCCTTCCTTTGTCCCACATTCATGAGCATAAATAGTGTTTACAATGGCGCTCCCAGGCTCTGACAGTGTCCAACACTGACGGGAAAAGAGGGAGCAGCAGGAAGAGGATGCTTCAGGCTCTGATCCTCCCACCATCTCTAAGCAAAGATACAGTAAACTCGCTGTATTTGTCCTATGCCTGGAAAGCCTCCCGGAGGAGGAGCACTAGAAGTATTGGACTTCCCTCTCGGGCACCCGCCTCTTCACCAGGTAAGAGTATCCCAAGGGGTCAGTGTTTGTGCATCAGAAGGTCAGGAGATTCCTTCCTCCACACAGACCCCGTGGTGCAGGAGAAAGCAAGTCTGGAAGAGGTACTGCTCCTGGGACATATGGAGGAGGCTAGGGAGTCAGGAAAAGGCAAGGACGTCCCAGAGAAAGCTTCTGGATTCTCAAAGGAGTGCGGGGATACTGAAGTCTTTTTTTTAGTTGTCTAGTTTGGCTCATGCCTTGCAAGGAAAGCCCCATCCTTTTGTCATCTTTGCTGGACTTCTGTATTGGCAGAATTCAGAACCAGATAACAGTAGGAGGCTGGTGATCCCCTTTTCAAAGGGTCTCTGTATTTTCCACTCTGCTTAAGGTGGAATCTAGAAGGTAGGACGCTTTGCCCTCAGACACCCAAGGCCAGCTGTTGTACCAATACCTGATGCTCTCTAGGGAATAACTGGAATCCAGAATTGCAGTCTTCAAGTCTCTATAGCAGAAATTCAAGTTGGCCTTGCTGCTGAAGCCAATGGACCCATCTGATCCCCTTTTCCTCCTTCTCATGAACCATGTTCTAGAATTGTCTCTGGCAGGAAAGAAAACTCTGTTTCAGGTCTTTGCTCCCCAGGTGTGTCAGGGGTCTGACTCTCCTTTTGTTCAGTATTTACCCATATTAGGAAAGTCACATTGCAGAAGCACAAAGGGGTCTTTGCAAGGACGACGTTGTCCGGCTCCTTTTCACTGATTAAGGCTTTTACCTGACCTGAAAAGACAAGGCAAAGTCAGCAAGGAGCAGTTTGGTGGTAAAAGTTCTGCCTTGTGTAACACAATGAGTCCCGAGTTCGAGTTTTTAAGAGTGTGAAGGGCCCTTTCTGTCTCCACAGATCAAAGTGGACAGGGACCAGGGGGACCTTTGGCCATAGCTGTGGTCCAGAATTACATGGCAGTAATTTAGTATTTTCTGTATAAATCAGGAGAAACAGAAGGAGCCAGGTGCAAGTCCTAAGAATTGGAGGACGGATACCAATGCTTCCTAGTAGCGGAGATGCCTGAAAGCCACACTGTCCAGCATGCAGCCACATAGAGTTGTCAGAAACAATTCTGAAACTAGTGGGACTGAGAAACTGATCTTTTAAAAATTGTTTTTAAGCCGGGCCTGGTGGTGCACACTTTTAATCCCAGCACTCAGAAGACAGAGACAAACAGGTCTCTGAGTTCAAAGTCAACCTATCTACAGAGGGAGTAGCCAGGACAGCCAGGGCTACACTGTCTTGAAAAAAATATAAATTAATTAATTTAAAAAGTATTTAATTGCAGTTGATTTTAATTTAAATGTGGCTCGTGATCTCATATAGGTCCAGCTGACCTGTTTGCAGACACTAATGTGATCACCTTAGCAATAGCCTCAATAGGGTTAGGGTGTCAGCCAGCCAGGACTCTTCTCTCTGGGAACAGAAATTAAAGGGAGCACCCCTTCCCTCAGAGCTGGCTCTCACTACCAGTTAGCATTCCTAGAATACCTTGACTCTCCAAATTCCTCCTGTTCTGTGGTTAATAGGAAAAAAAAAATAAAAACAAAAAACTCTGCCTGGCCTTTGGTTAGGAAGCCAGAGTGGAAGCAGAGATAAAGGCAGCAACCACATGGATGTCAACACCGGGACCCGTGGGACTGGAAACGCATGGTTAAGAGACCCAGGAGATGGCAAGTGCTCCACAGAGACAGTAGCATTGCTGGGAGGCTGCAGAGGGATGTAGGTACCTCTAGTAGAGGTGCATGGGTATGCGTATACACACACACACACACACACACACACACACACACACACACACGAGCATGAGGGGAAGTTGGTTAACAGACAGTGGTATGCTCAGCATTGGATGTGGCCTGGCTGAGGTGCTGGAGGCTCTGGGGGTGTTGGAAGAGTTTAATAAGTCATCAGACAGAGAAAGGTGAAGAGTTCAACTCCGCTAAGCAGAGCGTGAGCTATTGATAAGGAGAAAGAGTGTCAGCCTAGCCTCCTGTGGGGGCTGTGCTTGAAGTAGGCGAATCTTGAGACTAGGGCCGCCTCTGAGGATGGTAAACCCAATCCTAAAGCAGCGACATTTAGTACCTCTGTTACATGAGTGTGAAAAATGAGGTGACCCCTGCCAAAGGAAGGACAGACTTGGCAAGTGCTGGATAAGAAAGACCAATGTGGGCTGCAGAGAGGGGAAAGAGCAGCCAGAGAAACAGGAGGGGTTGACTACTTCGGGATATAAGGTTAGCTACCTTGGCATATGATTTTGTTCAAAGCCAGCTGCGTGGAAAGGCAATGAGGGATTTGTGTAACGAATATCATCATATTTCTTTTCTCTCTTCTTTCTTCCTTTCTTTTTTCTTCCTTTCTTCTTCTTTCTTTCTTTCATTCTTTCTTTCCTTCTTTCCTTCCTTCTTTTTTTTCAGTCTTTGAGACAGGCTCTTACAATACAGTCCAAATGGTCTTAAACTCACTGTTCTTTCTTCTCCACAAGGATTACTGGTGTGGGCCACCACACCCAGCACTGAGTTCCATTTTCAGTAGATCACAGGCAGCTGCATCTGGAGCAATAGAAAAAAAAAAAAAGAAAGAAAGAAAAGAAAAAGAAAAAAAAACCCAAGGTTTCACTGCAGACACTAGAAGAAAGAGGGTGAATTCTAGCTCTTTGTGGCTACCCAAAGGCAAGACCACCTCAGAAGCCCCCGGCAGCCCAAGCTGCAGCTGTCCCTTCACTGAACCTGTAGGGAGGCAGAATAGATTCAGGGGCTTGAATCCCTGCACAAGGGGAGCTGGGAACAGTCATTCACAATAAGGAAGCTAATTGTGCAGTGAAATCTGGGGATGCTAATAGTCTTATTTATAGAGAAACTTTCCATTAGTAGCCTACATTTGTCAAGGACTCAGGAAGTCCTGGTATGTCTTTCCCCGTGGTAGGCATCGTCCTCCCACCAAACGCTGCCCTGCAATGTAAGAAGTGGATTTGTTACCATCAGTCTTGCTGCTCTACCAACAGTAGCTGGTTCTCTTTCATGATGCCGCGGCTCTTCTCTGCATAGACGTAAGAGAAAGACTTTTTGAGAATTTTGCAAGTTCCTTCTGTCTGTTTACAAAAGTCCTGATCATCCTGTTAACTTTTTCATCCTTCATCGCGTTTATCTTCTTAAGATGAGTAATAACTGGTTTGGCCTTGTTTTTAGCCTTGGAGTTTTTGTGGCTAGTTAGGTGAAATACATTCCTGGACTTCTGACATTTTTATTTGTTCTTGGCCACTGTGAAATTTTGGGACGTTCACACAACTGCTGAGTTTCCCAGTGATGCCCAGGGATTTTTTTTTTGTTTGTTTGTTTTAATTTTATTTTATTTTCTCAGTGACTTCTATTATACACAGCACCTTTGGTGTTCTATCTACAAAAGTTGTTTTGATCATAAGGCCATGAGGGTTTCTCCTGTGTGTCAAAGGAGTTTTGTAGTTTTCCATTTTACACTTATATTTATGGTCCATTTTAACTTTTGGGAAGAGTCCGAAATCCATGTCTGAACTCAGTATAGGTGTAGATATCCACTTAATTAGCACTAAATGCTAAAAGACCATATTTTCTCTGATATCACCTTTGGCCCTTTGTCAGAGACCCGTGGGCTCTATTTCTGTTGGTCTGACTGGGTTCTGTTTCTGTTCCCTTGATCTACATTCCTGTCCCTTTGCCAACATCATACTGCCTTGAGTACTTAAAATTTACTTTAAAAAAAATTTTGTCCAGGTTTTTAAAACTTTGTTTTCATTTTTGAAATGAAAACAACACCATTAGAAACATGTTTACCTTCTATAAATAAAAACTAGATACCCCTTCTTGCCCCACAACCTCAACCTCTTTTCCATAGTGCCAACCTGTAGGAATCTTTGCCACCAGGCTGCATGAGGCACAAAGGAAATAGGGTACAGTGTGACTTAATTTGCTGGTGTTGATTCAAACTTCTAGAGCCTGACCCTGAGCCGTTAATTTTCGCCATATATAAGCACAGTACAATTGGGCGGCGGGGGGGGGGAGTTTCCTGATGATAATTAACTTAATCCCATGTATGCAGAAAGCTTAAAACATGTTCACATTGAAACTCTTTACGAAGTACATATGGCCTCTTCCATAAGGGTTCCGTTGGCTCAGAAACAATGCTCCAAGTAGGAGTGGAGGGAGGATGACTGAGTAAGCATAACAGCCTGTGGGAGTCAGGATTGGCCTGGCCCTACGGATAACACAGGAATTACCTAGGCTTTTATAAGGTACAAGTGACATCTCCCACAAAGCTGCGTTTTATTGCCTGAGAGTCAAAGCTCAAAATCTATGGAGGAAGAGTCTGGGATAAACAACCATAATAGTCAGGGGAATTGGGGTGGGACCTGGCCCTACAGATCACAAAGATGGAGAGGTTATAAGCTGTATCCATTCCCATCTTTCCTGGTGGAGAACAGGTAAACATCTCCTTCCCTTGAAGAGACAAGCCTCTTTGTTTACCATTCCTGGTTTCCCCAGGGTTGCCTGTGAGCACAAGGACCTCATGCCCTCTGCACCAACGTCGATAGCTCTGCCCAACCTTGTGCTGCGTGATGCATGATCATTTGTTCAAAAGTTAAAAGTTCAATGGTTAGTGTTTTTTTAAGTCAGAAAGTTTCCATAGCATCAAAACAGCTTTGTCAAAATGTCCTCAGTTTCAAAATGGCCACATCAAAGCAGCCACATAAAGACCTCCAGGCCTGCAAAGAAAACCCGAAGTGGAGCTTCTCGGTGGGGGACTGCAGGCCCCGCGGCTTCTGCTGTGACAAGCTCTCTCAGTCCCACAGCTGCTAAGCCCACAGTACCAAAAGCATCTTCCTGGCAGGTGACAACATGCAGAAACTCAGACCCCAGTCTCACATTGCCTGGTGGCCATAGCTGACGACAATGCCTCTGTAGTTCAGAGTTACTGAGTGGATTTTAACTGCGCTCTCTCTCTCTCTCTCTCTCTCTCTCTCTCTCTCTCTCTCTCTCTCTCTCTCTCTCTCACACACACACACACACACACACACACACACCCCAGAAGAGGTAAGTTAATTTACCCAAAACTCATTGAGAAATTGTTATGCCTAGTCTGTATTATAAATTCTGAGGATATAGGAGCTAAAGAAACGAGCATATCCTAATACAGCTCACATTCAAAGGGATGTTAAAAAGGGGGGGATAAGCAATATAGCCTGGTAATAAGGACTCTAAAAGAAGGAAGCAGGGTATATCAGTCAGTTCTTGCTGCATAACAAACTACTCCAAAAGCAAAACAGCTCGCTTAAACTGATACTTAGTTCATTCACAATCCTATAAGTGACTGAAACCTAAGCTGGGTGGCTCTTCTGTCTTGCTCTCCCAGGTGTTTATGGTCAGCTTCACACTGCCTGCTTTTCCTCAGCGGGCCCTTAGCTTAGGTGAGGGAGGCCTTTCAAGAGCATCCCAGCTTTATGTCAGCCTTCCTCGCCTTTAGAGCGGTACAGACTCTGCGCCCCATCTCATCTGCAAATGTAGATGCTGAAGGATTTGCTCTGAATCTGTTTCCCCTCTCCCACCAGCAGAAGAGAAGAGACCGTGGCCACAGTTGCCTTCACGAGGTCCCACCATCTCTTTTCCTCCCAAATTAAACGTTCTCAGGCTAGTTGTCACTCACCCAACGGTCCTCAAAGCATGTTCCCTGGACAGTAGCAACCAAAGAAACATCACCAAGAAACTCACCAGAGCTCTGATACCTCAGACCTTCCCAATCAGACACTGGTGGCCGAGGCTTTCGCAAACCCTCAGGAAAAGTGATGCCTGCATGTGTGTCCCTGTGGTATCACTAAGTGGATATGGTACACATCTCATCCCTGGCTCTCCTCGGGGATGGGTTATGCCTGCTATCTGCTTCCATGAAGGTGCAGCCATCACCTAAGCCAGAGCTGTTTCCTAGGCCTGCTTCAGCCAGTCCCGAAAACCATATAAAACAGAATTTTAGATTGGCTATGTCACACGTAGATCTGTTTTATCCATCTTATATCCCTCTTAGCTCCAGGGCCCTGCCAACATATCAGAACTATCACCAAAATAGTGACTCTCCTGCCACAGTTATCCTTTCTCCTTGGCCCCTCAGCACCATGCCACAATTCTCTCAAGCCCCCAGCCTTCATCTTCTCCCTGAGAGATGTGATGCTCAGATAAGCTGTACTGTGGTTTAGCATTGGTTCATCTTGGCCCTGGGCCCCCCGCTACCACCTGGCTGCTTTTCTGCTCTGTACCGGAGCGTGATGAGCCCCTCAGATAACTCCAGGCGGGGGTCATGAGCTTACATCATTTCCTTAGATGGGGAACAAACAAACACTAGCCTAATTTCCAAACTCTAGATACGGAAAGATTCCTAGAGGAGTGTGCCTGTTAGACTGAAAAGAAGTTTTGAGTAGGACAGGAGGGTGGCTATCAGAGTCAGGAACCTGGTACTCAAGCATGTGGTAGACTTACCGACTCCCTCTTTCATCTTTGCCCTTACAGTCTTGGGGGCTTCATTCCACTTGCTAAAAGGTGTGTGGGTGTTAAAGTCACGCTGTGGAAATAAGTTATGCACAAACACATACCACAGCTTTTTTTTTAAAAAAATCCTTCTATGTGAGCAATGTTTTTGTGACATTCTAGCTCTGTAGGTCCCTGCCTGTTTTTGGCAATGTCTAATAGAAAAAAAAAAAAAAACCTCAGTTCCCACCAACAAAAAACAGAAGAATATCAAAATTTTAAAATGTGAAAAAATATGAAAAGTTTTTGAGCAAGAAAAGAAAAAGATCTGAAAAGTAGTAATTGTGGGTCTGGGGGGATGGATTAGTGAGTAAACCACTTTATATGCATGTGAACCTGAGATCAACTCCTTAGCACCCATATAAATGACAGAGGTGTGCTGGCTCTCCTATAAGCTCAGTACTCAGGGGTCAGAGACAGGGGATCCCAGGGCAAGCTGAATCAGTAAGTTCTGGGTTCAAATGAGGGACCCTGCCACAGTATATAAAGTGAACAGTGATTAAGGTCAATTTCTGGCTTCCATATCCACACAAACACATGTATGTGCTCAACTGTACACACACATACATACACACACACACACACACACACACACACACACAAACAACCATGCTCATCCCCGCCACACACACGGAAGTAGTAATCATGAAAGCAGAAATACGTGTTCAACAAGGGTAGTATTTTCATCTTTCAAATAGGTAACTTGTTTTGAGTTTAGCAGTAAATATTGGTGGTGAGAAATCAAGTATGCTCACCAACCCCTAAGAATGTGAAAATTAGTCCTGCCATATTAAAAAGGACCATGACAACATCTGCTAAAATGTGAAGTTGTCTCCCCTTGGCTCACAGCATTCCAACAACGTCACATGTATGACAGCAACCTACATGTCGTCATAATGGATAATCACCATGAGAGGATTACATAAATCATAGTACATTAGTTCCATGAAATACCAGGATCAAGATGATGTTTTTCCAACTTATACAAACATGGAAAGATCCCTATAGTTTTGAATGATCAAAACAACGTGTCTACCATATGCTCAATATACTGGCATTCTCAGTAGCAAAATCAACCTGTCCGGGAATATATGTGCTGGGGTTTCCTTTCCTCTTGCTATAGCCAATACCCTGACAAAGTCCACTTAAAGAAGAAAGTACTTTTCCTGGCTCACAGTTCAAGGTGAAGTCCGTCATGGTGGGAATATAAAGGTGGCAAGAACTTGAAACATCTGGTCACATAAAATTCACTACGAATAGGAGACAGCAATGAATGAATGAACATGTTATGCTAATGAGCAGGTCACTTTCCCCATTCAATACAGTCCAGGATTCCCTGCTCAGGGAACGATCCCACCCACCATTCACATAGGTCTTCCCACATCAGTTAGCAACATACAGGTGTGTTCGGAGGACCATCTCCCAGGTGATTCTAGACTTTGTCAAGGTCACATTAATACAAACCACGGTGATTTGTTTGTAACGGTACAGAGAATGCTTTGAGAAGGCTTCGAACCAAATGACGACAATGCTTCCCTCTAGGAAGAAGTCAGGGTGTGGTGAGAGGCAGTACGGAAGAGTTTGGCTTTGCAATCATTGGTGTTTTACTGTGAGAGTATTCTGAGAAATAAATGGCAAGACTGTGTATGCAGTACAGGATGTTCCACAATGACACTAAGCATTTTAAGATTCTAAACGTTTTCTATCTGCCGGGCGACATCACAACATCTGAAATTTATTTTAAATACTAAGTAGACGTTGCTCTTTAGAAACTTGTTATGAAAACCATCCCATTTGTTAATCTGTCCTTATGTTAATCTGTCCTGATGCTTACGAACAGAGATCAGTTCTCTGCACCCAACCATAGGCCGCACACATAAACATGCGCATGACAGACCATAACTCATCCTGGTGATGTGATTTCCACATGCTGCCTTTCAGGATGTCTAAACCACATCCAAGCAGGCCTGGATGATTTGCCGATAGCTTACTTTCCAAACTTCCGTGCCACCTGACTGTCAACTCATAATTTTAGAGCTGATGAAACCCAGAGACACCTGACTTGATGGTGGGGCCTGGACTGCGGGTGTCACCTGACAGTCAGGAACTTGGCTTCCTGACCCCAAACCACACACCTTCCGTGTGGCTTTGTGAGTATATGTTTTTCTAGTTTCCTAATTCATGCACCTCACTGCTGCTTAGCACAAAGACAGGGAGATTTGGAGGAACGCACAAAGCTAGGAGGACTGGAGAATTGTTGGCATAACCATAGCCATACTCTCAATGAGTTGAGAACCAAATGACAACCCTGGAGGGAATGGCCTCAACCACTGGTTATATGGTGACATAAATGTCACCTTGAGTTCTCCCAGACCTCACGGTGATCACTTTTCTCTGGGATAGACTTTTTTTTCAATAAGATGGAGACTTTGAGGCTCCCAAGTGAGAGAAATTTTATATTCTCTGCCAAGCTTTCTCCAGAGTTTACTCACACTGGTTCCTGGCACCTTCCCCCAAAAGAAATGTTTATCAAAGATTAGGCAATTTCCAACTTAACACAAGTTACCTTTCTATTAAATGTCCAGTGGAGGCTGGGTCATACCCCAGGCAGAACTTGGATAGCCCAGGATAGCATACAACTATTTACTTCACTGAGACACTGGTGGCATTTTCTAAGAGGAACAAAAGTCCAAAAACAAGGACCAACAGACCATTTGGATTTAGTATGGCAGACACTGCTTTCTCCATAGCCTATTCTTAAGAAAGGTGAAGAAGCCCCAACAAGACAGACAATGACAATATGTATGTCACATTATTGAGTGAGAGCTTCCCAGGACAAATGTGCTGTAAGAGACACTTGGAGGCCTGGTGAACCGCAGGACGGTTTGGCCAATATCCTCCATTCTAAGTAGTGTCAGCATTGCCCACCAACAGTGGCCTCTGTGTCCAGTCCCCACTTCCTGCATATCTCTCTTCCTGCACTTTATTTAGCTTTCTGACACAAGACCTGCTAGCCTGAGCCCGTTGTCTCTTCTCAGTGGCTGTGTCTCTTTGCCCTGGTCTCCTGTGCATTTGGCAACTGATCAGACTTCAATAGGAGGATCTTATTAAAATACAAATTCTAGACAGGCATGGTAGCACATGCCCTTAAGCCCAGAAGTTGAGAGGCAGAGGTAGGTGGATATCTCTGTAAGTTCAAGGTCAGCCTGGTCTACAGAGTGAGTTCCAGGACTACCAGGGCTCCACAACAAAACCCTGTCTTGATAAAACAAACAAACAAAACAAAACACTGTGTCCTGAGTTGACCAGTGTTGGGTGGAACCTGAGTCTCCCTTCCCATAAGCATCCAGACAATGCCCATGATGCTGGACTATAATCATGCTGATCAGCAAGACAGCTGGACGTGTGGGAATGAGGTCTCCCTCAAGGTAGCCCTCCTAAAGAGAGAGGGATTAGGGGTTTGGGCAAGTTGTGCCTTTGTTTAGCTATACAAGGGAATACTACCATTTAAGTAAAGCTGTATTTGGAACTTTTCTGAATCTATGCATATAGTTATATATTCTTATTCATCTTTCTCCTTATTAATGAACAAAAGTTCTCCCCCACCTCTGTCCCTCCATCTGTTTCTGTCTTTGTCTCTGCCTCCATCTCTGTCTGTCTGTCTGTTTCTCTCTCCCTCCCTCCCTCTGTGTGTGTGTGTGTCTGTGTGTCTGTGTGTGTGGATTTCTGGTAAGTGTGAGAATTGGAACTTGGCTGCTAATTCAGATGCTTATAAGACTGTCAGACCTTCTCGGGAGCCAGAGTGATTTATGGTTTGCCACCACCACGCTGTGAAGATAGTGGTTTCCAGCAAGTTTCACTTGTGCAGCCCTGAACTTCAGCAGAAAGCTGGGGAAAATCCACTTGAGAAAAAACTGCTCCTCCTGATCCTCATCGCCACAGTTCTCCAGGGCACCGTGCACGGTGCCGCTCTTAAGGGTTCTCTTCAGCAATGTCTTCTAGAGCAATCCGAACAACCCTAACCTTCAAATCTCATTTAACTTCCGTCCCTTGGGGTGATTCTTCGGGTGCAGCAGATAGACAAATTAACACAACAGGTTCCCGGTGGGGAAATCTTGAGTGGGGACATTTGCAGGGATTGTTAGAAACTGCCTTTTCAAGGAAGTAAGTAGTCTTTTATTTTTATTCGTCCTCATATCATTTTGAACGTTTCTATATTAAATATGTATCACTCTCGCTGTGCTCCAACAGACTTCTGTGTCTGTTCAACCATTGATTTCTTTCTATCATAGCTCAGTTTCTATTAATTGAAATATATAGTGTTTATTCTTTTGTTGTCTGACTTCTTTTTATTTTCTTACCATTTATGTTTTGTTTTTGAGACAGATCTCACTATATATCTGGCATTCTGTTCAGGTCTTTGTGTGGAGAAACTGGGACCTACAGTGACATTAACTTTTTGAAAAACTGATGTTTTCAGATAACAATCATTTTTATATTTCTACCAGGAGTGGATGGATTTTTTTTCTACTTTTTTTTTTTTACATAGGGATTGAATGAATAGATACTACTGTAAAAAGAATCCCCCAATACAAGAATATACAGAGTAAGAAAAGTCCCTTTTATTTCATCTCACTTCTAGTTTCTCATCTTCTTTAGTTTGATGTGTGTGTCCCTTTTCTTTATAAACTATGGTCACTGTGTGAGTGTGTGTGTGTGTGTGTGTGTGCATATGAGAGATTGTATGTGTGTGAAGTTGTGTGAGAGAGAGATTGTGTCTGTGACTATGTGATTGTGTGTGAGTGTGATTGTGAGTGAATGGTGTGTGATTGTGTGTTTGTGAGTGAATGTGTATGTATATATATATGAGAAATTGTATGTGTGTGAGATTGTGTGTGTGTGAGCAGATTGTGTGTGTGTATGAGAGATTGTATGTGTGTGAAGTTATGTGAGAGAGAGATTGTGTCTGTGACTGTATGTGATTGTGTGTGTGAGTGTGATTGTGAGTGAGTGGTATGTGATTGTGTGTTTGTGAGTGAATGTGTATGTGACTGTGTATGTATGTGTGTATATATATATGAGAAATTGTGTGTGTGTGCGTATGAGAGATTGTATGTGTGTGAGAGAGAGAGACTGTGTCTGTGACTGTATGTGATTGTGTGTGTGTGAGTGAGTGTGATTGTGTGTGTATATATATATATATATGAGAAATTGTATGTGTATGAGGAGATTGTGTGTGTGATTGTGTGAGTGTGTGTGTGTGTGTGTGTGTGTGTGTGTGTGTGTGTATGCATGTAAACAGAAGCCTCTGCTGGGTAAGCCACAGAAAACAGTGAAACACTCTGCCTGAGGGCTGGGCTTTATTCTCCAAGTCCCACCAGTGAGAACAAAGTCACCTTTTCAGGCCAACTGTAAGTCCCTTACTTGGTTAAAAAAAAAGAAGAAGAAGAAGAAGGCTCTCAGGGGATTAGTCATTCTGAAAAGGGCAAAAGGGCTTCAACTTTTCAACTTTCAGCTTTGAAGATGAGTAAACTTAAAAGTTCTTACCATTGAGTCAGAAAATTTACCACATGTGCCAATGTGGTAAGAGAACCACTGTTTCATGTTAAACTGACAACAGTATCACTCCACTCAGTCAGCCCAACACCTTGTTTTCTGTCTCCCCATATTCATATTTTCTAATTTTTAAAAATTAACAGTGCTCCTAGGGCCACAGTAAATGACAGTCCAACCTTCAACAAGTCCCAAGGTTAAATACCTGCCTTAAACAAAATCGGGACTGTGGTACGACAGAGTTGTATGTCCCGCACTGAACATTTTATCATGAGCTTGGTTTTGCATTACTGAATAGTAACTCAAAAGACAACTTCAACCCAAATTTGAACTGCCAATGGCTCACAGTACTTCACAGAGATATATGATTTGTTTTACCATTTCCTCTTGGTGACATATTTATACTAGTCAATTAAGATTTGGGGTAACACTAGTGGAAAAATTATTTCCATACCACCACGTTGGTAACAGGTGAAGATTAGGTTCTGATGGCAACATTATAATGCTGCCATGCATTGTGACGCCCTCTAACTTACCTTCCTGCGTTAACGTCTTTCTTGCTGTTTTGAACTCAACACTTTACGCCATTTTCGTTTCGCACTTACCCTCAGACTTCAACCTTCAGAACACGTGCAGACTGTGTGCTCAGTACTTAAACTCATATTGTCGGCTAATGCCTGACAGCATCTGTGCAAGCTCATTCCCAAGGTGGCTTGGATGTCACAGTTCATTTCACGTGTAATGTCTAGCCATGTGACATATGCAAAAATTAACCTAGAGACATTGTGTGTGACATTTTAAAGCATTATGAGATGCTTTAAATTGTATTTATGAAAACAACTTTATTATTTAGCAAAACAACTTTCACATGTCAAATCAATAATTATATTTGATCATCATCTGATAGTCAGCATATCATTCAAAGTCTGTCCTTTCTAGCTTCTTTATCCAAACTAGGAACCATTCCCCAAACCATTGCTTCTGGCTGTCGTGTCTACTCTTTATCTTCTCTTTCCTTCCTTCCTCCACTCACTGCATTTTCTTTTCTTCAGCAGTGGAGATTGAGCCCAGGGCCTTGTAAATGCTGAGCAAACTCTCTACTACTGAACTACATTCCCAGGCCCTCCTTCTCATTCTTTAGTCCAGACCCTAGTATCTCTCCTAAAAGTATATCTTTACTGCAGCCACTGGGCCGGTAGCTATGGAGGCCCTGCTTTGCTGACTGGTGGTGTATTTTAGCATGTTTCTCTCTTCCTGTATTTCCTAGGTGTTTCACCTACAGGCAAATTATCCCCTAGTCACGCATCTTTAATGAAACGGAATCACAGGTGATACTCAGCACAGATTGTACCGCTCCACCACTGCATTAGGGAGAGTGCAGCCTGGTCCACCTGTTGTATGATTCTGTTTCAAATCATGCTGTGTTACTTTGGCACTCTATGTCCAGGCCCCAAGCAATTTGATAGTCCTTGTCTGGGTCTACCTTCCTATTTATTAGCCAGTACAAGGTCCTGATGCTCTAAGTCAGCTATCCTTCTTTTTTAGGTGGCGTTCTGGAAGAACAGAGCTTGATCTTGTCCACCAGGGCTTTAGATTACGTTGAAATGTAGTTCCCACTCAAAAGGCATCAAATACACTTTCATGTACATCACATGCTGTCAGAGTTGATATGAGCTGCCTCGAGTGAGTTCTTTTTCTTTTATGTATCATTGCAGACTTATGAATTACACACTCAATGAATTTATTGAATTCTTCTTGGCTCTCAAGATGATACTTTCCTCACCAGAAGCCAGTGCAGACAAAATTAAGTTAATGTAAAACCAAGTTTCGTAACAAGAAATGTTCCAAGTATACCAGGAGGCATTCTAGAAAGAGGAAGCATGCCTTTCTCAGAGGCCTACAGTCAAATCATCTAGCAGAGTATCCAACCCTTATTTTGTGAGAAAGTTTTATTATCTATGGTCACAGAAATCATAAAAACTTTATATATATTTATCAACATTTCAGTAGTGTTTGTGTATTTCATGTGTGTCTCAATCAAATTCTTCCGACTCCAATGAGGGCCATAGAAGTCAAAAGTTGAACATCCCTGAAATATATCACTACTTTCTGCCTGCATCAAGACACAAAAGAATTCTCCATCTGAAGGAAGGCTGCAAACAATGCTGGATCTTCCCTAACCACCAGTGACTGATTAAACAGAGAGTAGGGAAACTCAAGCCCAAGTTCAAAGCTACTTGGCCGGCCCATACTATAAGAAGTTTCCAAGCCACAGAAACCAATTTTTTCTAAGTTGCAGTTTGACCGGGTCTTGCCCTTCTTCTTTCCCACATAACAAACAGTAGAACCAGAGAAACAGCATCCCTTCTAGATGGTTCCCCTAGTAAGACCTCATTTCCTCACTGTGGCTTGAAGGAAAAACACTGCAGAGACTCAACATTGTCGTTAAAACACCAGAATCCTGTCTCTTCCACACCCTGCACGCCCTGATGGGTTTCGGTTTGACTGCCTTGTGTCACCTCTGCTCCCTTCCCTAAGGAGGTGTGCCAAAGAGAGGCCACAGCACCACAGCGTCTCGCCTTGTACCTAGCTAAGGTCTGTTCTTCTATCATCCTGGAACAAGGATGAAGCATTCTCTGGCTCTTCTATATGTTTCTGGCATTAGAGTTGGGGATTTGGAGGCCAAAACAAATTTGTGAGTTTCTTCAAAGGAAAAGCAAAGTGTAGAATCAGTGTGCTTAGATTTATAACTCGGCACCCACCTGCCTCACCACTGACACCAAAGCCTCAGGTGGTGCTTGGCGTGTATATCCGGTACGCAGCGTGCATTTCCGGTACGCAGCGTGCATTTGCACAAACTAACAAACTCGTTCACCTAAACTCCATAACCAGCCCTGTGGGTTTTTCTTTTTTAATTTCTTCAGTCAAAAAGTGAGCTCCGTAACAAAGGCAATAATCGCCAGGTGGGAAATAAAATATTTTGCCAGGGGCTGGCAAGATGAATCGGCAGTTAGGAACATTTGCTGCTCTTGCAGAGGACCCAGATTTGGTTCCCAGAACTCAGATAGCAATACACACCATATGTCACCCCAACTCCAGGGTATCCATGTCCTCTTCTGGCCTCTGAGGGTACCAGGCAGTCATGTGGTACAAATACATACATGCAGGCAAACACTCATGCGCATGCGATAAAAATAAATTGAGGTATTTGGCAATGGCCGGGCACAGCTTCCAGCTTCTGTGAATAGGTTTCTTTTTGGGTAAGAGTAGAACACATTCTTGCAGGTTATACAGAAAGATGAAATTCACAAAGCCTTGGAAAATCATGAAACTTGAACCAGTTCTCTGTTTTAGTTTGTACTAAAAACCAAGGTGATCGTCTTGTTATCAGCAATGTGCCTACTGAACTGAGATTTTGCTCCTGGCATTGCTGTAGGAACGTATGCAAACATACCTTTGTATTACAGGACATTCATAGAAACTCCGTCAATGCCAAGTTGCTCATCGGACTTCATTTTTTTTAATCTACCCTTCATTTTTTCCCTGCACACATTAAATGATCTTCCCCTGGGGCTAAGAGAACAACGCCTTTTAGGAATCAGTCAGGTACACTTGGCTTCTGACCCAGAAAATACAAAGGTGCAGCAAAACAAAGAGTCCTTTGGGGCTTCCTGGAGGTTTATATCTGAACCATTGTTCTCAGTTTTACTCATCATGCACCCTCGCTCTTAACATTAAAAATAAATCCCTTCTTAAACTTTTGCCCTCTGAAGATTTGTCTCTGATAGGGTTTTGTCCTTTCATTTTGTTTCTTTCACAATAACTACAGTACCCACAAGCAGTCTCGGTGCTGATATTAGACCAGGGGTAAGCCCCACTCCCCAGGTCTGCTCTAATTTCCAGGAAGCTGCCCCTGCCTCCACACTGAGAACACTTCCCACACTGCTATGTGCTGGACTCTGCTCAGATTTGTCACTTTCTTTCCTACCTTCTCTCTAGAAATAATCTCCAGTAAAAGCACAGGGGGAAAAAACATTTAGAGAATCGAGTGGAAGCATTCTGGTGGGGGACACGGAACCTGAAAATCCCTCCAACAATAGGAATAAAGAAAAGTAATTTTTCAAGACTAAGGAGAGGAAAGTGTCACTGGGTCCTATGAAGTGAGAAATTCAGCTATCGTGTGTTTACTGTGAAGACCCTGAGAGCAGAGTCTCCTTGCTATGCCATTGCAGAAGACTGATAAGGGCAGCATTCCCTACAAGCCAAGCATGACCCAGCAGGACATGTGACCCGATCTCAGAAGACTGTGTTTCATATGCTCTGAAAATAATAGTGGGGTTTTTCACCAAAATGTCTGATTTTGGCCTAATGGTTAGGACAAAATATAAGGCAATAAAAGACTACTGTCAGGCGGAGGAAAGAATGCCTTCTGAAGAAAACGCCACAACCTTATGAAGAGAAAAGTAGGTTCTTCACACTTCTTGATGGTATTATTTCCATTACCTACGAAAGAGCATTTATTCCATCAAAGATAAATGGATAAACAGAATGTGCACCCACAGTGGTGTTACACTCACCATAAACAGCGAAGTCAGGTTTGGTGGCACAACTTTGTGGTCTTGGCACTAGGAAGGTTGAGGCTGAAAATTTAAGGCCAGCGTGCTACATAGTGAACTCCACAGTGTCTGGTCCCAAGAAATCCCTTTTCCCAAAGTCTGGCATTTAGACAAAAGCCAGTACCCACTGAGCGACATGGGAAAAATAGTCCCTATCTGCTAAAAGGAAGAATTTTCCTCATCTCCAACAGAAAGGACCTCTGGCTCTTTACTTAAAAGCCTGTGGTGCCTATGAACACATCAAGGTCTGTGCTAGCTTCTAGGCTCCTTCAGTGTCTACTCAAGTACCTGAAACACACTTCAAAATCCTCCCTCCTACCTTACAGATTCCTCTCCTCCAAGGTGTCTGTTCCCAGTAAGCCCTGAAACCCCCACGCCCACAGCCACAGCCCACACCCCACACCCTGGCTTCTCTCTGCTTTGCTGACTCTTTGTTTTCCTGAGCAACAGCCTTGGTGGTTTGGAATAAACTTTTCCCTTTTAGCCACGGAGTGCTATGTGGGTTTCTCTACTGCACCCAATTCATTCACACAGCAATGTAGACCACATATCAAGATCTTGTGTCAAGCCAGGCGGTGGTGGCACACGCCTTTAATTCCAGCACTTGGGAGGCAGAGGCAGGCGGATCTCTGTGAGTTCAAGACCAGCCTGGTCTACAAGAGCTAGTTCCAGGACAGGCTCCCAAGCTACACAGAGAAACCCTGTCTCAACAAACAAAAAATAACAACAACAACAAAAAAGATCTTGTGTCAACCTCTACCCCAAAGAAAAAGAACAGAATCATCTATGTGGTTTGTAGGAAAATGGGTGGAACTGGAGACCATCAAAATGCGGCAGACTTACAGAAACCTACATCACATTTTCTCTCCTAAACAGAACAGACTTTAAAATGGACATTGAAGTAGAAGGTGTTAAAGGAAGAGAAAGAGGATAGGAAAAGAGAAAGGGGGGCCATAAGTCAACAGTGGGTATATATGATCAAGTAAGCGTATGCATGTCACTATGAAATCCTTCATTTTATGTGAGGAGTATACAATCAAAAAACAAAACAAAATAAACAAACAAACAAAAACAGCCGGGCAGTGGTAGTGCATGCCTTTAATCCCAGCATGTGGGAAGCAGAGGCAGGTGAATGTCTGAGGCCACCCTGGTCTACAAAGCTAGCTACAGGGCAGCCAGGGATACACAGAGAAGCCCTGTCTCAAAAGCAAAAAAAAAAAAAAAAAAAAAAAGTCATTGAGTTGGGCCAAATTATCATTGGAGTCCAAGATTCTTCACTTACACTCTTCCTACTAACATATGCTCTTACACACAGGCACTCACGTTCTCACACGCTCTCACATATGCACATTCACACCCACAGATACTTACACACACACACACACACACACACACATATATATATATATATATGTTTGTTTTTTTTTAATATCCTTGGGAACTTGTTCCAGAATCTCTCTCTTGGATACCCAGATCAGCAGGTTCTCGTTTTGTTTTTACTTTTTTTTTTTATTTTAAATTATTACTTGCTTTAACTAATGTGGCCATGATGATGTAGGTCAGTGGTCTTTCTCTTCCCAACATGACAACAGTTATGAGCCATCGTATGGGTGCTGAGAATTGTACCCAGGTCCAATGAGCCATCCCTCCAGTCCGATCATCAGGTGCTCAAATCCCTTATATAAAATGATGTAGCAGTTGCATACCCATTGTCCCTTGAACATTTTAAATCATCTCCAGATTACTTATAATAGCTACAGTACATAACTCTTTCCATAGCATTTATGCCATACCTAAGGCAACATAAATTCTATGGAAACAATAATTGTGCTGCATTGCTTAGGGGATAATAATAGGGAGAAAAGTCTGCGTCAGTTCATTATAGACATCATATATTTCAAATATGCTTCATTTGAGATTGG
>JAQHUG010000647.1:350655-361838 GCA_028555095.1 Dicrostonyx torquatus
CGCTGAGTAGTATTCTAATGTGTATATATTCCACACTTTCTGGATCCATTCTTCCACTGAGGGGCATCTAGGTTGTTTCCAGGTTCTGGCTATTACAAATAATGCTGCTATGAACATAGTAGCACAAATGCTTTTGTAGACGAGCAAAGCCATATGTCATGGCAGTTATGAACCTGTGCTATTCATTTAGAAGAATTAGGAGAGAGAAAAATAGCATGAAACACTTACTTGGTAGTACCAGTTATTAGTTGATTTGAAGCAAAAGTTGGTAAGTTTTGTTAGCCCAACAATGAGGAGTAAATGTTTAATGTCAAGTCATATGTAAGTAGAAAAGATCTCAGGGTTGTCTACAGCTACTGTGGAAGTCATCAGCTGTGGACCAGTTTCTGTTCAACTAATTAATCTAATCTGGTGATCTGGTTTATTAATCCCAGTGAATGAAAACAATAAAACTGGCAAAAATATGGTATAGTCTATTAAAGAATATAGAAAAAACTAATATTTTAATAAAGACTATGAAATTAAAGTATTATGTTCTTTAAAATGGCTGTATTCTGGTTAAATGGTAATAAATAATTATACATTAAATACTACTTAGTGGAATATAGTGCTTAAAGTATTTATTATCAATTTGAGTATAATTATGTTAAGACTAAGTATAACTGACTCATGTTTGATTTTTGTGTTTGGAAGAAAGGAGAAGGACAAAGGTGAGCTAAGAGTCTGAGGAGAGAGACAAAAATTATGTTACTGTGACTGTCATTGGGAGTAGGAGGTGTGCATGGGTGTGTTAAGGACTCCAACTCTTGGTCATGTTGCTGTAATTGTTGGGCGTAGTCACCCACAGTGGACCCACAGGCAAGTCTCTTCCACCCTCTAAGCTCTGTACAGTTAGGGGATTGAAGATGATGGCTCATTCCCTGGAATTCTTTTCCAACCCAAGTATCTCCAGTGAAAGTAGATTTTAGTGCTGCTGTTGAGACATTAATTTTTGTGGTGTCATAGTAGTACTTTAAGACGTTAGATTTCATTTTATTTTGCATTCCTAAACTGCTAAGAACATTTAATATACAACTTTGGTTTATGTCTCATAGGCATTTACTAACATTTAAGTGATTCATACTATTACTAAAATGCTAGAAAACTGACAGAAAAATGGAGAAGCTATGTGTTCTAGGTGACTTTTTAAAAAAAGATTTGGCCTGACAGTGGTGGCGCACGCCTTTAATCCCAGCACTAGGGAGGCAGAGGCAGGCGGATCTTTGTGAGTTCGAGACCAGCCTGGTCTACAAGAGCTATTTCCAGTGCAGGCTCCAAAGCCACAGAGAAACCCTGTCTCGAAAATAAATAAATAAAATAAAAAAGATTTGTTTGTTTATTATGAATACAGTATTCTGCCTGCATGTGTGCCTGCAGGTCAGTAGAGCACACTAGATCTTATTACAGATGGTTGTGAGCCACCATGTGGTTGCTGGGAACTCAGGTCCTCTGGAAGAGCAGCCAGTGCTCTTAACCACTGAGCCATCTCTCCCATCCCCGAGGTGGCTTTTTAACTTTCTAAATGTGATAATACCAATTTAGAGGAGTATAAAGTAAAAAATAATAGTAATGAAAAGTTAAAAAAAATAGATGAAGGTTTAGGGGGTGTTTCTCATTTTAATAAATCTCTCCTTGAGAGGTTTTCCTATAGTCTTTTATTCTTTAGATGTCCTGATGTGGGTTTCTGATTTCAGTTGTATTTTATAAGTTGCTCCTGTGATTAGTTAGCCATTGGAGTCTTAACTGTTTTCAGACTGGTAGAGGAGACGTTCACCATGGATGAGGTCACAGAAATCTTGAGCGGACTGCAGGCTGTGGTGCACAGTGAGGTGGAGTCTGAGCTCATCAATACAGCCTACACCAATGTGCTACTCCTGCGGCAGCTCTTCTCACAAGCTGAGAAATGGTACCTAAAGCTACAGACAGACATCTCTGAACTTGAAAACAGGTAAAATTTGTATCTATAGTTGAGATATAGAGACCCAAGCATGATCTTAAAAGTTAGCAAGTAACTTTGCTAGTGCTTTCCTGGGGCCAGGGTGTGAGACAGTGTGGGTGGGTGGCAGTGAACCTCAGTCCCTAGATGGTCACTAGATGGTCCCTTGAGTAGCACTCAAAGCCTTCTTAAAGAAATTCTGTTTCCTTGACCAGGCAATGGTGGCACAGGCCTTTAATCCCAGCACTTGGGAGGCAGAGACAAGCGCATCTCTGTGAGTTTGAGGGCAGCGTGGTCTACAAGAGCTAGTTCCAGGACAGCCAGGGCTGTTACACAGAGAAACCCTGTCTCTAAAAACCGAAAAGAAAAGAAAAGAAAAGAAAAAGATACTCTTATTTCCTCTATTGTTAGGTACTAAAAAAGCATTTGAACTACATGAAACTGCTTTTCAATCTATTTAAAGTAATGATTCCTTACAGCATCTTTGGTAGCATCATTAGTATTACAGTGGTCTGCTAAGAAGTAAAGATTGGAGTATCATTTCCATTTGCTCGGACTATAGCATTGCAAATTTGTTTCTAGATAACTGCCTTTGGAATCGTACCTTAGGACATGTAGACTATAAAAGGCTTTAAAAAACGTTTTACAATATTGGAAAGCTCATAAATCCAAAAACCTCTAGTAAGATCAGTGAAGTTAAAACTTGTCTTGAGAAATAGCTTGCCAGTTGAGCATCGAGGTTCACACCTTTAATTTCAGCACTTGAGAGGCAGAGGCAGGCAGCCTCTGTGAGTTCAAGACTGCCAGGGCTATACAGGAAGACCCTGTCTCAAAAACAAAACAAAAAATAATAATAATAATAATACATGCCAGAAGTCATGAAGGACTCACTGCCAAGCCCTGCAAATTGTTCTCCAAACAATCTCTCCTCAAGTGGAAAATGATGAGCAAATGCTAAGGACAGTCCCCAAGCAAGGATGGAAACTCACTTGGCTTCTGCAACTGCCAGTGACTGACTGGTGAGAGAATGCTGAGTGTTGATGTCTGAAGAAGACAGAAGAGTGGCCTCTGAGACAGCACCATCTATCATGGTAGATCATTAGGGGCTTGTTCACACCACCTATGTTTCTGTGGAATATGCCAGTATTCTTGCTCAGTAGATGCTGTGGACTCATTTCATATCCAAGACAACTGATTACAAATCAGACTCTTTCTTAGGTAACAGTAAATATTGTGCAATAGAGAAATCATGCCGTACCTCAGAAATACAGAGAAACACAATTGTCATTCATATGTGTATTACTGCTCTTTATGTATTACTACCAAGTACAAAGTACCAAGACCTGCAGATGATTCAGATTTGATTACAGGGGTGTAAATTAACATTAGTAAATAAATATCAGTTTTACATAATCTTATGTCTCTCACAAGCATGTGATAGGCTGGTTCTTGTGAAATCAATGAATTCTCTTAAATTTGCTTTTATTCTTCAGAGAATTATTAGAACAAGTTGCTGAATTTGAAAAGGCAGAATTTACATCTTCAAATAAAAAGGTAATTTTATAATCTCTAAATCCTTACTATTTTTGCATGCATGGGTATGTGTAAATGTGCTTGTGTGTGTGTGGTTGACATGTGTACACCTGCCTGTGCATATGTTTGTGCTTGCATATGGAGGCCAGATATTGATGAAATGTCTTCTTTGGTCACTTTCTACTTTCACTGAGGCAGAAACTTAGAAACTTTTACTAAACTTAGAGGTCACCAATTTATTATCTAGTCAGCTTTCCCTAGGAATCCCTTGTCTCTGCCTACTGCTACTGAGCCAGAGATTACAGGTAGGTCACCATGCCTACCTGTTTTTTTATGTGGGTACTAAGAATCCAAACTTACGTTCTCAGGGGTCCCCAGGTAAGGATCTCATGCAAATCAGGACACAGGGGATTCAGAGTATGAACAACTGCATGACAAACTTTATTTCATATGACTATTTGTACAGACTAAAGCATTACCTCAACTCTGAACCCCCACCATTCACGTACATGATCATGAGAAACTCTTACCTCACCTTGCAAGAAACAATATCTCAATAAATAACAGTAATAAAAATAAAGAGTACATAGAAACAAGACAAAAAGTATACAGAAGCAGAGCACTTCTCTAATCTATATCTGGTAGAGCGTGAAGAACTGAGCTCAAAGGCCACTGCCCTATCCAGGGTACAGATTCTGACAGAACGTTTGAGAAATGGGCAGAGAAAGCTTGCTTTCATCTATGCTTGGTTTGCCAGCAACCGTTTCCCAACTTCGTCTCCTCT
The DNA here is from genome assembly GCA_028555095.1 of Dicrostonyx torquatus. Classification (NCBI taxonomy): domain Eukaryota; kingdom Metazoa; phylum Chordata; class Mammalia; order Rodentia; family Cricetidae; genus Dicrostonyx; species Dicrostonyx torquatus. The sequence continues at coordinate 354,948 of JAQHUG010000647.1, forward strand.
GTCCCAGGAGGGGCCTGCACTCTAAACCAGTTCTGTGTCTCCACAATTCCTGCAGTCCAGCCCGAATCCCAGGTCTTGTAAACCCTTCATTCAGCTGATGCAGAGCATAGACTTTATGGTGGTCATCCCTGTGGTTATACCCTGACTCTGCTTCTTCACTGTGTGCCATAGGCAGATTACAAGACAGCAGGTGGAGACAGCCCGGTTGTCTTTCTAAGCAATTCTGTGCTGTGGGATCCCTTACTAGGTACACCATAAACCATAAATAGTCCCTCTTGTCAGATAGCTAAACTCTACTGAGATGAATCCATGTATAAAAACACAGAAAACATTTTATAATAACTCTTTGAAACATATTTCTGACTAAGGAATTTTAGGATCCGGGGGCTACTAAAATATCCACATATTTGTGCTAAGTTCTCGTTCATCTATAATTCCTCAGTCATTACAGCTTCGTGGTATAAGGTTCATACAGAAATTATTTTAAGCTACCACAGATGAATATCTACCACAGTCCTAGAGGCTAGGTATTTTTATCAAGTCTGGTTATGAGCTCCTTGTCTCCCTACTTTCCATCTGTATTAATAAAAAGGAATAGGGAGGTTGCGTTTCTTTGGGCAGGGCCGGGGACGAGGGTTGCTTGTTTGTTTTTGTTTTGTTGTTTTTTTGTTTCTGGTTTTTTAAGACAGGGTTTCTCTGTGTAACAGCTCTAACTGTCCTGGAACTTGCTTTGTTGACCAGGCTGGCCTCAGACTCACAGAGATCCACCTGCTTCTGCCTCTCAAGTGCTGGAATTAAAGACATGCACCACGACGCCCAGCTGGGTTTCATTTTTTATTCTATCATATATTGATATGTCATCGGCACAGGACATAACAGAATGAAACCACCCAGAACCGTTACATCTGTGGAGCTGAAGTCTTGGCGGATTGTTTATGGATTATATCTTCCATTTAGAAAGTGCAAATGTTTAATGATTCTTGCTTTACTCTGTGGTGATTTTAGATTGATTTCTTCATTTTGTTACAGCCCATCATAGATATCACAAAGCCTAAACTTATTCCAATTAATGAAGGTGGAACTACAGAACTGCTAAACAAGGTAATAGTCTCATCATTTTGAGAAATGGGAGAACCTTGGTTCTGCCCCTTGCACTCCCATTTCCTGTACAGTGCTAAGGTAAGAGAAATAGTCTTGTCACAGTTTTACTGAATGGAACCCAGTGTCCAGAAGAGGGCATGCTTGCTTTGTAGTGTCTGAAGTGACCGATAGATCTTTTCTCAGTAAAGTGTAGGTCAGGGTATTTTGTACTATGTTGTTCTGGTGTGCATTTGAAATTTGTGATCCACAAAAATATATGGGTTTTTTAATGCTTATAGAAGTTATCAGTGTAAAAAATAAATTTTTCTCAACTCCCATATTCTTGGCATTACACGTGTCAGATTTTGTTGTACTTAAAAAGCAGTACAGTACCTGTACACTCTGAGAACTGTTATCATTTCATTGGGAAGTAGGAACTGCCATCTCCAGAAGCAGCAATGAGAGACCTACAGGGTTCTGTGGGTGCTGTAGTTCCGTGTGGATGTGAGCAGATAAGAATAGGCGTTTGAATGAGACAGCCTCCAAGCTGGGTCTTAAAGATAAACACAGGTTAAGTTAAAGGGGGCTTGTTTGACAAGGGAGCAGAATGGCTGCTGGCCAGAGGCAGACAGAGCACAGGGTCTTCTGAGCAGTCCAGCATGTATATCGGAGTAAAATGCAAAATCAGACTGGTCAGGTAGGTACTTCTCATATCAAAACTGCATAAGAATAAAGGTGTTTGGCCTCCCTCCCCTCGGAGCCATGCAGAAGCTGGAGTACTGGGTACTAAAATGATGAAGGTAGTGTGATTTCAGGTTAAGTGGCAGCAGTGTGGCCAAGAACAGGCCCAAGTTGCAGAATCAGAAAGCTAGGTAAGAAAGGAGAATGGCTGAAAACAGAGAAGAGAAGAAAAAGATGTTTCTGAGGGAAAGGCAACTGTAAGTCGTAAGCTGAACTTGATTCACAGCTATGGGCTTGGGACAGGCTTTACGAAAACAGGACTTTACTCCTAACCACGGCATTTGAATTTTTGAGCCATTGTATAATTTTGATTATTTTTTAAGTGAAACAAGCAGTGATCATTCCAAGTGTTAAACATATTTTGGCTAAAAAATAAAATTTGGGGGCTGGAGGAAGGGCCCAGTGGTTAAGAGCACTTGCTTCTCTTGTAGAGAACCTAGGCTCAGTTCCCACCACCCTTGTGGTGACTCAAGGCCATAACTCCCTTTCCAGGGTATCTGATGCCCTCGTCTGGTTTCCACTGGCACACACATTGTATATATACATACATGTAAGCAAAACACTCCTGGATAAAGTAAAAATAAATTTTTAAAATAATTTATTATTTTAATTTACTCACAAAGGAAATTTTAAGACTTCAACAAGAAAATGAGAAATTAAAGTCAAGGCTGAAGACGATTGAAATACAGGTAACTGAGAAGTCCTCCATTACACTTATTGAAGAATTAACCTAGAGAATAAAAGTTGAGTGTATCCTGGTTACATTTGATTATAGGCTACAAATGCTTTGGATGAGAAGTCAAAATTGGAAAGGACACTTCAAGATTTACAGCTTGATCAAGGAAATGAACAGGTAAAACAGTTTTATCTTTTCCACATCTTCTAAAAATAAGTTAGAAACTTTAGTCATAATCACTGTTCCTCAGGCTCTGTCTGTTGTCTTCCATTGAGATGCCCTAGCTCAGAAACCCCATCCTTTGTGTGTTTTCTAGGGATGAGTCACAGCTCACGGGACTAGCATACATTAGAGATTTTAATGACAAGCAAGATGTTCTTAAATTATTATTAATTTTCTCCTTTCCCTCCTATACCCAGAATTGAGGCAGGGGAGGGGGTGGAATAAAGGAAGTGGAGGAGAATTTACATTTGGGTTTTATGATTCTGAATGTTACTTGAGTTTTCCTTGGATGAGGTTACAGTGAGAGGAATTTATTGGCTACAGGCTTCATTCATGCAGCATGCTGTGGGGATACAGCAACATCCAGAGTGGTAGCTCTGCAAGCCTCCCTCAGAATAATAACTGAACATTGCTCCCCCTGCTGGGGGTTCGTCAGTATATCATTGCCTCTCCCAGGGAGTGTGACGTGGGATTGTTTTCATATGAGCAAGGCCATGTGGTGAATTTTCAGTGTCTAATCATCTTTTTGTTTGTTTGTTTTGTTTTTTTATGGTGTTCCCTTTTTTTTTTGTTTTTTGAGACTGTTTCTCTGGTTGTCCTGGAACTCACTCTGTAGACCAGGCTAGCCTCAAACTCAGAGATTCACCTTCCTCTGTTTCCTTGAGTGCTGGGATTAAAGGCTTGTGCCATCAACCCCTGCCATAGAATTGTCTTTTCCATGGTTGTCGTTGTAGATGTTTGCTAATCTTTAAATCTACCTCTGTATATTTTTCTTTTATTATTTCTAACATTTTTTTCTTCTTATGGAATGGGTATTGTGCCCAGAGCCTATGTATGCTAGGCCAGCATTCCTATGCTGAGCTGAATCCCCAGCCTTCATTAGATTTTGTTAAAATTTATTCTGCGAAAACATGCAAACATGCAAACATACAGAGAGTGGTATAATGAACCCCATGAAACCACTGCTCAGCTTTACGGTCATCAGGCATGGCCAGTCTGGCTTCATTCCTACGTACACTTTCTTCCCTTCATCCATGTTATTTTTTCTGTAGATTCTTATTGATATGTTATTTCTTATATGGCTAAGGAAAAATGTGTGTGTTTCCATAAGAAAGTGAAGATTCTTTTTTCACTTTCCGTGAAGAACTGTGATGGGATTTTAATGGGGATTGCATTGAATCTGTAGATTGCTTTTGGTAGAATGGCCATTCTCACTCTGTTAGTCCTATTGATCCATGACTATAGGAGCTCTGTTCATTTTCTGGTGCCTGCTTATTCAATATTTTTATTCAGTGTCTTAAAGTATTTGTTATACAAGTCTTTCACTTGTTGGGTTAGAGTTGTCCCAAGATATTTTATTTATTTTTGAGACTGTTGTGAAAGGTACTGTTTCTCTGATTTCTTTTTTAGTTGGTTATCATTTGTTCATAGGAAGGCTACTGGATTTTGTGTAATTTTGTATCCTACTACTTTGCAAATAAAAAAAAAAGGTTTGTTAGCTATAAAATTTTCCTTGTGGAGTTTTTAAGGTTTTTATATAGAGAAAAATAAAATAAATAAAATACTTGGACTTCTTCCTTACCTGTTTGTATCCCCTTGCTCTCCCTCAGTTGTCTTATTGTTCTAGCTAGAACTTCAAGTTCTGTATTTGAATGGGTGTATTTAAAAGAGTGGACCTCTTTGTCTTGTTTCTGATCTTAATAGGCATACTTTGAGTTTCTCTCTATTTGGGCTGGTGTTGGCTATGGGCTTAATGTAAAATGTCTTCATTATGTTGAGATACGTCCCTTGTATTCTAGTCTCTCTGGGACTTTTATCATGAAGGGGTGTTGGATTTTATCAAAGGCCTTTTCTTTATCTAATGAGATGATCATGTGTTTTTTTTGTCTTTCAGTCTGTTTATGTGGTGGATTACATTTCTTGATTTATAAATGTTAAATCATCCTCATATCTCTGGAATGAAGCCAATGTGATCATGGTGGATAATCTTTTGATATGTTTATGGATTCAGTTTACAAATATTTTATTGAGAACTTTTGCATCTATGTTCATAAGAGATATTGGTCTATAGTTTTCTTTCTTGTTGTTGGGTCTTCTTTCAGTTTGGGTATCATGGTAATAGTAGCTTTCTGAAAAGAAATGTTTCTAAGTTACTATTTTTGCAGAATAATTTGAGGAGCAGTGCATTAACTCTCCTTTGAAGGTCTGGTTTCTGCATTTAGTCCATCTGACCCTGGACTGTTGTGGTTGGGAGACCTTCCCCGCTCCCCTGAGACAGGGTTTCTCTTTGTAGCCTTGGCTCTCTTGGAACTCGCTCTGTACACCAGGCTGGCCTAGAACTCACAGAGATCTGCCTGCTCTACCTCCCAAGTGCTGGGATTAAAGGTGTGCGTCACCACTGCCCGGCTGGTTGGGAGACTTTAATTCCTGCTTCTATTTCACTAGGGGTGATGGGTCTGTTTAAATTGCTTATTTGATTTTAATTTAACATTGGTAGTTTGCATATATCAAGAAATTCTTCCACTTAGGTTTTCTGGTTTGATGGAATTCTGATTTTTAAAGTATGTCCTTATGATTCTCTGAATTTCCTTGGTATCAGTTGTAATGTCACCCTTTTCATCTTAAATTTATTAATTTGAAATTTCTCTTTCTTTTAGTTAATTTGGTTAAAACTTAGTGATTTTCTCAAATAATCAACTCTTTGTGATATAATGTTTTGTTATATTTCTATTTCTTGATTTCAGCCCTGAGTTTATTTCTTGACATCTATTCTTTTTTTTTTTTTAGTATGATTTCTTGTTCTAGAGCTTCAAAATGTTTCAATAAGTTACTAACATGAGATCTCTCCAGTGTTTTGATGTAAGCATTTAGTGCTATGAACTTGCCCATAGAACTGCCTTCAATGTGTCCTGTAGGTTCGGGTATGTTATATTTTCTTTTCATTCAATTTTAAAGTTTTTCATTTCCTTCTTGATTTCTGTCTTGACTGATCTTTTTTTTTTTCCTTTTTCTTTTTTTTAGTTTTTCGAGACAGGGTTTTTCTGTAGCTTTGGAGCTTTTCCTGGAACTAGCTCTAGTAGACCAGGCTGGCCTTTAACTCACAGAGATCCACTTGTCTCTGCCTCCGAGTGCTGGGATTAAAGGCGTGCGCCACCACCGCCCGGATTGACTGATCTTTCATTCAGTAGTGAGTTGTGCAGTTCCCATGAGTCTGTATTCTTTCTACTGTTTCTGTTGTTGATACTCAGCTTTACTCCATGGTGGTCAGATAGAATGCAGGCTGTTATTTCAATTTTCTTATATTTGCTAAAACTTGTTTTGTTTTTGTCTGACTATGTATGTGGTCAGTTTTGAAAAGAGTTCCATGGGTTGCTGAGAAGAAAGTAGATTCTTTGGTGTTTCGGTAGATGTCCACTGGGTCCATTTGATTTGTGATGTAATTTAACACCAGAATTTCTCCATTTGTTTTTTTGTCTGAATGACCTGTCTGTTGGCAAGAGTTGGCTAAATGGGTTATTAAAGTTGTCCACTATCACAATGAGGGCTAATATGGGTTGTAGCTGTAATTGTGTTTCTTTTATGAGCTTGAATACCCTTGTGTTTGGAGCACAAATGTTTAGAATTGTAATATCCTCTTTGTGGGTTTTTCCTGCAATGAGTATATAGTGTCCTTCCCTATCACTTCTGATTAGTTTTGTCTTGAAATCTATTTTGTCAGATATTAAAATGGCTATACCTGCTTGCCTCTCAGGTCCATTGGCTTAGTACATCTTGTTCCATGCTTTTATCCTGAGGTGATGTCTATCCTTGATGGTGATATGTGGTTTTTGGATGCAGCAGAAAGATGGATCCTGTTTTCTTATCCAGTCTGTTAATCTGTGTCTTTTTATTGGAAAATTGAGACTATTAGTACTGAGTTATTAATGAGTAGTATTTATTGATTCCTGTTATTTTGTTGTTGTGATAGAGGTTTTTCCCTTTTTGATTTGCTGTCTGGGATTATTTATTGTGCCTTTTTGGGTGTAGTTAATCTCTCCAGACTCAAGTTTTCCCTGTAGTGCCTTCTGTAGAGCTGGACTGGTAGGTTGCTTAAATTTAGTTTCATTGTGGAATGTTTTTCTTTTTCTGTCAACTGTAATTGATATTTGACTGGCATCTGTAGTCTCTCAGAG
>JAQHUG010000647.1:371846-389740 GCA_028555095.1 Dicrostonyx torquatus
CAGATGAATGGAATGGGTGCAGTAAAGAAACCCAAATAGCTGCTCCATGAGTTAAAAGGGAAAAGTTGATCCAAACCATCATGGCTGTCTCCTGGGAAAGTGTGTGTGTTGGAGGGGTCTGGGGAGATTAATGGATGGGATTTCCAGGGTTTTAGGGGAACAGGTACCTGGAAGGAGGGGAACCTGTAAATTAAAGTGGAGGACTTTAATACTTTAAAGGTACTCGTGAGTAGGGATTGAAGGAACCTAGCATAAAAGCTAGCACAGACCTTGAGAGGCTAGTAGGCATCACAAGCGTATACTAATAATGGAAGAAGCCCTTTTTCCAGAGATGAAGAGAATGTTTCCTTTTAGCAGATAGGAACTATTTTTCTCAAGTCCCAGAGGGGATGTTGGCTTTGTCTAAATGCCGGACTTTGGGAAATGTCTAGTTTTGGAACTAGACAGCAGGAAGCACCTTTATCTGCTGAGCCGTCTCGCTGGCCCCTTGTGGTTTTAAAGGTAAAAGACACATTACATCAGAACTGAGCGAAACAGTTAACAGAAGATCCCATGTTGACCTTATTGAGGAAAGCTTTGGTGGTTTTTTAAGGTAAGAGACACATTACATCAGGACTGAGCGAAACAGTTAACAGAAGATCCCATGTTGACCTTATTGAGGAAAGCTTTGGCCAGTTCAGGGTCTGGGTGCAAGTGGCTTATATAGGGATTCCTGAAGGAGGCAGGAACTGAGAGAGGTTAAGTTACCACACAAGCAACCAAGGCTATCCTGCTGGAACCCTGGGACACTCATAGAAACAGAATACTTCTACAGAAGCATGTCAAATCTGAGCTACTAATTCCTTGCTGTGTCCAGCCTGTTCTGAATGAGGATCAGGTCCTCCCTCTAGTTGGATTGCCTTCATACAGTCAGGAACCTCACGTTGGGACTGACTGTTAGCAAATCTAAGAGGAGCTGGAGGACTCTAAACGGGTTTAATTTTTAGTTTAGGTCTTTGGGAATTAGTAAAGGTGGTTATACAATATTGTATATATACTAAAAACCACTGAATCAGACATTTCAAAGGGGTCAATTTGATATGTGAATTTTATCTCAAAGTACATCTGGGTGTAAAAGGGATAGTATGTCAAAGCACCCCTTTCAGCCTTGATCGTCATGTTTTAGACTCTTCTGTCTGAGGGCAGCGTCTGGTAGTCTTTTTTTAAACAATAAAATAGACAAAAGAAAAGCCTTCTTTTAAAATAAAAGAGACAAAAGAAAATAGCAACTAGATAGTTCCCAGGACAAGCTATGTTCTTTACTGTTGGAAACTGTACTGAAGCCATGGGGAATTTTTTTTTTAACCTCCCTCCTTTTCTGTTTATTCTAAATTTCCCCTTCAGTTAGCCTTTCCATTAATCAACCCTGCTCACCTTGTCCCCAAATAGCATCAAGAATTCCTGTGAACACTTCTTGTCCCCAATGTAGCCCTAGTGCCAGCTCTGCATGATAATTGAGTTGTCACCTTCTTCCAGTGTGGCCACTCCTCCCCTGGGCTGCTTGTTTAGTCCCTTGAAGAATCCAAAATAAGAAAGCCGCAGCAAAGTGGAGCACTGGGAACCAGGAACAAGCACTGCTTTCCATACTGACTGGAGGTGAGTGGACACAGGTCGCCGGAACAACCAACAAGCCTTGCTAGGCTTCTTTCAAAGGAGGACGTGTTCCAGGTGTTGGGCAGTGACTCTCCTGTAGGAAGGGAATGGGAGCTACATCTGTGTGAATTTGGGAAATCAAGGTCTGCCTGGATAGGTCTCATTCATTCCCAGCTAGAGCAGTGGATCAGACAGGGACTTCCAGATTTGGGGATTTGGTCTTCTTTATGACATTAATGGTCCCTGAACTTGATTCTGAGCACATTTTTCTGTACGTTGAATGCATCTAAATGTTTCTGGGACATCTGATATAATAGAGATAATCAGAATCTACCTTTTTCTTTATCCTAGTTTTTTTGGGTTTTGGTTTTTTTGTTTTGTTTGGGTGAAGGGATAGTTCAAGGCAGAGTTTCTCTGTATAGTTCTGGCTGTCCTGGAACTTGCTCTGTAGTCCAGGGTGGCCTTGAGCTCACAGAGATCTGCCTGCCTTTGTCTCCCAAGTGCTGGGATTAAAGGTGTGCGCCATCACTGCCTGGCTTCATCCCAGTTTTTTGATTGTGAATGCTGGTGCCCACAAAGTTCTTTTCTAGGGATATTTCTGGATCAGCTTTGCTATTTGGACTTCCTGCAAATCCCTGAGTCTACTTGGGAGGTGATTCCAGGAAGGACGAGGGCATAGGGTGAGGGGCGGGAAAGAAGAATGTTACCACTAGGGAATACCATGCTCGATCTCGCTAAGGAGTGAGGATACTGGGAATGTGCCCTCCTTGATGGGGATGAGGATTGTCCCTGGATCGCTAAACCTCAGTACTAACTGGGCCAGGCGAGACAAAACACATTCCTAGTACCTGGGCTAGCCTGTCTTTGTGATTCAGTGTAAAGTGCATTCATTGTACATGTTCCGTTTATTGTTGTTTTATTTACATGGTTTCTCTGTGTGTCCCTGGCTGCTCTGAACCTCAGTTTGTAGATCCAGCTGGCCTCAAACTCAGAGATCCACCTGCCTCTGCCTCGTCAGTGCTGGGACTAAAGGTGTGCACCACCACCACCCAGATATACATATTCAATATAGACACTGATGAAATTGAACTGCTTTCAGCAAAAGTACTATCTAAAGCCACAAGCCAAACTCATCTAGATTATAAAAGTCAAATATCTCCTATAAATTAGTTGCCTAATATTGAATTTCACCATGTGACCTGGCTACTAAAACAGTTCCTAATATAGAATGAAATTTCCTTACCTCTGGAGAAGCAATTTGTGCATAATTTTATTCTTTCATAGTTACTCAATTATAAATGTCAATAACTACCATATATTTCAGTATTCTCAAGGAGAGCTGTTTGCCCCTTTAATAAGTTTGTAATCAGAAAAGCAGTTCTTGGAATGGCTGTATCTCCCTTTTATGGTTTACCTATTCCCTGTCCTATTAAGCTGGGTGCTAAAAAAAAATGGTTTTACCCAATGTGTCAATCTCTGTTTTAGTTTCTAATGTGGCCTTGGAAAACAAGACAAGCTTTTAGGATTTTATGTATCTCCAGAATGTACCTGTTAAGGAACTAATTCTTCCTAAGAGTAAAGTATACAGGATACTTGCTGTAGCGTGGTTAATAAAAACCCAAAGACAGAAATTGGGGTTCAGACTGAAGCAAAACAGCTACTGACTCTTAACTCTACTTCAGACTAGAACAGCGGGCAATCCCGCCTCCAGGAATCTCAGAATGAGACTGTGTCTGAAAGCTGTCTCCTCCCACCTTATATTCCTCTCTAGGGCTGGGATGAAAGGTGTGTGTCACCACTGCCTGGTCTGTAAGGCTGACCATTGGGACTGTTTTACTCTCTGATCTTCAGGCAAGCTTTATTTATTAAAACACAAATGAGGGCTGGAGAGATGGCTCAGTGGTTAAAAGCACTGGCTGCTCTTCCAGAGGTCCTGAGTTAAATTCCCAGCAACCACATGGTGGCTCACAACCATCTGTAATGAGATCAAGAGCCCTCCTCTGGCATGCGTGAACACATGGAGGCATAATTGACCCGTCCAGCAGGTCCAGTTATTCGCGTGGCCGAAGGGGTGCCTCCTAAAAAGACCAATGTGGGGAGAAAGAGAAGGAGACCAAGCGCAGAAAGAACGACAGAGTCAGTCTGGTCTCAATTATTGAAAGTGGGACAGGGTTTATATACCCTGTACTGCAGGAGGAAGGGTGCAAGATGGAAGAATCTTGCAGAAGCAAGAAGAAAGAGGGGATGGGGCAGAGGAATTCGGGGAATTCCGGGGTCAGGGTGGGTCCCTTGGCAGGTGTGCTGATCTAGGCAGAGCATCTTGCAGCTTTCCTGAGAATTGCTTATCGGCTGCCAATTGCTCAGAGCTGGAGAAGGGATTTATGGTGTGGCTGTAAATTACCATTTGCCCAGAGTTAAGAGGAATTTTATGGTATGGCTGCAGACCACCATTTGCCCAGAGTCAGAGAACGATTATGGCATGGCTTCTTTGTAAGCTCCGGCCCCTGACACATAATAAATAAATCTTTTTTTAAAAAAGAAGAAGAAACATTGATCTCAGCACTACTGACTGTTAAGCCCCAACTACAGCAATAAACCATTTGAGTCCAAAGTTTAAAAAAACACACACGCAAATGAAATATCACTACATTTGGCATCTTGGTAACCTCAAGATTTCCTAGATTGCTTTACATCAGATTGTCAGTCCTTCAGGTTACCAATTTTTTTAGATACTTGAAGTATGTAGGTAACTGATTCTGGATAAATGAATGCTATATGTGCTCTATTTCTCTTGATGTATCACACTTGCTAGGATTTCAAGTTAACTAGAAGACATTCTTGCTTCATTCGCAGTCCCGGGGTAATGCCTTAAATATTATGATCAATATTCTGTGTCAGCTAAGGAACTTCTTTCCTAGTTTGCTAAAAACAACAGACACTAAATTTTTCAGAATTTCTTTCCTGAATGTACTGAGATGGCAATGCGTTTTTTTCTCTCTTAATGTTCTAAATTACAATAGTTAATCTTTTAAAAGTTTTGTTTGTTTTTTAATTATTTTGATTTTTCAACACGGTTTCTTTATGTAGCCTTGGCTGTCTTGGAACTTGCTCTGTAGACCAAGCTGGCCTCCAACTCACAGAGATCCACCCGCCTCTGTCTCCCGAGTGCTGGTGTGCTGTCTTTTTTAAAGACAGATTCTTACTATATATCTCAGGCTGACCATGAAATCTTGATCTTAGTGCCCTTATTTCCTGGGCACTTTTTTTTTTTTTTTAGGTTAAACTACCCTCAGCTGTTAATAGTCCTTCCCTTCGCCATGGCCGTGGGTGGGTGCTGTAGGAGAATGGCTCTTACAAGTGTTAACTATTACTAATCTTAGTCTTGGTAGGACACCTTCTGATTCTCCCAGAACATAAGTATGGGAAGCCATCTGAAACCATCTCCCACTCACACTCTTCTCCCTTGGGAGGCTCTCAATGAGCTCAGAATAGATTGGCATGCAAAATACAAAAATACTTACTAGGGGGTTTAGACTTGACTTCCCAATAATAGAGTATCTCACAACTCTTGTTGCTGTTATCCTGCCTGTTTTGATGAGCTGCTGTCATTTTTGGTATGTGGGAAGACGACCCAAGAAGCTGGTACCTTTGGCCTCCTCTCTTTTGTTATTGATGTAAGTAATAAACTGCTTAATTCTAAAAACAGCTCATCGAACATCTGTCTTAGTCTGGGCTTGATCTCACTTTGGCTGCTGCTGTACCTAGTAGCCTCTCAGGAACCAAGGACTACATCCTGCATCTGCTGCAGAAGCGATCACAGCCAGCCTTCTGCCGTCTGCACTTTGAGGGCTGTACAGCTGAAGAGAGTATCACCCAAGTCTATGCCCCCTTCAGGGGACAGGGAAGGAAGATTGTACCCAACAGCAGTCATCTGAAATATAAAGTGTTGCTCTTGGGTTCAGGGTGTCCTGTCTCAGGGTCTGTAGCCATTCTGTTGCACCTGAGGGTCCTGGGTCCCGCCGATTCCCTTTCCTTCACCCTCAGGTGATGCCACCATATCTGTGCCTCCGCCTGCCTCCCCCTAGGTTATGACTTCAGTCATGACACATTCTTCTTTTTTATATTGCTGGGTCTTGTGAGCTGACACGGGATTAAATGGCTTTAAAATATTCACATCAAAACTGGTCTGGAATTTTCCTTCCTTGGTAAACATCTGGTACTTGAAAGCTGCCAACAATGTTTCTGAGCCCATAAATTATTAACCTTAAAAAAAAAAAAAAAAGCTTGATCTCTGATCAAAACCGTTGACTACTTCAACCACCGTTTATAAGTGCAGCCGCGAGCTGAAGTAAGCCCATTTTGAAGAAAAGGACAGTAGAGGGGAAGGAATGGTAGTGAGGTGGTGGGAAGAATAATGAACAACTCTCTGTAGCTCTCAGCAGAGGTCTTGCATGACGGGGCTTGCTGCCGTTTGCGCTGGGTCTCTGCGCGTGCGCAGCAATGGAGGGGTGTGTCTGTGTTGTCCTGTGCATCATGTTCCTTATAGTCCGCAACTACCTGCTGTTTTTTTGTTTTATATCTTTGTTTTCCTTGTGCTGGACGTTCTGCCCACATATTTTTGGACCTCAAAATAACATTTTAAGCTTATTCTAGGGACCGTGGCGTTTGCTTTAAGATGATTCTACATTGTCGTGTTTTTAATTGCTTTAGTTTTATCATAACTTTTAGGTAATGTGTATGCATTTTAAGGGACTATCTGATGAGTTCTACCAAATGTGAATCCCCACATGACCACTGCCACAATTGGAAAACAGCATATTTATCCTTCTCAGCTCCTTGTATCACTCTCCCTGATCCTGGCGCCTTAGCAACCACTGATCTGCTTTTTCTCCTGTTAATTTAATGTGCCTTTTTTAGACTTCATATGATAGAATCATAAGTTAATCGTTAAATGTGGCTTCTTCCACTTAACAAAGTATATTTAATATTTAAGATGTGCTCATGTCTGTGTGGATGCCAGTAATATATTCCTTTCATTGTTCAGAAGTACCCCAGTGTTTGGTTCTATCATAGTTTGTTTATTTAACCAAACCTCAAGAGTATTTTCACCAATATTTACTACACTTCATATATAAAATCAATTTTATTTTTTGCTTGAGTGCCTGTTTGAGAGGCAACATGAACAAAAACTGTAAGCCTTCATGGAGCTTAAAGAGGATCTAAAAAACAAATAGTATTAACTATTATATAGTAATTATACAATTATATGCATTAGTTCCTTATGACTGCTCTAACAAATTACGCAGTTGGTGGCTTAAAATAACAGAAATTTGTTCTTAATTTAGGAAATCAAAATCTCTAAGTCAAGATTTGATAAGTTGGTTCGTGCTGTATGTGTGAAAGAGATGTGCCCCATGGGCCTTTCCCAGGGCTCCTGGTGGTTGCTGAGAACCCTTCTGTCCAGTGACTTATAAACACATCGCTTTGAGCTTCGCTCTACCCTCACATCACCTTCTTTTCTGTGTTTTTTTTTCTAAGGACACTTGTAATTGGATTTAGTGTCCATACTAATCCAGTATGGTCTCCCCTTGAGACCCTTCACTACATCTGGAAAAAAAGCCCTTTAGGTTCTAGGTGGGCATGCGTTTTAGGGGCTACTACAGAAACTCCCACCAGTGTTAAACAGTGATAACAGAGAAGTGGAATAATTAGAGGCAGGGTGCTGGAGGACTCTGAATGTCACTTCAGTAATGTGGTCAGGACAAGTCACTGAAGAGGCAGCAGACAGAAGCAGTGGGAAGTCAGCTGGTACAACTATCTGACGCTCAAGAGAAGAGCAAGTCAAAGGCGCTGCCTCGGAATGGCCCTAGCACATTAAAAGACAGCAGAGAATTATGTGGCTGAAGCCTGCCAGTGGGACTGTTGTAAGGATTCAAGACTGACTGATTTATTGATTGATTTGGAATAGGGTCTCACTGTCTGGGAACCTGCTTTGTTGACCAGACTGATCTTAAATTCACAGAGATCCACTGACTTCTGCCTCCCAAGTACTGGGATTAGAATTTTTAATAGTGTTATTTGTTTTTTATTTTATATGTATGAGTGTTTTGCCTGCATGTTTTTGTGTACCACATGCAAGCCCAGTGCTCTCGGAGGCCAGAAGAGGGTCTTGAATCCTCTGGAACTGAAGTTACAGAAAGCTGTGAGCTGCCATGTGTGTGCTGGGAACAGAACCCAGGACTGCGGAACCATTTCTCCAGCCCCATGGATTTGGGATTTTATGCTGAAGAACATAGAAAGCTTTTGCAATTTATTATTCCTTAGAATAATAAAAATAACCTGACAATAACATTAAAAGAGAACATTCTGTGATCATCTAAGCCAGTTGAGAGCAGAGTAATGCAAGTAAAAGTTAGACTAGTTCAGGTAGGAAGAGTGTTTGAGACTCAGCCAACTGCAAAGGATACAGACCATAAGGTATAGTTCAAACATCCTGCCACAGGATTCTTCTGGAGCCCAGATAAAGAACAACACCCACAGAGCCCCCCTACCCCGTGTCTCTCCCACATTCTTTCTCCAAAAGCACTCTCCCGACTTCTAGCACCATGAGTCCTCTGAACTGTCTGTTTCTGTTGTTGTTTTTAACTATATAATGGAACCATACACCCTATATACTTGACTGTTCTGCTCCATCCAACACTGGGGTGAGATTTCAGAGAATTCACCTCTGTTATTATAGATGCCAATCATTTGCTTGTTCCCATTGCTATGTAATATTATCTTACGTGAACAGCCTATCATTTAATCACTGTTTTTACTATTGATGCACATTTGGAGGTTTCCAGTTTGGGATAGTACAAAGAATTATATAAACAAAGTGTGATGTCATTGCTGGATTACAACACGTGTGAATATTCAACAGTAGTGGCTATTGCTCAGAGTCTCTCCAAGTTGCCAACACTTGTAGGAGAGAGAGAGCTTGTTTTGGGTATGTTTTGGAGGTGAAACAGCATACAGCCCTGATTCACAGAAGATGAACAAGAGAACTCAAGGGTTGACTCCAGGTGTTTGCAGCTGGGCCACTGCTAGGTAAATTAGAATGCTGAATTAGAAGCAGGGATTGGGGGGTGTAGGTGAAAAAAAGAGAAAGGCAGGAATTTTGTTTTATATAATCCTGAGGTGCCAAATGTGATTATTAACAAAGGGGTAGACATTCAAGTCCCAACCTCAACAGCTTAGTCTGGATTAGAAACAAAGCAATAGGAGTATCCATGGAGGGAGTTTTAAGCCATGACAGAGGCAGATACACCAAGGAAGTAAGTATAGATGAGAACACCAGAAGCCCTATCACCATGAAATCTGAGAAAAGAGGGAATCAACAAGGAAGCTAAATAGTAGAAACCTGTAAGGCCACAGCGAAACCTTGAGTGTCCTTAGAGGCAGGCTCAGGAGAGCACATCAGGAAGGAGAGGTCGGTCTGGGTCAGACAGGCTCAGAAGACTGACGAGGTGCCATGTCAGCTAGGCATGTGGGCAGCGCATTGCTTGAGACCACACTGGTTTTGCTATCCAATTTTTTTGCCAGTGAGAATTGGCCTGAGTAACTAGAGGAAGTATCATCAAGAGAGAAGGCTGCCACTAGGGACACAATGAGAACGTGATCTAAGCAAGGACGTGAAGGAAGCAAGGGAGCTCACCACGGGGTGTCTGTGGAGAGAACACAGCAGTGTAGAGATGAAGTATTGATGGAACAGCAGATGGCATGCTGTGCCTGGAACCTTCAACAGCGAAAATAGTGGGAAAGTTGGTCATGAAAGCAATGAAGGGTCAGCTCACATGGTCCCTCATATGTCTCTGTAAGCACTTCATCTTTTGTGTTGAAATGGGGAAGCTACTCAAAGGTTTAGGGCCAAAGAGTGACATAGTTTGCCTTAATTTGATAACCTTTCAACATTATGATTAACAGTAATATGTCACATGGTTATCTCCAGAACACAGTGACTTCTGTTATCCCTAGGCCATGTCAACACTGTGCTAGAGGTCCAGACCAAAACAAGGCTGGAAAACAAAATGGCCAGTGTTTGTAGATGACAGGACTGGGAGATGATCAGATCGCACATGTTGAAGACAGCACTCTGCAGGATTATGAAGGGAGAACCTGAAGCTGCCGGAGTCTACCATACAACATGGTGGACGTTTGCACCTATAAGAAAAATACAGTTTAATTTGATTGGCCCTTATAGCTTCAAGATCTGTACAGCAACAGTTGGCAACTGAAAGAGATCCACAGACATCGTAGATATTACACAATTCTCCCTGTGGCTGATAAACTAACAAAGGAATCAGTAAGAGTATAGGAACCGTGAGTGAAGTAACACATTGAGCCGGGTGAATACAGCGTGCCTAGCCCTCTCTGTGCTGCATCCCACTTTCTTAAGCACAGCATTGATATGTTGTAGATTTCAGCCTTCCACTGTCCTGTGTCTCAAAGCCAAATGGGTTGTCCTAAAACAGACTAGTTTTAGAAGATCCCCTAGTTCTATATCCAAAGTAATGAAAATGTACAGGTTATAGATACATACAGCATGTCTGGACGGTAAAGAAAGTAAAATATGAAAAGGAGAGTGTCATTATACAGTTCGAATGTACACAAATCAAAAGCATGTCTTTTTCAGAATGTGTGGGGAGATAAAACAAGGAAAAGATTGCCTTGTTCCTGTGACCAACTGCCTGACAAAGCAAAACAAAAACAATAATAATAATAAAGAAAACACTTAAGGGAAAGAGGATTTACTTTGGATGTAGTCTGTCCTGGTGGCAGGAGTGTGAAGCCTTCTCATTTCTTCTGTAATCGGGAAGCGAGTGAGACCAGAGTATAAAACTTCAAAGCCTGGCCTGGTGGTCCTCTTTCTCCAGGAAGGCTCCACCTCCTAAGGGTTCAACGACCTTCCAAAGCAGTACTGAGGACCAATCGTTCATCGCGTGAGGCTGTGGGGGGACAGTTCACATTCAAACCACAACAGGATAATAGAATCATGAGGAAAGGTAATCAATTATAAAAATCTGTATTAAAAAATAGATTGTCTAATCTCTGGGGGAAGAGAGGGAAACTGAAGAAGTGAACAGTGTATTCTTGAACCCTGGATGAGCTTTTATATTTTGTTACTTGTGTGGTAACTTGCTTTGTTAAGCTACTCACCTTTACGTGAATTTTCAGAGGCGGTGACATGCCCACAAGACAAAAGAGCTGCATACATGAAAACAGCAGGCATCAATAAAAAAAATATGAATTTGGATAGGTTACATATTAAGAAATGAAAACAAAAATTAGAAAATTTTTGGAAATCTTGTGGAAAAATTGTGGAGTATCATTTCTTGTAATACTGCAGGAAGTGACTGTTTCTAGGTAATTCTTGAGCTATTTCCAGGTAATGTGGCATCTCAGCAAGCAGGGAAAAGCTTTGAGCTCCTTGAGTGGTATGTATGGCAAAAATGTCTGGGAGTGATGGTGCACACCTAGAATCCCAGCATTCCCAGAAGAGATAAGATATGGAATCTCTCTCTCTCTTTTCCTCCCCCTTACTTGATTTGAATTTATTTTACAGAGAGAATTTTAAAAGTAGAAAAATCATAAACTTACAGTAAATGATGGTAATAATGGTATTGGGGAGAATGGAAAATGAAGGAGGTGTTCAGAAGGGAAAAGTTCAATGCTGTGTGTGTGTGTGTGCGTGCGCGCACGTGTTGATAAAATGAATGATTCCAGGTAGTGGCACACTCAGGAAGAGAGTCAGGTGAATCTCTGTGAGCTGGAGGACAGCCTAATCTACAGAGTGAGTTCCAGAACAGCCAAAGCTTATACAGAAAAAAACGAAAATAAAATAAAATAAAAAGTGACAAGGAAGTACTGGTAGGACTCTTGCTCCCTGAAAAGGGCAGTTTATACCAGCTGCCATGACACCTTTAGATGTCAGATACTCAGGTATAACCAGTCAACCTCATTCCCCCCCTCCCTTGAGACAAGAATCTGTAGATTTGGGATGCTGAGGTTGTTTTATTTTTTTAGACAAGACTTTGCTCTTTAATTCAATTTGGATATGAACTCTTGATTCTCCTACCTCGGCTTCCTGATTGCTGGGATAGCAGGTGTGTGCCATCACACTTTGCTTGCTTTTATTTTTTTATTGCTTTTATTTTTTTCAAAGTCTCACAAATGGTTCTGTTGTATAGTCAAGTATAAAATACAATGTGCCCAGCTATGATGTCTATAAACCACACACACACATACACACACACACACACACACACAAAAATGACCAGCATCACCCTAAGGGTGCAAAAGCAAAACACATACCTTGGCAGGAACCAAAAGCTCTCTAATTGGACTTAAAACCTGCTCAATAAGAGAGAAAGCATGCCTGGTACTGGAAACCTAGCCAAGGCTAGTGAATCATGGGTCTGGAAAGAGAACTTCCAATCACCACTCTACTAAGCACAATAATTCCTAACTACATTCTAAATGTTTGTCCCTATACTCATATAGACGTATAGTCCTCACCCTCATCAGAGAAAGTTCTTTTTGCAATAAACGGAGACCACTACAGAAAACCACAACCAATCAAACCGCTGAATCGTGGAACCCAATCCCAATTGCAAAACAATTCTGAAAGTGGCACTTTAGGGTACATTGCAGAAGTAGGGGCATAAAGAGTGTAAGAGTCAGGTGATCAGAGAGTTTGCTGTGAGAACTGTGTCCCCTAGTAATGTCAGCAGCCAAACCTGTAAAGTGTCACCAACGTGACTGCCTAAGCATGACCTGAATAAGGACATCAGCCATAGACAGGCTACAGTGTATGGGAGGACGTTGACAAGGCTTCAACCCCATACAACCCCAGGCAACTAAGAAATGGTGGCGCACGCCTTTAATCCCAGCACTCAGGAGGCAGAGGCAGGCGGATCGTTGTGAGTTCGAGGCCAGCCTGGTCTACAAGAGCTAGTTCCAGCTCAGGCTCCAAAGCCACAGAGAAACCCTGTAACGAAAAAAAAAAAAAGAAAAAGAAAAAGAAATACAGTCCTTCCCAGGAAAGAGCACAGCAATTGGTTATCCAGTACTAAATGGTCAGCCATGAAATCACTTAACAAGTAGCATTATACAGACTAAGTAGGCTGTATTTAAGAATGTATATGTGCATATTTATTTGTGTGTATGCATGTAACAACAATTGACGAAAAAAGGCCATAAATTTGAAAACTCACGGGTATATGGGAAGGCTTGGAGGTAGGAAAGGGAAAATGATGTAAACATGTTGTAATCTCAAAAAAAAAATTCAACACAGTATGTTTTTAAGGTCTCAACATGCCTACAAAACTCCTGGGGCTCTTTAAAGTGGGCCCGAGAGTCTGTATGTCTCACGAGCTCTCCCCCATGATGTGCACGTTCTATGACAGACCACATTTTGAGGATCCAGAGGTGGAAGAAATCAAATATACTTTGAACCTTGAGCCTGTGAAACAAAGCCTATGTATTTCCTGGCAGTGTGGGACTCGTAGAGCTTCTGCTGTTGTGAGATGAGAGAACAAACACAAAACAGCCCAGCAGGACACAGTGAGATTCCTTAGGGGTCACTAGTGGAGACAGCATGGCCCCAACCACATTTTGACCCTGGAAAATATTTCCACAGTGTTCCAGCTGTTTTCCCCACCAGATTATGCCTTCTAGTTAGTCTTGATTCTTGTTCCCATCAAAAATATTTGAGGTGAAGGAATAAATTTAGCCAAGACTAACAAAATCTCTGAAGGCTCCACCACTGTTCTCTCGGTCCTCTGTTTCCATAACACGTGGCTGGGTCTTGCTTAACCTACCGTGATCAGCTGAGTGGTCATGGTGAGAAGCCAGAGTGTTTTCTAAATAAGCTTATTTCTGCATCTGTTTGAACTGACCTGAAAAATGTATTTGTTCCGTTTGGGCCCTTTCTGAGCAAACAATGTCCACTTTGTGTTGTGTACACCACCTAATTATTTCAGATTCCACAGCGTCGATTCACAGAAAATGATCCAGGTTACTGACACTCTTGACCCAGTTGTCCTTTGGAGGTGGACAATGTGCACAAAGAAACACACCATGCTGAATTTATCTTAGTTGAAGTCTTAGGAAGCCCTACATTTTAATCTTTATATGTTAATAAAAACATGTATTATAGCTTTCCCCTATGTTGTTCTTAGTTTAAGTCCTCTTTGCTTTCAAGCCTCACACTTGGTTGATTTTATGTTCTCATTCTTGTCAATCTCACAGCTGCAGCGGGGCAGGCAACAGCTAGACCCAATTCTGTGATTGCCACCTTGTCTTCAGTGCTGGCCAGCAATTTCTTGCTGTTCTGAGGGCTCTCTGCCTTTTGTTAAATGTGTTACATAATCTAAACTGCTTGGAATTGTTCAGTGAAGAGTCAGGACTCTCCATTTTAAAAGTGCAAAATGTAGACTAAGAAAGGTTATATAATTTTCAAAAAGTATGTGTCTCCCTCAAAGTTACATCAATAACAAACACAACTATTATGTGAATGAGTTCTATCTACTCTATCATTGTCTGTGAACATATGTGTGCCATAGAAAGATTAAGTTAAGCAATTATCTATAAATAACCAGAGGGAAATCTAGAACAATATGATCTCACAATGAAGCAATCAGATCCTAGGCTGCCCTCAAATTTGGAATGATCCTTGTTCCTTTGCCTTACTGATTGCTGGGATTACAGGCATTCCAACACACTCAACATTTCTTTGTCCTGTGTGTTAGTGATGAATTTTTAACCATGTTTTCCTTCACTGGACTATAAGACTATGAGAAACTCAATTATAAGGCAAATATAGGAGTACTCTTATACAAACACATATACATGAATTCATGTTTACACATATATATATGATTACTCATATATATGAGTTTTATAACCACTGCATGAACCATCTGTAAGAGGTCTTGGTATGTTTCATTTCTGCCCATGGAAATACTTGTATTAGTATGTATCTGCCAGAACTCAAGAACCACAAGGTAGATAGCAACATTCTTCATAACATCACGAAACCATAAATAACTCAGATATATGTATCAACAGCAACGTATAAAAATAATAATTCTGTAAGTCATGGCCAGAAAAGAAAAATAACACTCTGAAATTATAGCTATAATACCAATGTAAACGTGAGGCCGAAGTCAGGTGCCAAAGGAAAACCACTGTATTTTCCCATAATATAACATTTGAACATAGATAAAATTAAACAGTTTTCAGGGATTTGTGCTTAGTGGATATACAGAAAAGTAGGGAAGGGTCTATAGAGAGGTCACTTTCGGGGACAGGACAGTTATCTGAAAGGTAGAAGGCAGGACAGGAAGTCATCCTTAGGTTGTCATCTTGTCTTTTTTGTTGTTGTTGTTGTTGTTGTTTTTGTTTTGTTTTTTGTTTTTCGAGACAGGGTTTCTCTGTGGCTTTGGAGCCTGTCCTGGAACTAGCTCTTGTAGACCAGGCTGGTCTCGAACTCACAGAGATCCGCCTGTCTCTGCCTCCCGAGTGCTGGGATTAAAGGCGTGCGCCACCACTGCCCGGCCTTGTCGTCTTGTCTTAATTTAGGAATTAGTGTACACCTAGTGGTAACTTTGGGGAGAGAAGTGGCGAGTACATTGTTGTCCTGGCATGAGAAGAGGCTTAGCCAGGAAGAAGGGTGCTCCTCTACCCTTCCCATACAACAGAATGGAAAAGGAAGGGTATGCTTTGTTTCTGAGTATATTTGAGAGTAGACTCGTTGTAATTTTGACCACTGTACTCCTTTGTAAAAGGCATAAATGGAGCGATGAACAGAAGCAACAAATGTAAACTACAAATGTAGATAAAGAAGGGTGGCCTGTAGACCTAAAAACTCTTAAAAGACGTTAGCAGACCTTGAGAATATTTGTAAGCAGGGGACGGGAAGGGAAGTGGAGGAGAAGGAGATCTATAAGTAATGCCATGAAGAGAGGTGACTGTTAGGGAGTCCCCGAAGCCCAAGAAAGGAGTGAGAACCCGTGCTGAAGATAACTGGAAAGGAAATTCCAGATACGAGAGAGTTTCCCTTTAGCTATCTATGTGGTTATTAGGACCTTTGTTAAGTCATCACTGGAATACAAGGTGTGGAAAGGAAGGTTTGAGGCAGAGCCACAGGTCAACCAGAGATGATTAATAAAGGAGCAAGGCCCTGCTGACATTGTGCACCTGTGTTTGCCACATATGCAGCCACGGCCTTGTGGAATGTTCCCGGAAGCTCCCAACAGCAGCCCAAGGGTCCAGAACTCTTGGGGTTTGTACTACACAGGAATAAAAAAAAAAGAAAAAGAAAAAGAAAAGAAAAAAAAGATGTGGGTAGGAGCAAGATGTGTAAACTGACTGACTACCTGTGAGGTCCAGGCAGAGAGGGAAACTTTGGAAAAATAGGGCCAGAGTCAGGCTTTGGTAAGACAGAAGAATCTGGGGTCCTTGAGACAGAAAGGCAGAACAGGGGCCCACGTCTGGATGAGGACACAAGCATTTCTCCTCCTTGAGTGACAGTTGCCTCAAGGGATGGTGTCACCTTTGGTACATGGGACATCCCTGCCAGGGGATGAGGAGCTGTAGCTCTGGAGAAGCATGAGATGTCCTTGGTCAGCACCCAGAGAGGGAGCCAGGAAAGTCACACCCTGTCCTGAGGAAGCAGTGCAGCCTGCAACACACGACTTTCTCACACGGCTGCCTACAGTCTAAGCATAGAGAGAGATGCTGCATCGCAGACGCTATCATTGAACTTCCAAGTCAGGACTGCCTGGTGGAAGTTGTGCAGTGATGTTCTGTGTCTTTCCAATCCCCACCCAGAAGCCACCAGCCACCAGCGGCTAAATGATTGCCATAGTGGACAGCAAATTCCAGCTCTTTCTTTACAAAAATAAGTTTGACTGCAAGTCTCTGGTGTTGGGTAACCTTAACACTTGGCTAATTAAATTCCACGTGGAAATGCAATGCGCACAAGTTACTGTAATGAGACTACCCTGGGCACAGTATCAAAATCCAGGGGACTCTAAGGCTGTGGCCGTTTCTGAAAAGGTCATAGTAGCCAGGCAGTGGTGGTGCACACCTTTAATCCCAGCACTCGGGAGGCAGAGGCAGGCGGATCTCTGTGAGTTCGAGACCAGCCTGGTCTACAAGAGCTAGTTCCAGGACAGGCTCCAAAGCCACAGAGAAACCCTGTCTCGAAAAACCAAAAAAAAAAAAAAAAAGGTCATAGTACCTAGTGTGAGACACATGACCCTGGAAATACAGAAGGAGGAGAGTCATTTAAAAAATTTTAATATCTATCTAAAAATACATGAGAAAAAACAATAACCATCATGTGGTTTCTAGGAATTGAACCTGGGTCCTCTAAGTTCACTTAATCACTGAGCCAGCTCTTGGTGCCCCAAGCCCTGCACTGCTTCGTTTGTCCTGATACTGCATTGTATGTGTCCCTTCTGGGCTGTGGCTTCTATTATTCATCCTTAGAAGGCAGGTGTTTCACCTGAAGCAAAATGCTGCGTGTTTTTATACTTAAGAGTTAGACTGATTCTGCTTCTTAGAACCCAGGCATGCAAGGGTCAAATTCCTCAGGACTCAATTTTAAAAATCCTCAAAGCCTTGCAAAGGAAGCTAAGGGGTTTGGACTTTATCTTGTAGGGACTGGAAGCTCTCGACGGTAGTTATGTAACAATGGAAATCACCAAGACGGGCAAATGATTGAAAGCTGCATGGCCTTCGTAGTTGATAGAGTAAGAATATGGAATCCCAAGGTGCACATGGTGGCCTACACCCATGCGCTCACGCCATGTCCCCCTCTTTTCCTCCTCTTCAGGAAAGTGGAGAACATGAACTTCAGGCCTTTGTGTCCTGATTGTCACAGAGCAGTGAAGGCAACGTCTGAAGAAAAGGTTCTCCCATAAACCAGAGGAGGCTCCCCTGAGCACTAAAGCTTATCTGAAAACTCTGCTTCTGGGACACCAAGCATCCCAAAGAGAAACACCTCAAAGAGCTGAGCTTGCTCTCCTCCCCAGTCTCCTAGGGAGTGCTGAGTGACCAACTGGGGCTTGTACGGGAATTTCGGGAACTTGTTTTTATTAAATACGGCCATTACCTGGACCAGGACTGAATGAGCATATTACCAAACCGGAATCTCTGAATGTGGCTGCCAACGGGGACTGACTGAGAAACCAATGATAATGGCACGGGGACCT
>JAQHUG010000647.1:391015-405703 GCA_028555095.1 Dicrostonyx torquatus
ACACACACACACACACCACAGAGAGACAGAGATTCTCACTTTCTGAGTCTCAAATATTTCACTGGCTTCCCAAGGCAGCTAAGACCAGATGCTGGTCTGGTCCCTAGGGTAAGGAATAGAAGAAGGGCATTGCCACTCTTGGCCCCAACAAATTCCATGTTAACTCATGTTTCTAGTGGCTGGTAACTGTTCTTTCTTAGGTGCCCAGATCCTAAATGTCACTATGTTGCTAAGACTCCTATAGAAAAACTAATTTGTGATACCCAAAATATAAGTTCATAGCTGGAGGCAGCAACAGCTCTTTTGTTCAAACTATTCACCAACATGCCTATAGGTAGACCTTTTACCAGGACTGCGGGGGCTGTGAAGATGGCTCATTTGGTAAAGGGTCTGCCTATAGGCATGAGCATCTGAGTTTCAACCTCTGGCGCCCACATAAAAGAACAGGGACAGTGGCCCATGATGACTTCTCCAAATACTAAGGATGTGGAGAAAGGAGGATCCCTGGAGTGCATGAACCAACCAGCCTAGCAGAATCGCTGAAATCCAGGATCCGTGAAGGACAGTCTCAATAGGGTTGTAACTCACTCACTGCTGAGATTTGCTTTGCTAAGGGGCTGAATGCTCAGGAATATCTTCATGATCTTGGACTTGATAAGGAAGAATTTGGGCTTTTTCTTATTATTGTTGTTTGGGGTTTTTTTGTTTGTTTGTTTGTTTCTTGTTTTTGAGACAGCGTCTATATGTAGTCCTGGCTCTCCTGGACTCACTATGTTAACCAGGTTGGCTCTGAACTCACAGATCCTTCTGTCTCTCAAGTGCTAGGATTAAAGGCATGTGCCACACTCCTGGCAGGAAAGTAAGACATGAGGGGGAAAAAATGACCATGAAGACAACTTTTTATAAAAGACCGATAGATTTGTTTGTTTTTTAATATTTATTTTTATTTTATGTGTCTATGTGTACATACACAGAGATGTATAAGTGCCCTTAGGAACCAGAAGAAGGCATTGGATCCCCTAGAGCTGGAGTTGCAAGTGGTAGTGAGCTGATCATGTGTGTGCTGGAAACTCCGATCCTCCAGCCTACTTGTTTATTTTTGCGATAGGGTCTCCCATAGCAGGCTAGCTTTGAGCTCGCCACACTTCTGATCTTCCTGCCTCTATCTCCCAAGGGCTGGGATTACAGGTATACATCACCATACACATGCGGTTTATGGAGAGCTAGGAATAGAGCCCAGGGTCTCATGCATGTTAGGCAAACACTCTACAAACCGAGCTACACACGTTTCCAGCCCAAACTGGATTTTCTTGAAGTTAAGAATTTTCTTCACTAGAAGACACTCATGATGGGCCAGAAAGTCAACACAGAGTAAGAAAAGAAACATAAGGCCCATAGCCAGAAGAGCGAAACACATGCAAATCAGTAGAAAAAGACAGCCCGGTAAAAACTGACCAAAGCTTATGCAGACATTCCAGAAACCCAGGGCTCTTCTGATGGGCCCGTGAGCATATAAAAGGCTGCAGACTTGCCAGTTGTCGGGGAAATCAAAAGGCCAATTGAACCATCAGTGCACAGTCATGAGTCTAGAGAGAACTTTAAAAGCAGAATGGTGGGGCCAGTGAGATGGTAAGATCATTTGCATGACTCCCACAAACTGTTCTCCACTCGTGCTGTGGCACCTGCCCGCAATAAATGCCTGCTTTTGTTTTATTTTGTTTTGTTTTTGTTTTGCTTTTTTTTAACAGAATGGAGCGCAGCTGAGATTAATGAGAATGTGAACTGGTATTTCCTAACCCTGCCCGTAGTCCCAAAGTTCCCTCCAGTAAGTGCATCCATCAGAGGAGTAATGTTAGAATGCTCACACTAGTTCTGTTCATAGCAGCCACAGGCTGGAACAACACAAATGTCCATCAGCCAGGGACTAGGCATGGGAGGAAGCAGGAGAGGGGGGAAAAAAAAATCTATAATCTGAAGCTTAAGTATCCAGATTTCCTTCTGCTGTATTGTGACTTGGCTTTCTTCTTGGCTGTTTTAAAATTAAAACTTCCAGGATAGGTAGCTCAAGCTTGTTGGAAGGGGGGCAGGGATTTGTTTGTTTGTTTGTTTTTCTATTACAGATGAAACAGGGTCAGAGATGGTTTTTTTTATTTTTGGGTTTTTTTTTTTTTTTGGTTTTCTGAGACAGGGTTTCTCTGTGGCTTTGGAGCCTACGCTGGAATTAGCTCTTGTAGACCAGGTTGATCTCAAAACTCACAGAGATCCGCCTGCCTCTGCCTCCTGAGTGCTGGGATTAAAGGCGTGCGCCACCACCGCCCGGCGGGTCAGAGATGTTAAAGGACTTGCCCAAGTCACAGAGTTTAGCCAGTGGTGGAGTAGAGACAGAAACAACAGACCCGAAGTCACTGCGCTAAACTTTGTGCCGTCCGGTTCAACTACATTTCCTTGCTGGGCCGGCAAAAGCATGAAAATCTTAGGTTTCCACCTAGCCTAGGACGAGAGCCTCTAGCTCCCACTGCACAGCAGTTATTCAAAACCTGATTCTGCCACACTACGAGCCAGTAGATGGAGAAACTTAGGTCGCCCGTGTGTGCAAACTCAGGGTCTCACTGAGCCTCCACACCCACCCTCTCCCTGCAAAAGTCATCTCTCCTCTGGAACGTCTTGGGTCTTCGTCTATCTGGTTTTAGGATTTACCCCTTTAAATTGTCCCTACATCTCCGATTTAAGTGAACTAGGTCGTAGGAACCAAATGAAACCGCCTCAGTAGGTCAATAAATAAATAAATAAAATAAAAAAGTCAAGAACGAGGTTACTCGAGGAGGTATTTAAATGTTCCCGCCATCTAAATGTCAGCTCTGGAGGGAGGGTGCTGTGCTTTCCCGTTGCTCAGCAGTGCCTAGCATATATAATATTGCCATCGATGAATTAGTAAGAAGTGGAGGAAACGTGATCCTTTCCCTGCCAAGGAGGGGTGCCTTCCCCGCCTGGGCTCGGCGGGGTGGGGCTCGCAGTTCCCCAGCTTATGGGCCTCGCCCCTCTGGCGCGCGTTAATGAGATTAGCAATTAAAAGGCGGGCGAGCAGCGGCCAGAGACCAGGCCTTGACGGAGAGCGAACGCGGGCCATGGAGAAAGCACGGCCTCAGTGGGGCAACCCGCTGCAGTTCGTGTTCGCCTGCATCTCCTACGCGGTGGGCTTGGGCAACGTGTGGCGCTTCCCATACCTGTGTCAGATGTACGGCGGAGGTGAGTGCGGACGCGCAGGACGCGGCGGGTGCCTGGACGCCGGGTGGCGGCGGCGTTCAATCCCGCGCGCCCCAGCTCAGGGTGGCATTTTGTCCCGAGCGCCCGGCTCAGGGTGGCAGTGCTTGATCCCACGCGAGTAAAGGGCGAGTGGCCCTTGAGACGGTTCAGAACGCTTAGGCGCACGGCCTTTCGCCCTAAGATACTGAGCCTCGCGGTGCTGAGCCGGAGCTGCAGCTCCAGCAGGTGCGGGGCAGCGGCGGGGAACCTGCTGTCACCCCTCTACTGAGGTGTAAAAGTGAGCAGTAAACTGTTCAACGGGAAGTTGTCATACAACTTGCAAGTCCGAAATTAAAATTCCCGACCACAAGTTGAAACACAAAAGGATAGTAAGTTTTTTCTTTAATTTTTCTAAAAAAAAAAAAAAAAAGATTGGTTTGTGGATGTGGAGCCTTGGTTTGGACTTGGAATCATAGAAGGCAGGAAAAACAAATCTATACCCGGATGATTTGTTTCTTGGTTCTGCTGTTGTTTTGTTTCCTCTGACCAGAGTGGGGAGAGGCGGGCAACTGGGAGAGAGAGGGTGGGAAAGACAGCAGCACCCTGCCTTCCCTTAGCGAGCAAGAAGTGGGGAACTCCGGGACTGAGACCTTCCGAAGAAAGCCAAGGAACTTTCTGGAGTCAGTATACTCAGTATACCATGAAGGAAGAAAGACTCAGTATACAGACACACACACACATCAAAGCAAAACAAAAACTTCCTCTTCAATTCCATTTTCTAAAACCTTGTCTAAAGGAGAAGTCAGCTTTCCAACAGAGGCAGAAAATAACACGATCTCCATCTTTTAGTAAAAACCAAAATGTTAAAAACTTTTTAAGCCCTTCAGAAAAGGGATTGGTTCAATAAATCGTGGAAAATTCACCCTTGACAGTCTCAAAGTTTTAATAAGATTTTATCTTAATATTTGAACATATGTTAAGTGGAAGGAGAAGAAGTTAGATTTAAAACTGTAATATCTTTAAGCAGTTGTGCTTAAAACCATGCAGAGAAAAAAAAGAATTTAGAAAAAGTATTCTACCGTGTTTAGAGTAGGTCTCTGGTTGGCTGTTTGCCTAGTAAGTAACATGTGTGTGTGCATGTGGGGAAAATCTAACCAGCACCCTTTTTCTCACCATCAGAACAGTGAAAAGTGCTAAATTCGTGCATTACAAAACTTAACCTGTTTAAAAAATTTCTAACCCTCTCTCCTGTCACTCTAGCCAGATCAAAATCAACTCAACAAAAGGTTAATCTAAAGATAAAATACGAAACACAGTGCATTCTTAATTCTCTGGCTCCTTTATTTAAATCTGAAGTGTTCAAATATTCCATATGTAGAGAACATATGCCATCACGTGCTTCTAATGCTTCATAACTGGCTTTGAAAAGAATTGTTTTCAGAAGCAGATCTTACACCTTTCGTATGCCTGCCTTAATTATCTGGATCCAAAGTTCACAATCACAAGGCTAGGTAAACCACACTGTCACGTGACTGCTTATTTCTGGGATTAAAGGCGTGAGCCCATGACCTTGTGGTGTGATTGAGCATCTTTTGGGTATATACCCTAAAGTGGTACTGCTGGGTCTTGAGGAAGGTTGTTTCCTAATTTTCTAAGAAATTGCCACACTGATATCCAAAGCAACTGTTCGCACTCCCGCCAGCAATGCAGAAGTGTTCCCTTTACCCCACATCCTCTCCAGCGTAAATTGTCATCAGTGTTCTTGTTCTTGGCCATTCTTACAGGTGTAAGGAATCTCAGAGTTGTTTTGATTTGCTTTTCTCTGATGGCTAAGGATGTTGAGCATTTCCTTAAGTGTCTTTCAGTCACTTTAGATTCCTCTGTTGAGAGTTCTCTGTTTAAGTCTGTACTCCATTTTTTATTGGATTATTTGTTCTTTTTGACAACCAATTTCTTGAGCTCTTTGTATATTTTGGAGATCAGATCTTTGTCTGATGTGGGGTTAGTGAAGATCTTTTCCCATTCTGTAGGCTGCTGTTTCGTCTTGTTGACCATGTTCTTTGCTTTATAGAAGCTTCTCAGTTCCAGGATGTCCCATTTATTAATTATTTCTCTCAGTGTCTGTGCTACTGGGATTATATTTAGGAAGTGGTCTCCTGTGCCAATGTGAAGGTCATGTGTTCAACTATGTTCATAGCAGCATTATCTGTCATAGCCAGAACCTGGAAGCAACTTAAACGCCCCTTGACTGAATAATAGATAAGGAAAGTGTGGTACATTTACACAATGGAGCACTACACAGCAGAAAAAATAATGACATCTTGAAATTTGCGGGAAAATTGATGGATCTAGAAAACATCATATTGAGTGAGGTAGCCCAGATCTAGAAATACAAATATCATATGTACTCACTCATAAGTGGCTTTTAATCATAAAGCAAAGAAAAACTAGCCTACAATTCACAATTCCAGAGAAGCTAGACAACAAAGAGGACCTTAAGAGAGATATACATAGATGTAATCTACATGGGAAGTAGAAAAAGATAAGATCTCCTGAGTAAATTGGGAGCATGGGGACCATAGGAGAGAGTTGAAGGGGAGGGGAGAGAAAGGGAGGGGAGTGGAGAAAAATATATAGCTCAATAAAGACAATTTTTTTAAAAAAGGCGTGAGCCACCACTGCCCAGCCAGGATCTGACACTTTTAAACAGGGCCTATTGATACTACCAGTTCATAGACTATACCTTGGAAGAAGGGTCAGGGTTGTTCAAATGTCCCCATTCTTTCAACTGCTGGGGGTTGGCCTGCTATACTGGGTCCTAAGTCACAGCATTTGTTTTCCATCCTAGTATAAACATTCCCACTGTGACTGTCTCCAGAATGCCACACAGGGTGCAAGACCCAAAAGAGGTGAGGATGGCTAGGTGTGTGAGCTGCTCTGGGAAGGCCTGTATACACCACTGGAGTCGGCTACCATGGTGACATGTGGCTCAAACGAGCATCCAATCTGGGCATGGTGCCCACCAAAGTGTCCAAGAATGGACTGGGACTTACTCTGCAGCGTTTAGTTAGGGTGTGCGCATGCACGCTCAGGCTGTCTTGTGCTGTTTCTATAGTTCTGAGTGGAACGGAACCTGAGTGTCAGAGGTCACGCATTAAGCCTCTAGTCAGCACATAAAATTTACAAAATGAGTGTCCGGGCCCTAGGCCCTAAAGTTGTGGTGCAAGCCATAGAAGACCCTCTGCTGCTCTTCTGAGGTACTTTCAGCAACAGTCCTAGTGACAATCTACTCCACCGGGCTTCTGTAGAACATTTTCTACAAATCGTCAAGTCGGTCTTCACAACAGTTCCAAGGTTGACCCTGTCTGTGACAGAAAGGAAACACGCCCAATGAAGCAAAGGTGACTTCAGGAGTAATGGAGGCTCAAATCGTCCTTGCCTCCAAACGGTTCTCTTCCTGAAGCACTCTGTAGCTTCTGTATTTGATCTGAGAAAGGCAGGACTCTTCTTGTGATTCAGTCAGGGCTGCAGCTGGACACCGGAGGGGGCCTGGCCAAGAGTTTGGGTGTCCTCTGTGTTCTCTTTTAAAGGTCCCATGTACCTATGTCCCAGGCTTTTCTCTACTTCTGCCCTTGTCTGATGTCCTCCCTATGTGTGTACTTCTTCCCCTCACCCTCCCCTGGAAACCTCCTTCTACCCAAATCAAAAGTATCCCATGCGGCCTTCTGAGACACCTAGGCTAAGCCATCTCTCCTCTATGGTGATGGGTCTCAGCCCATGGTTGAGAGGGTAAGTGACAAGACACAATGCCCATGTGTTGATAGAGAAGCCTCCATTCACCTTTGTGATAGGATTATCAGCAGCTGTAAAATCCTATGTGTATATGATGTATGCATTCCCAGTGTCCCACCCCCAGAAGTCCTGACTGAGTTGGTCCAGGTATGAACCTAGAGAGTTTTCAAAACCTTCCTATGGTTTTTAAAGACCTTTTCAATCTGTCATCACTGTCTTGTATTTTGTTCTAAGAAGAAATGGGTATAAAACAATTAAAAATGAATGATCTAAACCTTCTAAACACTCAAGTCACTTCACAAGTATTTGCTGAGTATCAGCCACAAGGCAGGACTTATATTATGGGGGAGCTAGCGGAGGTGGAGACTACTCTGGGGGCAAGAAGAGCAAATGTGTAAACATCCTATGCACAGCGCAGATGGAGCTTTCACAGAAGACTGCTGACTGAAAATGACTGAAGAAGGGCTTGATATATGAGGGAGTCTAGAAAGCCTCTAGCAATGTCATCATTCAATGAGCACATCAGAGCTAACGGGTAGACTACTCCTAGCGGAGAAACTGCAAAAGGCACAGAGAGCACACATTTGAGGGGGATGGCCAGATACTCCAAGTGGCTGTGATACATGAAGCAGAGACCAAGGCAATAATAGGAGAGGTGAGAAGGGGTGAAGAGGTAGCCAGTGTGTTTCTCAAGGGCCCTTGTTCACAGGCTAAAGAAGAACATCAGCTCTTACTCTGAAGAGCAAGGCCAGGGTTAAGCAGGAGAGTGGTGTGGTCATCCCTGTGAAGCACAGCGGGACGGAAGCCAGAGATAAACTGGGGAGAGGATGAAGGGAGGATGTCACCAGACAGGTATAGAGAAAGGACTAGAGAGAAACTCACAGGGCTTTAGATCCAGGTGGTCAGAGACAATAAGAGTGACTTCAATTTTCCTCACCTGTGGTTTTGCTCCGAGTCAATCCCAATGGGAACCTGTAGAATAAACTGGAGCGGGAGCGGGTAAGTGGAAAATGAAGTCGTGCAGAGTCCTACGTTGAGCATAGCGGGGGCTCTTGAAATGGTACCCATCACAGGGAGCTGCAGGATCATCTAGGATGTGCTTCTTAATCAAGAAAGTGCATGACTCAAGAAGGAAATCCGGTTAATGGATACCTGCTGTGGGTTTTGTAGAGGACAAAGGCATGTAAGAGCAGGGAGACCGAGAGTCGGAAAACATAGTTGACTTTCTGTAAGTTGCTAACTTTGGGTTTTCAATGTCTTTTTTGAGTCTCAAAGAGAATTTAATGTAAGGGCTTATCCCTAGAGGTAAATAGCACACAGAGAAGAATCTATCTTCCAATGGGATCCTTGTGTTCAACAGTGTCTTGCTATGGTAATTATAAACATAATTAATTGCATGCTCCAGAAAAACCTATGGTATGAGTAGGAATTCTGTAAAATAGAGAAATATATGATGAATAAAATACAAAATCAGGGTCTAGAGATAAGGCTTAGTAGGAAGACATTCATCTAGCGTGAGTGAGGCCTAGGATGAATCCTTAGAGCACACAAAATATAACAAACAGCAAAACCCCCTGAAATTCCACCACCCAGAGATAATAACTGTTCCTATTTTTTATTCACAAAAAAAATAGAACTACATTTTACACATCATTTGATGCTTTGCTCTTAAAATTAACCTAGCCTAGGGGCCAGCAAAATGGCTCAGTGAGGAAAGGCTCTTGCTTCCAAACCTGAGGGCTTGAGTTCACTTCCCGGAATCGCATGGTACAAAGAGAGAAGCAACTCCTGCACATTCTCCTCTGACCTTTGCGTCTGACTTCTATACACGTGACTTGGCATATGTACAGGCATGTATGCACCTGGCCAGGCATGATGGTAATAGCGCTCAGGGAGCTGAGGGCGAGAGATTTGAGTTCAAGACCAGTCTATGGTGTGTAGTGAGATCCTGTCTCAAAATAAAAGGAAGGAAATAAATAAAAGAAAGGAGGAAAAAAAAAGAAATAAATAATAAAATTGGAGGGGAAAACCTTTTGTAATCACTTTCATAATCATATCATAGTCTTTAAAAATCTAAACTTAAATAGCTCTATAGCATTTCATTTGTAGAAGTAACAACACATTTAACCATTTTCCAGTTGCGGGACCTAACTGCTTTAAAGTTGGACACTTTATTATTAAATAGTCATAATTTTTTAGTGAAAGAGTTGGATCCATTTATAATCGTCAGACTACATTTGCTGTTATTATTATTATTATTAATTATTATTGAGACAGGGTTTCTCTGTGTAGCCTTGGCTGTCCTGGAACTCACTCACCTCAAACTCAAATCCCTGCCTCTGCCTCCCAAGTGCTGTTGATTAAAGGTGAGTACCACCACCTACTGGCTACTGGCTGTTTTATGCTATCCCGCTGTTTGATTGTTGCGTTTTGATCTCTTATAGTATAAAAAAGTTTGTTTTTTTCTCTCTCCAATGATTACAAGTTTTAAGTTCTGATTTTACTCTACCAATTCAAATTTCTGGAAAAAAATATTTATTTCCTCCATCAGTATCAAGAATGAAATGCTATCTTTCACCCCGTGGAGCTGAAACTTTTTAACACATTGGCATTCCATTTTGTGCTGTTGTAACTGAATAGCACCAAGTAGTAATTTAAAAATCATAGATGTGGGGCTGGAGAGATGGCTCAGCGGTTAAGAGCACTGACTGCTCTTCCAGAGGTCCTGAGTTCAATTCCCAGCAACCACATGGTGGCTCACAACCACCCATAATTAGATCTGGTGCCCTCTTCTGGCCTACAGGCAGGATACTGTATGTATAAATAAATAAATAAATCTTTAAAAAAAATCATAGGTGTGTTTGGCTCACGAATCTGAAGGCTGAACGGTCGACGAGTATGCTGTGTATCTAGGGCTACATTTCTCACTGCTGTGACATAATCCCTGGAAAGACAACTTAAGGAGAGAAGAACTCAGCTCACAGCTTTAGGGTACAGTCCATCCTGGCAAGGAAGTAAAGGCAGACGGAATGGGAAAGCTGATGTTTTCTCTTCCATCACCACCACTCCCACATCTGTGTGCATGTTTATGCACACACACAGGTGTATGGGTGCATGTTCATATGTTATCTATACATGTATGTGTAGAGACCAGAGGTAAATATTATGTCTTCCTCAATTCCTCTGCACCTTATTTTTAAAATTTTAAAAACATTTATTTTTATTTTATGAGAGTTTTGTCTACACATATGTCTGTGTATCATGTACAAGCTTGGTGCCCATGAGAGCCAGAGAGAGTGTTGGCTCCCCTGAAATAGGAGTTATAGAGAGTTGTTAGCTACCATGTGGGTGTTTGGACTTGAACCCATGTTGTTGCAAGAGCAACACATGTGCTCCTAACCACCAGTCCTATCTCCAACCCTTGTACCTTATTTTTTGAGACTGAACTCACTGAACCTGGAGTTCACCGATTCTGCTATACCGACTGGCCATCGAGCCCCAAGAACATACTGTCTCTGTCTCCTCACGCTGGGATGGAAGGAATAATCAGTTTTTTCTGTGGGTGATGGGAATCAAAATTTAGGTCTTTATATTTGTAGGGCAAACCTTTCACTGACTGAACAATCTCCCCGACCTCTCATTGTCATTTCTTATTCAGTCCAGAGCCCTAGTCCATTGAATGGCACCACCCATATTTGAAGTACGTCTTCTCTTTTCAATTAAATCTTCCTGGAAACACCCTCCCTGACAGATCCAGAGGTCTTCATTATGCTCTACTAGAACACCACAAAGAACCTTAAGGCTGAAACAGAGCAATCTACCTAGAAAAACTTTTATTCCAAAGCCACTCCACCTATATGCTCCATTAATTCATTAATCCAGATCCCCCATGATCCGATCATCTCTCATAGGCCCCGCCTACATAATCATTACCGTATGAATTAAGGACTTGAGTTTCCGACACATGAAACACGAGGAACACCTTCAAACCACAGCATGCTTTTACTTCTTGTTCCTTTCCTTACCCCATTCTACAAAGCACATTTAAAAAATATACTCTGGGATTTCAATGTGAGAATGATTATTTTACTATTAATATCATGTTTACCTATTCATAAATTCCTTTTCTCTTTTATATTATTTTCCAATGAAATCAACTGTTGGAGGAGAGAGGGCCGCTTATTTGTCCTGGCTGCCTGGCTAGCTTACACCTGAAATAACCCACACAGAAATTGGATTAATTAAATCACTGCTTGGCTCATTAGTTCCAGTTTCTTATTGGCTAACTCTTACATCTTAATTTAACCCATCTCTATCAATCTGTGTATCACCACAAAGTCGTGGCCTACCAGAAAAGTTTCAGCATGTCTACCTCCAGCCGTGGCTCCACAGCGTCTCTCACTCTGCCCTTCTTCCTCCCAGCATTCAGTTCTGTTTTCTCCACCTACCTATGTTCTGCCCTATCAACTAGACCAAGGCAGTTTCTTTATTCGTTAACCAATGAAAGCAACACACAAACAGAAGGAACTCCTACACCAATCAACAGTATTATTTTTACACGTTATTGTTTTGCTGATTTATTTACTATTGATTACTTAGTTTATAACACAACTCCATAATTGAGTTCTTCCTTCTGATCCAGTGTTGCAGCTCATCAACAAGTAATTTTTGCAAGAACAGAAAATAAAGAACTCAGTGTCTGAGGCTATCTTCCCTTTGTAGCACCATGAATGAGTTGCAATCTCTTCTGCTCAAAATCCTGTAAATGTTTTTTTTTCTGTTGTTTTTTGGAGGTTTACTTCTGTGATGGAGAATTCTGTGGCTAATTTTATTAATTCTTAAGTACCCTAGGAACTTAAAGTACTGTGGAAATAAATGTGATGATCTATACTCTCAATCACACTATCAGGAAATTGTCTTACAAATCTCATTATTTCACAGGTTCCAACTGTTATGTCTGTGATATTCTCTCCCCCTAAGTCCTAGATAGAGTATGGCCTTAAGCTTGCTTGCCATGCCTTGTCTCTTCTCTTATGACGTCCACCTCTTGATTCTTTTTCTGGGAGCTTAGCTAATCGTTGTGACTATGCTCTACTGTTTGCTCCCACTGGGCTTTAAATTCAACAATCATATTTGTTCTTCTTTGAGAAACCTGTTTTCTTCTGCACTGTTCATCAACATCATTGCCTGGCGATACCCAGTTAAATCATCTCTGCATTCTTCTCTTCCTCATACCAAGTCTGTTTCAGGGGAAGACGTTTGTTCTAACACTCTAGAGGTTTTTATGTGTTGATCTACAGTGTCTTATCATAAGACCAAAGAATACCTACCTCTCGTTGCCCATCCTCATAGATAGACTTTCCCTTGTCTTATCTAATGCACACACAAGTAAAGTCAAAGGAAGTTAAAATAGTTCTGTGTGAATTCTTAGGCTTTTTTTTTTAAAAAAATCTATTTTGTTTGTGTAGTAGTCAGAAGACAACTTTTGAAAGTCAGTTCTCCTCTTCCACTATGTGTGTCCCAGGAATCAAACTCAGGTCATCAGGCTTGGTAGAAAGTGCTTTCACCTGCTAAACCATCTTACTGGCACCTATGTGAATTTTTAGATGCTCTGTTATTAGCAAATGAGTGACTTTCAAGACATTTCCATCATTATCCTCCAGTAATATCTTTATTACCTACCCTCCTAAGTAGAACCTTTACTGTAGAACAATTATCACCAACAGTCTGTGAAGGACCTGCTCCTTGTCAGATCCTTTGTTAAGAACTAAAGGGCAGTGGTGAGTCAGACAGAGCCTTCCTCTGTCCTCAGTGGGTGGCTTAGAAGTCTGGGAGTAGCTGGGCGGTGGTGGCGCACACCTTTAATCCCAGCACTCGGGAGGCAAGGCAGGCGTTTATCTGTGAGTTTGAGGCCAGCCTGGTCTACAAGAGCTAGTTTCGGGACAGGCTCCAAAGCCACAGAGAAACCCTGTCTCTAAAAACCAAAAAAAAAGAAGAAGTCTGGGAGTAGCACAGCTGTAAATAGTCCGTGGACAATTGCCTCAAGAGCAGGAACTATGAGACCAAAGATGAAGACCCCACCTTAGTATTTGAAGAAGTGTAAAAAAAAAAAATGGTACTCATAAAAAGTCCAGTAAGACCTGGAAGATACTAACCTATAGTGACTAACCAAGTACTTCCTGGGCTCCAGCTTTGCCCGGTACCATGCAGAGCTGAGTAAGGGGCAAAAGCTTCCTCAATGGCAAGGAGACGGAAACTAGGAGAAAATTGTGGTTACTGTATTCCCACATAGTTAATTACTCAAAACGTCATCCAGAGTAGAAGGAAGAGAGGAAAGCTTCCAAGGAGGCCAAATGTGTGCAGAAAATGGAAAGGGGGAGACAAAAGAGAAGGTGTCAAGTCCTCCTAAGCCAGGGAACAGTGGCCACAGAGGGAAAGAAGTCCTCGGAGATCAAAGAGGGATTGGAAACTTTGTCTCATATGTAAGGAAAAAGAAAAGAGGATTTGACCAGGTAAGAGGCTGGGGTGTAAAATAGGCAGAGTATCACAAAACCAGGGAGACACCTAAAAATGGGAGCCAGAGATGGGACCAGTGTTGAGATGTAATGGTACGTGATACAGTGTTGGTAGAGATATAATGTTAGATTTCAGGGAATTTAGGAATAAGAACCACGTCACTTCCTCCCAGCCATCCTTCATGTAAGTGTTCGACGCGCCCAAGCTAATATAGGCATAATGGCGGCAGGGATGCTAAGAAAAGAAATGCTCATATATGTGCTAGTTATCTGTTGTGCATGACAAACCACTTGAACGTGATAGGGCATGTTATGGGCAGGAAAATTATAAAACACAACTAATGCAACAATTACTGTTGTGGGCAAGAATCGTTGGTTCGTGTAAAACGACCGCAGAGTAGACTGAGAATCGAAATCTCCAAAGCAGGTCAAGCTTGCCTATAATGCAGCATTTGGGAGGCTGAGGCAGGAAGACTGCCAGCCTAAGTCATATAATGAGACCATGTTCTAAAACAAAAACAAAGGAAAACTATCCCATCAAAATTTCTTTATTGTTTCAAAGGAAAGAGTTAAGTTTCAGCAGAGAACTCTAGCAGACGCTACCTAAGCCACCTGAACAAAGTCAACATTGCCAAGAAGGGGCAAAGGGGCAGCGTGTACCTCTGAAGGAGAACATCAGGTCACTTTAGTGTTTCTGCCAGGATCTCAATGAGAAACATTCC
Source organism: Dicrostonyx torquatus (assembly GCA_028555095.1). Classification (NCBI taxonomy): domain Eukaryota; kingdom Metazoa; phylum Chordata; class Mammalia; order Rodentia; family Cricetidae; genus Dicrostonyx; species Dicrostonyx torquatus. The sequence goes on from JAQHUG010000647.1 coordinate 405,288, forward strand.
GAAAAATAACTTGCCAGTAAACTTCTAAAGTGTCAAATTAAAAAAAAAAAAAGAAGAAGAAGAAGAAGAAGAAAAAGAAGCCTGAGGAGACTTTAAAGACCAGATCTGACTGTATGCTGGATTCTACTCTGGGAAACTGGTAAAATTTCAATAACTCTGTATAGTAACTATCCTGGTTTGGTTAACTGAATTTGGGTGTCTGTCAGAGATCATGCTTTTATGGAACCGAAGTGGAGGTGGGAAAAGTAATGTGGGATTTTCCTCTTTATGCTTGAATACCATTGATAAATAAAGCCACCGCTTTGGACCCATAGCAAGGCAAAACTTAGGTAGGCAGGGAAAGCTAGGCTGAATGCTAGGAGAAAGAAGGGCGGAGTCAGGGAGAAGCCATGGAGCCGCCGCCAGAGACAGATGTG
>JAQHUG010000648.1:43292-53810 GCA_028555095.1 Dicrostonyx torquatus
TAAAGATGCCAGGGCGGAAATGAGAGTGCAGAGAAGAGAGTAATTACAGAGAATGAGCATGAGAAACCCCTGAAGATAAGAGGCAGGTGTGCCCCAGTGTAGAAGGCACACAGCTCGGGGTAGATGGAGTGAGGTTTGGTGCTTTGGAAAAGAGGCAGGCAATTTAGAGAGCACTATTATTTCTGCTCATTTCTCCCATTTCTTCCTTGCCCTCACACCACTGAGCATAGACAAACAACAGCTGCAGTTGAGAACCTCAGACAGCCAGGCAAGATCAAAGTTATGCCAAGACTGCTTGGTGGAAGGAATCTCAGAACAAGTGCCCGTTGATTATTGGAACATCTTCTCCTTCTTCAAACTCATTCTGAGAAGCAAAGTTAGCCAAGGAAGAAGTGTGTGGAACGTGGAGCACAAGTTGAGGATGAGTGTTCTACACCCAACCAACTGTATGCTCTGTGTGATACAGAAGGTGAAGAAAAGTGGGAAAGTATTCCATCTAATCAGGACAGTCTCAATTTCCTCAGAAGCTACCTGATTTTTTTTAGAACTCAGGATCTGCGATTGTTGTTTAGGTAACTTTAACAGCAATATTATGCAGGGAAATATGGTATTTGTTTACTATTATCACAAACTATGCATGAGAAAGGTGGTTTTGAAATAACATAAAATTATTATTATAATTTTTACTGTTATGGACTTTAGGAATAGAAAATCCAGATTGGCAGGGCTAAGCTTCTTTTGAAAGCTCTGAGGACACTAGCATTTTGTTTAAACATTTTTATATTTTGAAATTTTCATGTGTGTGTACATCATGCTCCAAATCCCCTAATTCTAGCTAGTTCATTTTATAGTCATGACTTTTTCAATTATTGTTTTTATATGCATATATACATATACCTACTGGTTATATCTATCAACACTCACAAGTAGATGAATTTAGTGGTGACAGTTTGGGATTAGATAATCTATCATGGGCTTTGTTTCAGAAGAAATCTGATGGTCCACCTCCCAGCAGCCATTGATGGCCTGCAGCTCTTCTTCTAGGGATGAACATTCTGAAATTCTCCATATCCACCTTGGCATGTTAACTGGAGTTATGTTATCTGGGTTCGGATTAGGCATCCTATTGTTGAGATTTCACGGTTGCAGTGTCTATCTTCTCATATCTAGAAGACGCTGTTTCACAAAAGGCAAGCCGTTGTTCCATTGCAGACCATCTTTCTCTTCCTCTGTACCTTTCCCTGATCAGTAGGTGCATGGGTTGCTTAGCTGCATTCCTGGGTCTTCAGATCTCTAAGGCTCACATTAAGGAGAATCGCTAACAAACAATATCAATACTTAATGGATGGATAAATTTGGTACCAGAGGCATACATCACCAGATGAAACTATTGTCACGTCTTTTTTATTATTTTTAAAATAAAACCAATCAAAATTCCTATAATAAATGATTACAAAAACAAAGAAAGAAAAAGAATTCAGAAAACAGAGGATGGTAGAGGAAGAGAGATGTATTTTATGGCAATCTGTTAAACAACAAGTTTATATTAGTATATTAAAATAACTGACAATCAGAGAAGTACATTCGTTACTTTTTCTATTGATAATGTTTTCTACTTCCACCCATTATAGTCACATGTCTTAAAAGTATGAATTTTCTGAAATAAATGATCATATTGCCTGGCATTCAAAACTATTGTAATGTGATAAATGCTATTTTAAAGAAATGTAACTCTCTATTAGGAAATTTGTACTACTTTCATTCTTGTCTATATTTTGCTAATATCCTTGCATTTATATTCCATCCTTCTGCAAACTGATTTAATTTTTTAATATTAACTGCCAATACCTGCGAATATATCTCTTATCATTTCTTTGTTTTTGTAATCATTTATTAGATTTTATCCTAAAGGTTTGAGGTTAAATCTGTATAAATTAAAATAATTTGGAGTTAGACATTTGGTAGTTCTATTATTATTAAGATTGTGCACCCACTAACAGATGACCTTATTAGAACTTTGAAGATATTATTTGATTTTATTATAAGTAAAGGAAGCATAATCACATGTCCCAGAACACATAAAATGATTCCACTAATGAATACTTCTAAATATCATAAAATGGAATATATTCTTCAAATAATAATATTGGTATTCTCATAAATATTTTATAATTTAAAAATACTAATGCTTTAAGTAGTTTTTATATTTCATTCAGTGTGTGTACATATCATGGTATTTGTGGAGGACAAAGGACAATTTTTGTAATTGGTTCTTTTCTCCCAACTTACATGGTTTCCAGGGATCAAATCAGAAAGCTTGTTTTGTCCAGCAAGAGTCTTTCCATGAAGAACCATATAGCTGACTCAACAAAAAGAGTTTTAAGTCAAATCACTCATTTTTTAAAGTGTACAGTCATACTTTTTAAGTCCAAGACATACCCAGGTTTACTACTTCTATCCCACACCCTTGTGAAACAGTAATGGTTATTAATGTTTCTCTCCGTCTACCTATTTTCTTTGCTCACTGGGTTCTAATCTCATCTGGTTCTCCAGACTTGCATGAAGTTGATGGGAAAAGGAAGCTCATGAGATGACCTCAGGGGCATTATCAGAATGACAGATGAACTGCTCTCTGCTCCAGTGCAGTGAAAAGCTATGCAGAGAATGTTAGCAGGAAGAGACATGAAAAGGTCAGTCAACCAAGGGGCCTGATTGAGAACCTTTCAGGACTCTGCCTGATACAGAGAATATGAATAGATATTTTAAATTTGACTGTCAGAAGATATTTGCTTTGCTGCCTTCCAATGCCATGAAGGTAGAGAGACAATAAGCGACAATTCTTTAGCTCTGAGATTTGATCATGGAATTGTGGATTATAAAGAAATTTGAGGAAATTAATTACAACAAATTGGCTATATGGCAAGATGCCCAGCTTCCCCCATGACCAGAGCACAAGCTATGTGAGATATAACAATGTAAATTCTAGCACTCCAATTAAAACTACATTACTCCAATACTCTAGAATGAGTAAGGATGATAGCTCTGCAGTTGTGACATGTTTTTTTTTTTAAAATTTTTTATGTCTATTGACTCTATTAAGTGATTCTTAATGAAAGATAAGTTGAATATGTTGAGATGATGACATCAGTAAGATGTAGCAAATTTTGTTATGTGAAGATACATTTAAAGAAATTCAGGGTAATCTGAATGCATTATCTTACTTCTAAAATCATACAGCTCCAGTGTAAACTGTATTCAGGGTTGTTAGGGATTGGGAAAACAAACATTTTATTTGCTATTCTTGGAAATAGATGGGAAAGGAAACAGACTGAATGCTAATAACGGTGCAACAAGAGTCAAATAGTATTTTAACTTTACAGATGAGAACAGCACCTGGTCACTCTCTTTCTAGAGGCTTGTTTTATTTGTCTTATATACACAGTTTTTCAAATCATTAATTACCAAGAAAATAAAATCTGATTTAATGTAATAAGACTTCTTTTTTAAAATTTTATTATATAAATAATTGAATTCTTTTATTAAGATTGGATAATAATGTAAAATCGCAGTTAAAGTAACAACAAAACAACCTTGTGTCGCTATTGAAGGTTTGACAAAGTACAAACACTCTCAATTGCCTTATATTACTGATCGAATAATATCTGAGTTTTCAAATTTTTTAAAGATCAGAATTAGAGACATAGAGTTAAAAGGTGATTTACAGAGACAAGAGGCTGAAAAAATGAAAAACTACAATACAAATATAACTTTTACAGATAAAAAATAAATAAGCTGTAGTAAGCTAAGTTGTATCTCATACATTGTAAATATAGTTAATAATACAACATGTACTTGAAATTTCCTTCAGGAATAGTTTTTAAATGTTATCTCCACAGAAAAGAGGGCAGTGAAGTGAGGCCATGGGCAAGTTATTTACTTTCATTGAGGGAGTAACTAAACAAGCTTAATTTAGATTAAAATGTGCCATATAAATCACATACATGCACCATTTTAATTTGTCATCACTACCCTGATAAAGCCGGCAGCTCCTCTTGAACTTTGAGATGTTTGTTTGTTCACCCCTCTGCCAAAAGAAATCCAACACGCTGAGTTTGTCTGATGAATGTACGGGGAGAATTGCCTCTGAATCTCAAGCTGTTCAAACTACTCAATAGCATTCAGGGTAATCACTGCTAGCATGGCGCCGAGATGGCTCCTAGTCCTGTAAACAGTGTTCAGAACTGATGCCTTTGCCTGGAAAGCAGTCCCTGACACATAAATCGTAGGTGCCATGAAAACAATTGACAGGAGTTGTGAAATTGATAGGCGATTACTACTGAAAGAATGATTGACAGCAAAACAATGCAAAACATCTCTGGCTGGGGGAGATGTAGCCCATAGGGGGTTGCGCGTTCAACTCTGAGAAATAGTTTGTACTTGAATAAAAGGAAACTGCTGTTAGCTTCGAGATTCTTCCTAAAATGATTGTGAGAAGAAAGAATAGAGAAGACAGTGCTTCATATATTGAGAAAGAAAGGTCCATGGATTCTGCTTCCTGGGAGAAGTGATGCTAAGACCTGTAAATACATGACGAAGATGAGTAGTTTGCATGAAAAATGGAGATTCCTTTACCCCAGAGCAGAACCAAAGAATCATAAACTCAAGCATGAAGCCCTGGTTTCAGCACTTTAAGAAAAAGTCCTACAGGAATTTCCATAAACATCTGCATTTGTTAGTCACAACTAAGGAATACTTACATGATGGTCCTTGTGAAAATTTAGCTTCCATCAAGCATAAAAAATTTAGTATCCTCATTTCTTTCATATGATTGATTCCCATTAGTATGTGCTTTTACTGCAATGCTATCTTTTGTCCTATTGGTGGGTTAAGATTTTGTCATCTAAAAAGGTTAAGCGATATCAGTTTATTTTTAAATAACTTGATACATTACCCCTTTTCTAAAGTATGCTACTTTGCCTCTTTTAATGAGATTTTAAGCTCTTTTCCAAATCTACCTATAAGCTGCTTTTAAATATTTGTTTTTGGTGGCATATAATTCCCATTTTTGGCCACGTCCAGAACTTCTAGTAGTGATAAATTTGTCTGTAATTAGAGTGAGACAGGTTTCAGTTTCATTATTTTCATTGATAGCAGTAATCCAAGACTGAAAGTTGATAATAGAATAAACAGAATCAAATCCCAGGGATTGAATCTAGCAAAATAAAAACAATAATAATAAGTTCAGGATATATATATATATATATTCCATCATTTTTGGAATAGTACACCAAAGATGTACTATGTACTATGCTTGGAGGGTATGACAGTCTTTAGTGACCAGGTCTAACAAGGGATTGACGAGTAGATGAGGAAATGATTGAAAATACAGTATAATAAATATACCACAAAAAGACATTTCTGGCTTTGTATACAATTACATAAAATCATCAAGAAAGGTATATATTAGGTTGTTATTGTTGATGTTCAAATATATAGTATATTATTTGAAGACAAAACATTTTTGAAACAGGAACATTATATTTTTCATGTTACAACTAAGGTATCTCAGGATTTAAACATGAGTTTGGGCAAAGATGAAAAGAACAAACAAAAGTGTAAAATGTTCCCATAAGACACAGAATTAAGTCCTCAAATAACAGAAATTGCTGAATGAAGTAATCACCAAATAGGATATGCAGTATTTTCAAAGGTCCCATTTATTGTAAAAGTTTTGACACTTACTTTCTCAGTAGTGTCTTTAAATTATTTTTGCACAGTTGTATTATATGTAAATAAATTACAAATAACATAAAAATCAATTTAAGAAATAAATTCATGATTACCTTCTTTCTTCACATCTTGAGACTAGGGCAATTACATATTTATTTAGCTGCTTTTTTATAAATGTATTTCATTAGTCAAATTCAAAAACCACCAATCCTTTACTTTGTATTTTTTTGGTGTTATTGCTTAAGATGCTTTTCCTTCTATCAGGAAAAAGATTGATTTCACCTCCAGCATCATGTCATATATTATTTAAATACAGACAATCATGCTAGAAATTTGCAGTATTTTTTACAAGCTCCAAGCCTGAGGAACTATAACAAATACTACAACATAAAAATATATTTTTAATATGTTTGCCAAACTAAGCTAGTGAATTTGTAATTTCGAAATCTAGTGTAAAATTGTTCTATATTTGGAATACAGTATTTCCAAACGTATTCATCTAAGTCTTTTTCTAGACAGTATGATGCATGTAGAGCTGTCTGAGTAGATTGTTTCATAAACACCCCTTTGCAACTTTGTCGAAATTTGAAATTCTTATTGTCTATTATCTGTTACAGGATATAATTAAACAACAATCAAGTGTCTATTTTTTCGTCATTTGAAGTGCTGTCACATGTGACATGAGATTTATTTAATTCTAGTCTTGACTAAGTAGACTAAGCCAAGTTTCTGAAAGATCAAAAGGTGGTAAATGCATTTAAATCAGAGAGGGAATAAGGCAGAGATGAACTCTTGTACTGTGAGGAACTAGTTACTAGTGAGGTCACAAAACTTGAAAAAGGCCATTGTAACCAAGTTCTTGAAGAAAGATGCATTTTATGATGTATCAGCATCTATTATTCTTTAGATCAATTCAATCAAAAATGTTAATTGAATATACAGCGTCAGCTACTTAACACACATAAGCATATATTTGTTTGTATATCTCCTGATTGATATTCAAACTTAGCTTAGACTGAAAGTTCTTTCTAACCATTAACAACTCTTATTCACCTTCTGCCCATTGTCCAGCTGCAATAAGCTCTTTCCATAACTTCAGGGGACTAGAAGGCAGCTACAAAACCAAAAGGCATGTCAGGGATATGAAATGAATCATTATCTTTTCTAGTTTTAGCTACTGGTGCAAGTAAGTAACTTGTATGGATCTAAACTCCAGTATTGGGTAAATGCTCTTCAAATTTTGTTGGGAAATAGGAGCCAGTGAAGTCTTTGAGAGTAATTCTATAACATACCACATGAAAAAAATATGTTTGAGTAGTGTGTGTGCATGTGTGAGTGTGTGTATGAGAGAGAGAGAGAAGGGAGAAAGAGAAAAAGACAGAAAGAGAGAGAGAGTGATAAAGACAAAGATAGAGACAGATAGGTAGAGAACTTTTCTTTTTTGTTTCAATATGTAAAAAAGACTGGGTATATTAGCCATCTCCTCATTAATAGCTCTGTCTGTTGTGTATCCATTGGGGCATTCATTTTAGTCCTTTTGAAAAGGATTTTTTTGTTCTTTGGCCTTTGATGAAATAAATGATAAAAGAAAACTATAATTTGTCTTCATTTTAAGGAAATTTTATGTGTTAAATATTTTATGAGTAAATATGTACAGTTGTACCTTGATTAATTAACTAAATGCTTATCCTATTTTGATGTGAATCAACAGATAATAACAATATACAACTATAAAGATGTAGAATGTGAGAAAAAATTATACTTTGAAACTAATCCATTAAGTTGATACATCTCAAACATTTATCAAATAACTTGGTTTTAAGTTTCGAATAACATAGGATGATTTCTGTTGAAATTATAAACAGAATTTTTTAAATTAAAGAGTAATATTAATACTGTCAGTTATCCGTGGCAGAGGATATGTGCAAGCCAACTAGGAGCATGAAGAAAAGTAATAGGGAGATCTATCCTTAAGTCGAGGGAATAGTGTTCCTCATTATGATGAATGAAGCAAGCCAGGATCAGAATGATACTGCGTAATTTCAAATCTAAGATTCCTTATTTCAAAGAGTTTGAGAATAGTGTTCTTTATATCACCAAGGACAGAAACTGAAAATCGATTCTTGCTCAGAGGATATATAGTTAAATGTAGGTAGAGAGTTTTTTTTTCAAGAGATATTTAATATAGCAAGTGACTACAGTTAATGACAATGTATTGTCTTCTTGAAAATAGAGTGGATAAGTGCTTTTACTTAGCAAGTGCTCAGTAAGTGAAGGAAGCCATTTGTTATTTGGCTAAATTTAACTTTTCAAAATGCATATAAATTTCAAAGTAACATACATTACAAAGCAAAGCAATGGTACTTGTTAATTAAAACTTACAACGAAGCCAACTTTGAAGCCAAAATATGGAATCCAATGTTTACAATAAATTTACTACTTTTTAAAAATATTAGGTGTTATAACTGTGGTCTAGTTTAACATTGAGACTGACAAATGGGAAATATTCTCTCAAGGATGCATTTGATTTGTCTACTTAATATGTCATTGATTTTGTTGAGACAATCCCCAATGTTCCTTCCAACCACCATACAATAAAGAAAAAAAGAGGGGAGACATGTGTGTCTACCAAACTGTGAGTTCCTGATCTCTGTGATCTTTATTTTCTTTATTATTTTATTTTGTCCTATGTAAAAGTAAATAGTCTTCAAACTCCTGCTAGATCTAAATATAATATATGAATATAAAAAGCACATTATGATACCTTAAGGGAATGTAGTACTTTTGAAGGGTAGTTAGAGTGAACAGCAGCATGGCAACAGGAACTTTTGAAGCTGAGCTTCTGATTTGTTGTTGCATAAAATCACTTACTGGTACTCAATCACACTAGTGACAAAAATTACATCCTATATGTGAATTATTGAATGGAACTGTGATATGTATAAAATGTTAAATAGTGAGTTTTGTTGAGAATGGAAACTCTCCACTTTCTGATTTAAAATGTCACTACATTGTATTCTGCAGGAACAGACTGTTCCAAATTAATGTTTGGGATAAGATATGTGTTTAGAAAAAACAAGTGAAACATCTTGTGTTGCTTGTGGATAATTTATCCTAAATCTATTCATAGCCATGAAACTCACAGGACTGTACTCACATTTCAGAAATGTAGGAAGAGCAAGTCTTAGGATGATATTCTCAATGAGTGTTAGAAATGGGGATATAAGGGCAGCCAGATTTTTACACAAGGGAAAGAGTAATGAGTTAAAACTCCTCGGTAAATAGTAAGGTCATTGATAAACTGGTCCACACGTGCACTGCTCTGTTCATCACTTTATTAGACTCTGATATGTTTGACTGATTGAAAATTCATATGACATGGATAACAGTTCAGAAAAGTTAGCTTAAAATTTCATTTCTATAGCTATGTACTTTCAGCGTGTACTGTGAATTATTGACACATTTCTTAAAGTGACATTCAATATATAAAAGGACCATATTGATTACTAAAAGAATGTTTTGCTTTCAAACTTAAAGCCCACAAATCTATAATATTTTCTTCAGTATGATGGGTGATAAGTGGATCATGAATGAATAAATGAATTACACTAAATCATTCCTAAACTCACAACATTTTCATGCCATAATGATCCAAGTAGATAATACTTTAGACAGGGAAAATGTCTGAGAAGCAAAATCACCCTGTTTAACATTTATCGAAGAGACTGTGGACAATATCTTCGGACTAATCCTTAATTTTGAATTTTAGTCCTTTAAACTGCTTCAACACTGAACTTGTTGTAAGTGACACTTGGGAGTCAGGGTTTCTTGGCCTCTGCTATGTCTTCCTTATCTTTAATGTTTTTTTGTTGTTGTTGTTGTTGTCACCTCATCTTTAAAAGGAGGATAAAAGAGAGCTTGATTTACTGTTCTAATATAAAATATGGAAACGGTTATCAATTTTAATGTTGCATCCTATTTAAGGTAATTAAGAATCTTCTGTTTAATAATCAGCTCAGAAGACTAAGGAAGTGAATGAATAGATCTGTTGTATATGTGACATATTTGCCATTTTTCAGGACGTTTTTCACCGTGTATGCTCTCCATGTGTGTCATAGTAATGAATCACTGCATCGTTGTGTTCTTCCTTTTGGTATCTAAGAAGTGTTAAATAATCTATCATCTGATTCTGATTATGGAGGAGCATCTAGAGTTAACAGTATGTTAATTTAACGATTTAACGTGGTTTGGAAATGCGTGTCATCTGTCTTACAGCATTTATTTGCATATTAATAGCAAAACTTTGTTCAGTGGAGACATACTCTGATTTTATAAACCACTCACCTAAGAATTGGCTTAGAGCTGATACAGTCTGAAATTGTGAACTGAATCATCTTAATTTCTAAAGAAAATTTCTTAAACCATTTCCATAAAAAAGAAAATAATGAGGAACATAGCTGACTCAGCTGTTTAGAGCACTGCCTGTTCTGCTCTTCCAGAGGTTTTGAGTTTGTTTCCGGCACCCATAAGATGGTTCCTAGTCATCCAAAACTTCAAGGGATCTTATGTCTGCTTCTAACCTCCACAAGCACTATACATGCAGGGGATAAACACACATGTAAGCAGAATGCTCACACACATAGAATAAATTAATTTAATAAGAAGCAGAGGAACAGATTGAAATAAAAAATTATTTCCTAACACAACGTAGAGCTTTATGCTGCCAGGGTAGTTATCCAGAATTCTTTAAAAGACAGTGAACTTTGCACCAAGAGGTTGGACATAAGG
>JAQHUG010000648.1:55072-71637 GCA_028555095.1 Dicrostonyx torquatus
AGTTATACAGTCACTGTGATTGAATGCTTACTCAACTCATAAGAATGACACTTTGTTCAACTACAATTTGGTTTTGTAATTTATATTTTGATTCATTCCCTATAATTGAACAACTATTTACCTCTTTGTCTCTTTCTCTTTTCTTTCTCTCATTTTTTCTTTAAAAAAATGGTCTTGTATATTCCAAATTTTTCTTAAATCTCAAGGATGTCCTTGAATTCTTAAGTCACTTTCTTTTCATTTCCTACCTGCTGGTGTTATTTGTGTGTGTGCATCACTGTCGCCATTATTGTATTCTTTTCATATATTCTTTGAAATTTTCATGCATGTAGATAATGGATTTTGAATTTGGGTTATTTTTTACTGGAACTCAGCTCTTTCCCGACCTTCCTCCCCAATCTAAACACTCCTTCTCTTTATCAAGCTCACATCCTTATTTAATGATGATTGTTTAATGTTTTATGAATTTTTGACCCCTGATAGTAATTACAGTTGCCTGCATTAGCATGAATTTTCTCTTCTCTTTCCAATTTATCCTTTTCCTTCTCCTACTTCATCCTCTTCTTTTTTCTCTTCCTACTCTTCCTCCTTCTTCTCTTCTCCTCCTTCTTCTTCCTTTCTCTTCTTGATACTTCATTTTATATCCAGTCTGTGGCTTCAAACTCATTACAATCTTCTAGGCACAGCTTCAAAGTGCTAGGATTCCAAGTGTGGTCCACCTAAAAAGCATACCTAATATACAGCATGAATTCCTGGTGAGAAAGCTCTGGGATCCTGTTAAACGCCTTCTTACTTGTAATTTTAAAAATCTTACCAAATTACTTTTCATTCAGAACAGAAATAAACATTAAAATGGAAATTTCTTTATTTTTCTAACATATACTTATTGATCAAAAGATGATACTTATGAACAACAAATAGTTATGTTGCTACAATACACATTTTGTATTTTTCCTCCTTCATCTTACTATATCTTAGGAGTCTACCAAATAAATCATAAGGTGATCATAATTCTGAGAGAAACACAGAAACCCTTAAGGAGATCATTAAAAGCTTGAGCTAAGTAGGACAGGCATAGACGATATGTGAAGATTATTCATATTACTTTATAATTAGAAAATTATTTCTAACTCCTTAATGGACAGATATATTTGAAAGCTTCAGTGATATTGGCATGACCAGGTCCTCTAAAATTCATATATTGGGATTTATAACCCCAAATATATATGATAATGACTCGGGATGTAATTAGAATTCAATGAGATCCCGAGGTGGGGGTGGGGGACATATTGGTGGTAGTGGCTTTATTAGAGGAATAAAAGACAATGGCAGCTAATTTACCTGTTTTATTATTCCATATGTAACTTTTTGCCATATTATGATGCATCAAAATATGATGCAGATGCCCAGACATCAAATCCATGGGTCAAATAAAGCCATATAAATTTTGAAGTCCTGGATATTTTGTTATAGTAACAAAGATCAAATGAGAATGATACCCACATATATAGGGATGTGTTCTCTTCCTTCCTCTCCAGACCTGCTAATCTTTCCATTTTTTCGATGTTGGTGAATAATATTATCTAGTAGCATCCTATTCCTTAAACATAAAACTTGTTGTCACTCACACTAGCTCTTTCTCCTTTAACCTTTATACATACAGGAACTAAAGCATTATTCATAATACCTCCAAACATTTCTCCATGTTCTTCCCCTTCTCTCCTCACTGAAACAAATTCTTTCCTGGACATTCTTAACCTCTGCTATATTTCCATAAAAGCCCCTTGACAGGATATCATGCAAATTCCACTCATCCTATGCACACATATAATGATCGAACACCTTCTCAAAAGCATCAACACAGTCATGGCATTCAGTGTTGGGGATCAAGCTTAGGACTCTCCTTGTTTATATACAAGTCTTTTATAGGCTTACTTATCTCTCAGACTTTTATAAGTGTATTTGCCCTTCTTTGTTGTATAATGTTTTACTCTTTTGGCTTATTTTTTTTTGTTGTCTTTTGGACGTTTTGTGGGGACCCACCACCTGGCTCCTAAATAAATCACACATGGAGGCTTATTCTTTTTACAAATGTCCAGTCTTTTCTGTTTTGTTTCTTGCCAGCTCTTCTTAAATTAACCCATCTATCTTGGCTGCTATCTTTCTCTATTCCTGTTTACCTTTTATTTTTTTCTTTCTCCATTTCTGGCTGTGTACCTGGGTGGCTGAGTGGCTGGCTTCTTAACTTCTCCTTCCTTTGTCCTTCTCAGATCTTCTTCTTTCTCAGATTTCTCCTCATATTTAACCTTTCTGCCTGCCAGCCCCACCTCTTTGTCTCTCTGGCCTGACTATTGGCCATTCATGTCTTTAATAGACCATCAGGTGTTTTAGAAAGGCACAGTAACACAGATTCATAGAGTTAAACAAAAGCAACATAAACAAAAATAATATACCTCAAAATTATATTCCTTAATAACGCTTTGCTTGTTAAATTTCAACATTCAAGTCTTTTTGAAAGGTACTCCCAACCCCTGTCAGGGCTTTATGTCTCTCACTCCTATTCCATTATTCAGTAACTCTTTCATCCTTTTTCTGCACTGATTTCCAGGAATAGCTTCTCCTGTTCTCATCTCACATACTCTCAGTGCCCTAATGTCTGAAATGTCACTTTTGTAATTATTCTTTAGTAGATATTTGCTGATATCATTCTATGTTTAAAAGTCATTCAATGGTCATCCAATATACCTAGAAAAGACACAGTTTATTAAAAGCTATGTCAGAGAACAAGCTGTGTTTGTGCCAAATTTATGTCATCTTTTTCTCGGTCACAGCAATTTTACTTCCATCACTAATAGACCATGTTCTATTAGTTAATAATTAATTAATGTTCAACAGCATTGCCTTTTGAACAGAAATCAAGAATGCAACCTTCCCATGGCGAATATGATGGGTTTACATGTAAGGTGTTCTGAAACCATTTACTATAATGATATAACACATGCAACTACATTATGGCTAAGAACAAAAGTATTAATTAATGAGTCATGACACCCGTATTACTACAAACAACACTTGTAAAGACACGTGATTTGCATACTAATTTTTTTCTCTACAAAGTTGTAATTGTCCAATTGAAATGTTAAAAAATTAAACATATAATTGGCACATAATAAGCATTGTGATTAGTTAGCTACAAAAATAAGCAGGCATTTAAGTGTCTACAGTCCTCGTGGGACAAATAGATCTAGTTATGAAGCATGTCCTACTATATATATCATTCTATATATCAAACTATATAGCAAAATAAAATGTCATCTCTCTTACCACTCTGAGATATATGTGCCTATAAGATTGAGATGGAATAATGAGGTTAGATGTACACATCACATGAGATTATACTCTACAATGCCACTATTGGGCACATACCAAGTTGTTTATTAACCTCCATCAGATAGCCATTCATCTGATGGGTTGACATTTGAACACTAGTTGTCACCTCATGTAGCTCTTATGACCCTTATCAAGATTTACAATAGTTTTTGAAAATTCTATGTGCTTAACTCAAATTGATAAATGTAGATGTCATTGTTATTACTATTATAACCACATTAACATTTTCATTAATATAAATCCTGTTGTAGTTATATTTGACAAATTTAACTTTCTTACAACTTCAGGCAATCCGTGTATTAAAATCATAATAATCCCTTTGCTGTGCAGCCAACAGGGTGCTCTAAACACAAATATTATCTATGTTTTGTTTTAGCGAAAATTACAGCAATAGCCTGACTATTTGCATGTTAGATATTTTCCCCTCTTCCCTAAAAGTATCCCTGAGAATAATTAAAAGTATGCATTGCTTTTATTGTTAATAAGAAGGAGTAGTTAATTCAAATAATAACAAATGAATAGTCATTTCTTATTTGCATGAAATTTGATATAAATGCCAAATTTGTATATTTCCTTTATACTTTGTCGGTAGCTTTGAAACGCTTGTTATCCTTGGTTTATTGTGAAAACAGTATTTTAACACCATCTCAAAAGTTATGAAGTCAGTATAAATACACTTGCAGCAAGAGGACAGTTAATGATAATGCACGATTTCTGTATATATGGTAAAGTGTTTTACATCACTCTGCACTTTGATATTTCCCCTTTTTATGAGTCAAGAGACTTAAATGCTGTCACAAGTATATAATTTTCACTTACAGATGCATTACAACAGACCCCAAACTACAATTGAGTTATGAATAATGGCTATGATTTTAGAACCCAAGAGTGAAAACCAAATAGGATAATATTTACCTCTCCTAAGAGTATATTTAGTCTACTTAGAGCATGCTGGTGAAGATTTGAACAAGTAATAATTGACTGTATTTTTAAAGTTGGAGGCAAAACCTAAGGTGTTAACTCAGGCAGGTCATTAACACCCCAGTAAAATGTTCATAGGATGTATTGTCGCTTTTTATTTTGCACTTTATACATTATATTTGCTACTAAAGATGATAAAACTACTGGCTTAAATAAAATATTTTGGCATAACATGAAAACTTATTAATATTACCTTGCAAATGGACCATTTTAAACTGTTATTCTTTCATACTTCATTTCTCCTTTTAGTACCCACCTTATTTCATCCAATAATAATGAATAGTTACAGCATTCTTTACCTTGGTTTCAAGATGTTATATTATCTATTAGGAAACAATATACTATAGGGTTTATTCAACTTTTGGTATATTATATTCCTGATTATTACTAAATGTCAATTGCTGGTTGGTTTAGTAATCAAACATTTGGTACTTTAAGTGTCATACCAATATAATCATCATTATAAGGAATCAAAGAGTTATATTTTAATTTTGGAACTATTAAGTGTAAATAACAATGTATTAAAGTTATTGAAAACAAATATCCCCAGCTCAGTTTTTCCTTTTCTTTTTGGTTCCTTTGAATGGGACTAGTTCACATACACATCTTTGATGGTGCTCGCATTTAAATTACTAATTTATCTTCCTTTACAGCTTGAGCTCTTTTCCTTCTGTTCCTATGAACACAAGCTTATGTTCATTTGAAATCTCTGCCTTACACTTATTCATGCACATCTGTACTCCACACTGTCATTCCCTAAGCATCTCCCAGTCTTTCTGTCTTCCTCGGAAACCTTGGTAAGAGACTTGATTTTCCTCTAAGGCATCATAACATCAATATTTTCAGAGATGGTTATCTCCTCTAAATATGTGGGGTGGTAAGAAACATTGAGATGGAGTGATGGGGCTTGGAAGGTGAGGAAGATATTTAGCTAAAATTTCAAATGGTAAAACCACACAACCTGGTACTTGAACTATAGCCTTATAGTCTTTAAAACTTGACTGGGATCAAGATCAGTTCCTCTCTTCAGTCTGTTTCTCAGGTACAAGTCTCCAGTAAAACTGAGATGCTTGTTCTGGCCAATCTCCATTGTGTGTGTAAGAGCTGATACTTTTTCCCATGCAAGTCTCTGCATTTCTTTCTGAGTAATTACGTTCATCTCTCTCTTTACTAGTTGGGATATGTCTCATTTTAAAGTCATTTTATGTGTGCCTTTGTTTGAAAATCTTTCTTGAAGACATGTCAGAAGCCTGTATACTTTAATTGCATAATGATCATACAAGTCAATGCAAGAAATCAAATTCTTTATTTATCTTTGACATCCTTAATTTTATAATATATATATTCATTTCTGGTACATAATGTCTGTCTATAACTTTAAAATGTCTACCTTTCATCATTTACTTAGACATTGACATGCATTTCCTTGTATCACTTATTAATTGATTTCTGTGATGGGGTTTTTCTCACCTAATGAGATGAACAAGATAACTCCAAAGTCACCCCACAAATTCTGATTCTTTCATTTTTAGCTATCTTTTGTTAACTCATACATAACATACAGAGATTGCTAAAAATAGCCACCACACTTCCACATCTTAGCAGCATGCTGGCAAGAAGAAGTAGAGAAGTAGTTTGTGAAAGGATGCATGCTACAAAAATTGTTTCTATTTGTGATCTTTGTCTTCAAGAAAAAAGTAGCTGTTCAGAATTACATAAAATTGGACAAAAGTATACATTTCGCTTTTTATCTTCATTTTATCTTTTTTTATTTTATAGAGAGAAGTAGAAAATACTAAAGTACGAGTTGACTTATTCCCCTTCTAATGAGCCCTATTCTTTGTTATTTAGGAAGGAAAAAAGACTGTGCTTCAATGTAGGTCTCCTAGTTCTGATGATTTTTTGGCTCTTTGTTGTCTTTATAGTATAGAGCTTTTTCACATTAAAAAAAAGAGGGAGAAAAGTCATGTAAGAACAACAATTAATAACTAGAAACACAAAAAGGAAATGCGGAAGAGTTTCTGTAACTCATCTGGAGTTTATAGAAGCATAAGATTATCTTCAGAGAATACAAGCAATAAAATTATATCCTTATACATGGGTTTCCTGACAAGTAGTCTACTTCCTGAGTCCTAACTAGACTGCTCTTAGGTCTTTTGTTCAACAGATTCATCACAGCTTCTTTGGTTTGGTTGCAAATTTGTTAAATAGATGTTCACATTTCTCGGTATAATCTAACTTGCTTCTGATTAGAAGGTCATAATGTAGCAAACACCATATCTCATTTAGATAATAGTTTTCCCTCCAGAGATATTTAAGTGGGTTCAAGATCCACATCAATGCCAATGCTTTGTGTTAAAAGCATGGCTAACAATGCAAGTCTCGAGCACATATTCCATTTGAGAAGAACATTTCTGGGTAACTAAAGGGGCACAACAATAACTATGTTCTAAATATCAACAGACAAAGTAACTCTCAGTCTTAATCAGAGAGGACTTTCCCTATTGTGTACAGTGGGCAAGTGAAGAGATTCATGGACTCCCAAGATGCAGAGAAGGTGAGACAGATACAGGCTCAGTCATAATCAAATCACTTACACTACCCACTCCTAAGGAACAGAAAGTACTGTGAGAAAGATGCAGTGTGTTTGTAAGAGAAGGAAGAGAGGGTGAGGGCAATAAAATTCCATTTGCTAGAGTCTGTGTACAATCCTTAATCAACAATTACAGTTCCATGTACTGGGCTTACCAAGACCAGCTTGATCAATAATCAGGAAAAGGAAGAGGCTCAGGGACCATAGTCTTCCTATTACCTCTGAAATCTTGGTTATTAATAGATTCTGGGAAGGGGAAAATTATCTGTTTAAATGTGTACCTACTGCTGAGCTCATTAGGGTCCAATGTATAGCTCCAAATTCACAGTCACACAGCTGGTCCTGGTTGATTTCAGTGAGTAAAACATCAAGAGATGTGTGTTCAACAAATAAACATGAGTGTGAGAGATTTGTGGGGAGAATGAAAAGTGTACAAGGATCACAGGGAGGATTGGGTGAGAGTGGTCAGTATGCATGGCATGGATATTGAAAAGTTTTAAATGCAACTTTAATTTAAAACATTATTTATTTAAAAATTAAATAAAATTAAATAAGAAAGAAAGAAATCACCTCAAGAACAGGGTACTTATTCCCAGCAGCTCTCTTCTATAATGTTTTCTCACAGCACATCTTGCTTCTTATTACTCAGCATACTGTAAGGTGAGACATGACCCTAAAGTTCTACACTGAAATTCATTCCAGCCCCATGAATCTAACATTTTCTCCTCTTTACAAACATCAGTAATAGTGGAAGAATATATGAAGAGGAGTAGGGACTAAGTCTAAAATTAATAAAACTCATCTAAGAGAAGGATATTGCTGTGCCCCCCACCCAGCTAGGCTTAATTCCTACCAGCATGCAACTTATCTTCCCTGAATGGCTGAAGTCCCCTCTAACACAAAAGTTTATTTTCAAAGACACGAATACAAAATATTTTAAGGCACAAACAAAATAGTACATGGTTTTCATCCACAGCAATAAAACAAGCATCTACATCCCTCAATTAGCTTTAAAATTAGATATTTAAACAAAAAAATAGTTTTGAGAAAAGTAGCATTATGGACAGAGCAATTTTTTATATTATTCAGCTTTTCACTGACCACTGTAAGCTTTCATCCTAAATTCACTTACAAATTAAATATTTTTGAACCATCATCATTTAAAAAATATTACCCTACATTGATGCCCAGAAATACATAAGCAGTAGGTCCTATATCCAACAAGAAAACTCACATATATTAACTGTAAATGATTTGTTCCTTATATTAAAATACATGTTAGGTGGCAGAACAAACTGAGCTGCTGAATATTAATTCTTTTCCTCTGCCAGCTCCTTGCTGTTATAACAAATTGTGCTACCATCGGAGACTGGTTTAACTGGTGGGCAAAATCATGGGCCATTTTTCTTTTTGGCATAGGCCAGAGAGCTGTATTAATTCTGTGGGAAGGGCCATCCACTGAGAACAATGGTAATACCATTAACTCCTAGCAATGACAAGTTAATGGACTTTGGTGGTGACAGTGCCCAGTTTCGGTGCAAAGACATTAAGACTCGGCCTTCAGATCTATGTGAGTCCAACAGTGGGGTTTCTCTGGAGAACACTGGAGGCCATATTGAACAGGTAGATAGAGTGACCTGAAATCCATAGCCGTTTTTCTTCCACCCCTTCTGCTAAGTTACCTTTCTTTATGATGACATAGCGACACTCTCTTTGTATTTTAGAGACCTGACCATTTTTAACTCACTTTTCTTTAGAAAGACAAAACATTTTGCTAACTAACATTTACAGTGGCCATTTTGAGGATTTTGCATCTGTGCTTCTTTTCCATTCCTCTTGACCCTTCCTCATTCTCTCACCTTAAAGTGAAAAAAGTGCTTCCTAGAAAAGTACAAATGACACGTTGCATTCCATGTCTTCTCACTCTCCACCGTGCTGCTAAAGCTCTCTGAAAGTGCAAGTACCATTTAATATTGGCACTCTGTCTATTGTTGGCTTTGATACAGTTTTCTATATTTAATAGACACAGGAAAATAACAGGGCATCCTGCGGACAATTACGTGTTTGTGGGAGAGTTCGACAATATCCTGAGAATGTGATCCATATTAGTGCATTGTCCATAGCAGAGGACAATAGAAATCTATCTTTCTGGATTAGAAGGTGTTTTCGTTTTGATAGCTTCATATCTTCTCTTACATTCACAGCCAGCACTTACTTTCTATCACAACAGGCACTCACCGTTATAATAATAAATATAATTAATATTGAGCAAATAATCTTCATCACTGGCAACATAGATTCTCTTTGATAACATAGAACTGGACAGTATTAGATATTTGTGATAAGAAGGCATTAAAAACATATACAATCTTTTGGCCCTTTATTACTCCCTTCTAAAGAAAATGAAAATTAAATATAAGAATATATAGAAATGGGTGAAAAATACAAGGACAAAGTAAATGTGAGATATTTTTAATGTAGAATATCATTCAAGACTAGAGTCATTTAAATGATAACCCCTAGTTTAATTAAGGACAAATGCAGTCTGTTTTCATTACTTCTTAAAGCCACAATGGATATTATATTAAACTCTCTGAAGAGTGTTTATCTTTGATTTTAACTCCTACGTATGATTTTATTTTTATTTATCTTTAAATATTTTATTGTCACTAAATTTGATGTCAAGAATAAATGAGTGGTTTTATAGTTGCAAACACACTATGCAACGACAATGGCATAATTCAGTAAGAACTTGCTTTCTGTGATGCATTGAGAGTCACTGATATTGAGGGTAAAGTTTACTCCATTCTAAGAAACAGAGTTATACTATGAAAACCTATCTAATCTTGTTGCTTTTAAAACCATAATTCTGTTTCAAAGTTCAGAAGAAGATATTATCAGAGAGATTTCGAAACCACAGGTTCTTTGTTATGACCTAAAACACATCTGCAGTGAGTGCGTTCACTGGATATCAGCAACATCATTTTATTTTTACTGATAATTTATACACAACCTTTAAAGAAATGCCATTGAGCATCCTCATTTAGAATGCTTAGTGGAAGTTCACTGGATACATTCCAAAATCTAATTACTTGGCTTAATTGAAAAACTTTTAGATTTGTACTAGGTGTCATTTTCTTACTCTATAGATAATAGGGCATCTCCTCCCTAAACCAAAAACACACCCTCATTGAGCAGCTGAGCTGTGACTACCTCCTGCTTATAATTACCATTGAAATGGAAAAAAATAATAATCCTCACATTCTCCCACCTGCAGTTCTGCTAACACAACACCTCAATCCTGGAAAGGAAAAGAAAATGCTTAGGAATTAGAACTACAAATTCAGGAAATCATAAATAAAATAGAAGTGGATTTCTATTGCAGTTCAAAGTATTTTAGTACTATTGTATATGTACTATATGCATATACAATAGTATACATATACTATATACATATACAATAGTACTAAAATATTTTGAATTTGTGTGTGTGTGTGTATATATATATATATATATATATATATATATATATATATAATAGTACTAGAATACTATATTCTATAAACAAACATGCCATACAGTCATTTGACATTTAATTGAACATATGTAATTTTATAAAGTTCCTAAAACAGAAGATAGGAAAACAAACTATCTGGGCATACTCTATATTAAGTTTAGTTTAAATTTACATTTTAAATGATAAAGAAATACTAAACTGTTGTATATTTCTTAAAAAGGTAGGATCAGAGAAAAATAGAACTTGTACATAATTAACCACATAATGCCTTTAATACAACTTACATCAGGTGGTAACCAACTGCTGCATGACAATGACTCCTTGCCAATTTCACAAGCTCTTTTGTTTAGTCTTACAGAGAGCCACATTATAAAATTCAGGTTGTATAAATGGTGTATGTACACACGAATGCTACAAAATATTCACACAGTCAGGTTAATTAACATATGTTCATGTGCTACACATGATATATAAATATTTTTTTAAAAAATGAAAACACTTAGATAATTAAGATTGATATTCCCTAGAAAATTGGCATCATATAACAAACCATTGTTAACTAACATCACTAACTATAAGTTAGCCAGCAATCATTCTCCCTGTAGCACTAAATTCTGTCTTCTTGACCAATAGCACCCAGCTCCCCAACCCTCCTAGCATTGGCAACCACCATTCTACCCTCCACTTTTACAGAGTTGATTTTTTTTCTTTCCCCTCTTTGTCCACTTCAGGACCCCCCCCCCAGTCCATGATATGGTGATACCCCATGTTCAAACTGGGTCTTTCCTCATGTGTTTACACTGAGAGGTGTTTCCATGGTGATTTTTAGCTCAGTTGACAATGAACTTTAACCCTCACATCTACTTAAAATTTATCTTGGAGCAAAGTATTGTGGGACATCGTGCTTTTAATCTTTCTGAATGCTTGACTTGAACTTGCAGTTCAGTGCTGATAACCAGCCTCATGGTAGCATCACATTGCATACTGATATCGTGGCAAAACAAAACAAAAATATAGTTCAAATATCCACCTGCAATTTCTCCTTAATATAAGATCTAGTCTATTGTGTGTATTTATTACACTTCAAATACACACAAGCATTTTTAGTTTTCTATTAGGAATTCTATTGTTATAATAATATGGATGTGTTATATAACACTCTATTAATTGATAATAAGTGTAACACTTTTGTCTCCCCCATAAACCCATTTTAGTAGTCATAAATACGTACCGTAAACCTTGTGCCTCAAAGGAAGATACCAGATGCTAGTGAGTGGAGAAATGGCTGAGCAGTTAAGTCTGCTTTCTGCTCTTCCAGAGGATCTGAATGGTTCCCAGCAACCAAGTCAGAGGGCTCACAACTCCCTGGAACTAAAACTCACGGATCTCTGTGGGATGTACACAGAGGTAGAATATACTCTCACACACACAGACAAATACACACACAGAGAGACACATACGCACACACTACCCAAGCAAATACTAGGGATTTGTGATGGAGGGTACGAACTTTCATATGAAACCTGAAAGTCAACAAAGTTAGGCTCAGGAAAGCAGAATCAACAGATGTCTTGAGCGACACCTCTTTTCGAATAGCCATGCTCCTGCTGTTGGTGTTAATACTGGTGCTGGTTCATGTCTTAGCAGTGCCGACCTTTTATTTCTATACCACTGGAATCTTTGTTCCATTCTAATTACAGCAAAAGCCATTGGATTGTTTTGACTATTTCCAAGGAAAGGAAGATAGAAAAAAAAAGAAAAGTTTTATTGTATTACCACTAGCAGAATCCACCTTAAATACATCATCTTATGGACTTCTTCCAAGTTACTAAAATATGAAAATCATTTCAGAATGACAGTGCTTTCTGCATTAGTTGCATGGAATTTTGTTGTTGCTGTTGGTATTTTGTGTGTGTGTGTGTGTGTGTGTGTGTGTGTGTTTTCCTTGCTGAGTACTGGAGACTAGAATTGCCATCTGGTGACAGAGAGAACTAGAAAGTGAAAGGCAGCAGGAGAAATGGCTTCATTTTACAAGATAACTCCTTCAGCCAAAGCAGTTACAGAATAGCCACTCTCTACCGTCCCACGTGTCCTTTGGTAAGCATCCTATTCCAAGTCCTTCTACACAGGGGTGCAAACAACAGAGGGAAATCACATTTTTGTGATACAGAGCACAGTAAATGAATCTGTTTGCTCTAAGTAGTATTGGAATATAAAAGTGAATAAATTTCCCTCCTTTGTTAAGATTTCTATATGAAATTTATATTCTATTCATTGGGTCTATTTAAAAAGGTACCCACGAGGGGCCTTACATCTCAGTCATTGTCTTGGAATGGATGAGGTTTTTACAGTCTTATCTACTATTTACCCCCTTACTGTTTCAGTATGATAGAAACAGATATTTTCATAAGTTGTTCTCACTGGTTGATAGAAGTCGCCTCTTAGATCTCACAGGCTTTTAGTGTGGCACGCAATGGAAAGGATCTGTCACTCGAGGCCAAAGGGATATTCATTATTATCGGGCCTAAGTACACTGAAACAAATCTCCAGTTTCCTTAAGGCCCTGGGGACCTGTTCTTAGAGACCAGTTTGATTTATACTGTAGTCATGGTGGTTTGTAACTACAAACACCAGAAACAAATTAAGTTGAGAAAGAATTTGTTGAAGCATTTCTAGTGAATCAGAGACAAGATGTATAGAAAACCAAGAAAATCAAGCAATGCACAATAGCCTCAGTAGACAAGGCACAGCTAACATGGTCCCACAAGGGCACAGCGCACACTTGGCATGATTTATTCCTTGTTCTAAGTCCATTTCCACTGCTACCACCACACTGCACTATTAAACTTCCTTGCAATCGCTCTGCTGGGCTCCTCAAAACTTTAGTATATACCTTGAAAACTGCAGATACTTAAGAATCACTTCATCTTGGTTCTCTGTGTACTTTACAGTGAAGAGCTGATATCTTTTTGGTTTAATATCTAATCTCAATAACAGTTGATATCCTTGTCCTCTTTTTGAACATGAAGAAGTTTGACTCAGAATTGATTAATTTCCAGAAAGGCTGTAAAGTGACATTGGTACAGTTGTGTATACAGACTTTTATATTTACGAACTGCTATCTTATTTTCCACCTCCTTTGCTGTTTTCTGGTGTGTTATAATTTGTTTTGGAAGTAAGGAGGCTTTATAACTTTACTGTACTCTGACCCACAGGATTGTCTTTGGGCATGTTGACTTTTTGTTAGCTCTCGTTTGTTCTACTTGTATATCATCAACCTTGGTTTGTTCTACTTGGGTATGTATTTTGGATGAGCCTGTGTTGTTTCCCACATTCCAGGGTTATGGGAGAAGTTAGTGATAAAATAAATAGTAGGGTGGATTGAGCATATGATATCACATTGTTTCCATTTGATTTAACTGTCCTCCAGAGTTCTGGGAAAAGTGATGAGTTTGATTTTACATTTTAACCACAATTGCAACTTTTGGGATATCTTGCAATGCTGGTCACTGATGGGGCTCATAGGGATGCTCTAGATAGGATTAATGATTTAATCCCTCCCTTGGCAGCTTGCATCACATGTAATCGTCTTAGGAGAGCTAACCTCAGGAAGGATGCTTCAGGTCATTCTTCCAAGGCCTGTGTCATAAATGTATGGGTTCTTTAAGAATAGGGTCTTGCCTTCAATTTTCTGTAAGTACTTAAGTAAATGGCAAAAGCCTTTTCATTTTGGGGGTCTCTTGTCTTTCCTGTCCAACAACAATAAGAGAAGTATTCTATGTCTGCCTCTGGGGATTTGCTATATAGTCTTGTTTGGGGGAAGGCACTGTTCCCTAAATTGTATTACTTCAACATACAGATATGGTCTTAGTTTGTTATATTTCATTTGGAAATAAACAGTTTTTTTTAACCATGCTGTAACTCCAGAGGAATAAAAATGTCTTGAACACTTTGGCTTTGATTCATCTCTGGTTTGGTCCAGTTGTGTATCTTCAGCCCTGTGTGTGTGTGATTGTGCATTTTTGTGTATGTGTGTTTTATGTGCAAGTTTTTATATGTGTATAAAAATATAGATAGATAGATGATAGAGTACCAATAGATTGGAACTTTTAAGATATTTATTACTAGATAAATGATAAAGTAAACAAGATCATGATCTATTTGTGTCAGGTAGATAAAAATTCTATTTCTACCTATTAACTAACTGATCCCAGGGCATCCTCAAAAGTCTTAGCTTTTGCATGACTTCACACAGTGCTAAAAGTAGGAAAAACACATGTAGAATAGTTAAGATGATTTATGACACATAGTTTGGTCTTTTCAACAAATGCTGGCATTTATAAGGATAATATCAAGTACTGAGATTCATAAAATTGATGACACTAATCCAAAAGATACCAATCACATATAATCACAAATTACTAAAAATGTGCAGAGAAATATCTTCATTCTTGCTCTTATTTGTTTCTGTAACTGTTGAAATGTTGAGTATAGGCAGCAGGGGTGAAGTGTTCTCTTCAGGAAAAAGTCAAGTCAGGAACATGGAGAAGAAAATTGAGCAGAGACCATGCAGGCAAGCTATATACTTGTTTGCACCTCATAACTTGCTCGGTTTGGTTTCTTATACTACCAAAGATTACCTACCCTGGAATAGGACTGAATACAGTGGGTTGATATCTCCCACATCAATAAAATGTCCCATAAAATTCCCATAAGCCAATGAATACAATTCCTCAATTGATGTCACTTCTTTACCGGCGTCTCTAGTTAGTGTCATGTTAGAAAAACTAAGGGGCACAGTTGAAACAAAACACACCTTTAATCCCAGCACTCGGGAGGCAGAGGCAGGTGGATCTCTGTGAGTTCGAGGCCAGCCTGGTCTACAAGAGCTAGTTCCAGGACAGGCTCCAAAGCTACAGAGAAACCCTGTCTCGAAAAACAAACAAACAAACAAAAACAAAACACAAAAGGAAAGAAAAGGGTTATTCTTTCACACACAC
The DNA here is from genome assembly GCA_028555095.1 of Dicrostonyx torquatus. NCBI lineage: Eukaryota > Metazoa > Chordata > Mammalia > Rodentia > Cricetidae > Dicrostonyx > Dicrostonyx torquatus. The sequence continues at coordinate 70,554 of JAQHUG010000648.1, forward strand.
ACACACACAAATAGCATTATAGGCAAATAATAAGATTATATACCTAGTAACATGGTGTATAAAAGGGAATTTCATGGCAGAGGACAAGTGTCCTCTTAATTTTTAGTTTATTTTTAGATGCACTCGTTTTGTTTGTTTGAATATTTTGCCTACATGAATGTATATGTACCCATTGTGTCTGGTGCTCAAAATAATTGGAAGAGGGTATAAGATACTCTAGGACTCCAAAACAATTGTGTGTGCGTTGTTCTACGTTATTGGGTAGAGGAGGTCAAGGGATGCCCTAGAATTCCAGGACAACTATGTGTCACTTAATGGGTTTTGGGTGGAAGAGGGCAAGGGATACCCTAGAACTTCCAGATAGTTGTGTGCCATCCTACGGCTCTGGGTAGAAGAATTCACAGGATCCCCTAGAACTCAGGACAGCTGTATGCCATCCTACAGCTTTTGGGAAGTGAACCTGCGTCCTATATAGGAGCAACATGTGTTTTTAAACAGTGGGCTGCCTTATCAGCCATGGATACATTTTCTTTCATTCTCCACTTTAGTCTTTGAGAAAAGATCTTCACAGAATTTGAAGCTAGGTTATCAACATACTGCCTTGAAGAAAAGGAAGTGAAACACTGGAACAATTTTTTTTTTCTCACTTTTTTTACACTCTGGGGATGGGGTATTTACCATGGGGCATGTGTGGTCACAGGACATCTTGCATAAATCAATTTCCTCCTTCAGTCATATGGATTCTTGTGATCAAACTCAGGAAATCTGGCTTGGTGGCAAGAGCTCTAGTCTGAATCTTTCTTGCTGGGACATTGCACATATTCTAACATAATGCCATTTCATCCCAAGAAAGGTTTTTTTTTTTCCTTTTTTTATCTTTAAAAGCAATACTTGTCTGTCTTGCTATGTTCTTTCAAGAATGTTTTCAAAAGTCTAAAATATTATGTTTCCAGAACAAACTTACTAATGTTTTTGGTTATACTATGTTTTTATTCTGGTTTGTACTGAGAGTGAGCCAAACTTTACAAATTTATTAGCTATTTTCAGGCTGTTAAATGATTATTCTTTTGGGCAATTTTATACT
>JAQHUG010000648.1:131374-147876 GCA_028555095.1 Dicrostonyx torquatus
AAAAAAATCAAATTCATAAATGTTTTACCCATAATACACCAGTAGGAATATAATGTCTGGATGATGTCAGGTTCTATGTCATCCTATGGTTGATTTTTGCTTAAGGTGATTTGAACAAAGATGTTTTCTGGACCACACTGACCAGATAAGATTCAAATAATAAGATATAAATTTTAGAACCAAAAATAAACAGAAAACCTACGTGTATTAAATCTCACAAAGTTCTCTAGCTATGGTTCCAGTCAACATCCTTCTATCCATAGTGTTCTGCTAGACTGGGTGTGACAATATTCAAGCATCATGTGCCTGTATTGTGATTGAAAAGATAGAGGAGATTTGGATGTTCGTATCAAAGAAATGATAAATATGTTAAAAGACAGATATACTAACTACATGTGTTCATTATTTCACAATGTACACATATTTCAAAAGATCTCTTTGTATCCCATAAACATTCGCAGTTATTTTTGTGAAAGAAGTTGTTTTTAAAATCATTTTTAAAAAAATCATCTAGAGATGCTTCATTTGTCTTGTAGAACAACGTAAGATTTGCCCTACTTTCTTCTCCACCCCTTTATATTGTTTTATTGTTTGTTCAGTGAAAAAATTACATTGAGAAATAACAATAAATTTTTGGTTTCACTTCTCTGTCTAACTCAATTCAGCAATTGCAAAAATAAACACAGAGTCAAGTAAGAAGATAGTATGTGAAATCTCATTTTGGAATCCAGACTGGCTGCAACTGACTAGGGAGGTTCTGAGTGACAGTCACATTCCCTGCTGTTTAGGTGACAGAAGCATTGACTTTTTCACTTCTTTGAGTCTCCTCACTCTCTCAGAAGTTTAGATTGCAGGCCAGAGGCAACGAGAATCTCACCTTTACCTCTCTGCTGGCACACTGGTAAATCCATGACTGGACTTATCTTTTTCTTATAGGATTTTGCCAGAAGTCACAAGAAAGAGAATTACCCTTGTTTTCTCTAGCCTCTTCCCTGCAGGTGCACGTTCAAAGGTGATTGCTGTGACTCCCAATTACCACTAGTCACTCCATGATTTTCAAATCCCACTTTGGGGTACAAAGTTTTATACTACTTAGTGTTCAAGTAATACTTCTGCAACACTGAAAAATATACCAACCAAGTTGTGCCTGTTGTGTAAGAAGAAGAGTTCTTTGGTAGTACTCGATGAACATTTTAGACATCCAGGTCTCTTTCAGTTTGCCTCATCATCTCTAGTTATTTCATGTTGGAAGCTTCCTTTTGTCCCTATCCACCAGAGAAAAGTTAATGAGGAAATCCAGGATAAAAATCCAAAATCCATTTTTGAGTGCTGGCAACTACACTGTCTCCGAATAAGTACATCGTGCATCTGAATTACAAGAGAGTAAAATGTGCAGCGCTAGGTTATCCATTCACATTAAATCTGAGAGATCTATTATCAAAGAGATTATATAGGGAATAGACACAGGAGGGCAATTAGCACTCCCGACCAAGACCGTGATAATCATGAAAGATAATAAAAGCAAATCTATTGAAATGATGCAGTGTGACAGAGAAATATCAAGATTCTTCAAAACTTTTACATTATTCATGTCTAAAATATCCTTTTAAGATGCATTTGTGTGTGTGTTTGTGAGTGTGTGTGTGTGTGTGAGAGAGAGAGATAGAGAGAGAGAGAGAGAGAGAGAGAGAGAGAGAGAGAGAGAGAGAGAGAGAGAGAGATTCCTTCTAAAAATACATTGGTTTGCTGGGCGGTTGTGGCACATGCCTTTAATCCCAGCCCTTGAAAGGCAGAGGCAGGAAGTTCTCTGTGAGTTAAGGCCAGCCTGGTCTACAAGAGCTACAGAAATGGCTCCAAGGTTACACAGAGAAACCCTTTCTTGAACCCTCTTCCCCTCAAAAAAAAAAAAATTAAAAAAAACCCAAAACATTTTTTTCCTTTGCTATTTCTATTGAGATAAAAGGTATCCAAAGCAACATGTAACTCACTAGTAACTTCCTTACCACTTTTATCTGCATCTACATTGATGCCCACCATTTTGCACTTGTGTTTATAACAAGGGAATATTTTCCAATGTCCTTCCACTTCTTATTTATCATCTTTAAAACATTAGGAACAAATACGTGATCAACCCTGATTTGAACTTAAACATACAATATCAGTCTTAATATATATTAACATATATTTTAGACAATTTTAATAACGTTAAACATTTCAAATCCCTATGACATTTACTTCTAGACTAAGTGTTCTTTTAAGAAAAAGAAAGACATTTTCTGGACCTCACTGACCAGATAAGATTCAAAGAATCCTTTTAAAACGTAACAATAAAGACAAATAATTTGATACAAATATTCATTGTTGAAATTGCATATCTGTTATGAAAGAAGTGGTAAACTGGCAAAAGCAAAAATCATTGCTGGAAGAGGAGAATACATTGCTGAATATGTCTGTGATTTTATAGTACTCAAATTATCTTGATAAAATAACACTTTCTGTGTATTGGTATTGTTGAGATTTTAACAGTGAGGTCCAACAACTTTGTCAGGAAGGTACTTTAAGATAAAGCCTGATGACAATGTCAAACTGGTTATAGGGTTTATCATGCCAAATGCATGACAGTTTCCTACTGCTATATAAAATCCATAAATTTACACGCATCACACACACATTTTGTTTTTGGCATTACACAGTGCAATGAATATCAAGGGTTATTGCCATCTGCAGGCTAACTTGTGAAGATAAGGCTTAGCAAAATTTGCTAGGGATCTCCAGAGCAGTGTAAAAATCAAATTTATATATCAATTTTATTAAGAAGTATGTTTTCTATGTCTTCTGACTAAATGAGAAATCATGGGATTAAAATAGCGTAGCATGAACTATGACTTACAGCCCCATAGACTCAGAATTTGTGAAATCAAAAGGGAACCAATTCTACACACAGTTCATACTAACTCAGCATTTTCACAAAATAATTAATATAAAATGATATGTTAGGGTTATTTAATGTCCCATATTCCTTTCAGCGATACTATTCAATGATTCATAGCAATAAAAGCAAGTTTTTTATACTTCTAAATATTAGTATTATATATTCTAATTTTAATTTTTCTATATTAACTCATCACAAAATGGGAACAGACTTTAACTTGGTTATTTAAACTGCAGGTAAATCTTCTCAAATATATTTTAGTCATAAAACGCTAGATATTAGCCATACTTTTAAAAATATTAGAAAAGGGTACTCATCTTGTAAATAAGTTTAGATGCAGCTATTTTCCTTAGCTCAAACAACAGATATTTCATTTTATATTTTAATTCCCTTAATGCCCAATGTTTTTTTTTGTTGACATTCTATAATGGAATAATAAGAGAAAATTAACTTTTTCATTTTAAAATTTTATGCAATATATTTTAATCATATTTTTTCTTTTCCAAGTACTCCCAGACCTTCCCTGTCCCCCCCCCCCCGCAAAACAACTTCTTATTCTCTCTCTCTCTCAAGACCTAAGCAAAAACATGGTTAAAACCACAAAACAAAAATTAAAATGAAAGCAGGCAAACAAACTAAAACATGAACATTTAAACAAAAATCCCAACTCAAATCAACACACACATGAAAATATGCCTACACATACACATGCATACATGTACACATGCACACAACACACATGTATGCACACACACATACCTATTTCTCCATGTGCAATACTCACACCATATGTTCACACATACACATACATGTTAGCATGTTTATGCACACAAGTGCACCATACACACATGCATAGATGCAACTGCACACATACCATCAACAAGGAAACAATAAGCACATGCATGCCCTCAGTTGTATGCAAACATACACACAGACACACACAAACACACACATTATGAAGCCCTCCCCCAAATGTGGAGTATTTTTATGTTTAGCAGCCATTTATGAGCACGAGGCCAGTGCTGAAGTTTGGTTTATAAATGCAGTTAAACTACACTGGAAAAGCTGATTTTGTTTTTTTCCCAGCAGTTATCTATTACTAAGAGCTTTTTGTTCAGGGCGGGGATTTTTGTATACTTCCCTTTCCCAGTGATGAGATTTTGTCTGGTTTGAACCTGCTCAGGTTTGGGGCACACTGTCACAATCTCTGAACACATGTGTGCATCAGTGCTCTCACATCTGATGGACTCTGCATCCTAGGAGTCATACACCACCTCTGGCTCTGACAGTTTGACTCCTCTTTGGTATAGATCTCAAAACTCAGAGGTGAGGATATTTATAAATACTATAGAGAGGAACCAAATGTACAGGGAAAATTTTAACATTTTGCTTGTTTTTCTAAATATTTGCCACATTTTGATTTATTATATAAACTATACAAATGGGTTCACTGTGCCCTCCCATTAGATAATTAAGTTATTCATTAATTACATATATGTATCTCTGTAGTCTCCCTACTTCTCTCCAATTTCTTGCCCAGTCCCTACTGACTCCCTTTCTAATTTCAGGTCTGTTACTTGGCAGTCTACTCTTATAAGCAACTTTTTCTTTAAAAAAAATAAAAGTTTTAATTGCTCACTTAGAATGGCTTTAACTCACATCCAGTTCCCTGAAAGAAACAATATCTTCTCATGCATGACTGATTGTACTGTTACTTACATGCCATATTCTTTATTCATTTATTGACTGGCATCTGAGCCATTTTCTGAACATGACGATTACAAATGTCACAGCAAGTATGCACACATAACTTTTATATATCCTGTCTTTACTGATTAACCCCATAAAATGGGTAATTAAATGGCATGGTAGTTATATCTTCAAAGTTTGGAGAAACTCCTGTGCTGTTCTCCACAATGACTATCTAGATTTATATTCCTGACCCTTTATAAGGGTTCTTTTTTTATCTATATATGAAAACTTTTTGATAATATCTGTTCTAGCAAAAGTAAGATGGACCATAATAGTTTTCATTCGTCTGAAGACTAAAAGAAAATGTTTCATGATATTATTGACAATTTGTATCTCTCCCTTGAAATATATTCAGATTTTCATGACATTTGAACTATCTGATTTTGAGATTTTTGAGTTATTTGTATGTTCTAAGGCTCCTTGGAATGAAGAGATGATGAAGACTTCATTCATTACTTTCATGCCATTTGCAGAATGTTTTGACACATATTTCAATTTTTAAAGATTTCAATATTGGAGACAAGCAGTGCATTGAAATCAAGAGTAAACAGACAGAGATACAACAAGAAATCCTTCAAGCTAATCCTGATAAGAAATTATCATTATCATATATATATTGAACCAAATATATAAATCTCTAAAAATTTAGAGAGAGATAAAAATGGAGAATAGTATTAGAAAAGTTGAATTTAAAGCACAATCAAACAACAACAAACATAATCCAGAGCAATAAGTAAATATGATTACAAGAAACAACATGCAAGGATGATTGGTAATGTAAAAGATATAACTATCAGTCATAATCCTATAAATCAGGAAAGAAAAATAAGTGCCAAAAATTTTTTAAAAAAATAACAGAAGACTAAAGATATGAATGTTTTAATCTTAGCATGAAAGGAATCCTGGAAGAAAGTGAAGAAATATGGGATAGGGACCTTTTTATAAGTCTGTCTAACACACAAAGTATTTACAGCCTTGAACTCAGAGATTAAAGATGTGCACTGCATGTTTGGAAGAAAATCCATATCTAGAGATGTCATGATGAAATTATCAAAGGAAGAGAGAGAGGAGAAGAAGAAATAGAAAATGAGGGTCACTGAGGTCGTTTAGAGACTGAGGATTCTTGTCAACAGTTTAATGATCTGAGTTCAGTTCTCCTATGAAGTTTTCAGGTCTACCAAGGTATGTGCATGTGCACTTGCTCACACAAACACAAGGGAGAGATGGGGGATTATCATTAAACATAATCTGGAAAAGAGAAGAACATTACTTTTTTCCTTGGAGAAGCAGTAGAAGGAAGAATGTTTCCCATAGAACTATGAAAGAGGAAACAGTTAAAATTAAAAATAAGTTTTCAAATAAGAGAATTATTTGGTTCAGTATGTTAAAATTCATAGGCTTACTAAATTCATGACAAGATTAAAATAACCACAGCAGCTATATTCAGGACATTGGTATGGATTTGAGGAATTGTAGTATGCTGTCACTAGGAGAAGGACAGGAAAACTAAGAAAAAGTCTTCTGAGGAATTCTGTCCACTCTACAAATGCAAAACAGGTGGTGCATGGTGGCAACGGTGATAAATGTAACCAAAAAAAATGTTTCCCCCCATAACTTCTTTATTGTAGTTTTCTTGAAATAAATATGAATTACAATGGCAAAAGTCCTTTCATTTAGAAAAATAAAAAGCATTTTAACATATTTTAATATACAATTTACTCTTTCTGCATTTACCATCATTCGTTAGCCATTTTAATTTCCACTTGAACCGAGTAGACATACCAATTGTCCTTTAAATGTTTTGAGTTCTAAGCAGAGTGATAATACATTAGTTCAGATGTTTTCTCAATTGAGCATACTTTTTTTTTCTTTTTGAAATTTACATACAAATTGGTAAAAAAAATATTAGAATGAAGTGTGCTAATGTTGGGTGGAAAATATATATAGATATTTTTATATCCTTTTTTTCCATTCTAAATGTTAATTTTTCAGCTGCAATGAAGATTTGTTCTCATTTAGACAGCACTGGGATGTCCACAAAACCCTTCAGATTCAATTGCATGCTCTTTTTCATATATACATTTAAACAGAGAATCTTATGTCATTATGTGATATTGCACAGGTTCTAGAATAAAGGACCGGACCATTGCTCAGAGTATCACTTTCTCAGACTGGTAGATGAATTAGCACTATGTAACCAAAGTTTCCAAGGATGCTTGGATAACAATGTGCAACAGTCCATGTGACATTAAATCTTGATATTCTAATTTTTTAAGTGAATCATAATCTATGTCATCATTCCTTGGCTCTTTAAGGTAGAAGTAAACTGCGACTATGACAACTAGCAAGGCTGACCACATACAACTGTTCCTATGAATATCCTTCCATAACCTGAAATATCTGAGCCGGATTTTGCTTCTGTCATCTAGTTGAGTATACTCGAGTGTATTTACTTTACAAGGAGCTCACTGTCACATAGAAATAGTCTGTTTTAGCTCACAGCAAAGCCCATAGCGTTGTATGTCTGCCTTTCTTGCTCTCAAATCACTACTTTAACATAGGTGTCTAGGCTCTGTATACTGCTGTAATGAAATACTCTGACAAAAGAAAATTGAGAAGGAACAGTTGGTTTAGGCACCCAGTTCCAGGGTGCAGTCCATCATGGAGAGTATGGAAGCAGGACTTTGTAGAAACCAGGCATTTTCTTCAGCCAAGAAACTCCTGTTTAGTTTTTTCCTGCTGTCTGTGCCTTCCAGACCTCATTTCCATAGAATGCTGCCACCGTCCCTTATTGTTGGTCTTCCTACCTCATTTAAGAAGATAACCCCTAAAAATTGTTCTCAAGGATTAGCTTCATCGAAATAATCTCAGAATTTTATGAACTTAGGATGTTTATGAAGATTTTTCTCCTAGATGATGCCAGATTAGTGAAGTTGATGATTTATACTAATCAGCGACCCAGACACACTGTGTTCATTTTTATTCGTGTTGAATGAGCTTATGTACCAAATATTATGGGATGCATAAATAAAAATCTGAGTAGTTTATATTAAATATGGATTGAGCATCCGACAAAATCTCGACATTGACCAAAATGAAAATACACCCCTTTCTGATATCAATATACATAATGATGATAAGGATAAGATCATAATTTTCAAATGTATTTTGGTTTTTGTATTCTGCAACAATAGATTCATTTTTCTTGATGATACTTGAGGACTCAAAAAGAAGCACATCCAAACTGATTGAGAAGAAACACTTGAATACAAAGCTCTAACACTGTTGGTCTTATATTTGTTCTCCTACTTTGTCCCCTAGTCTTTGCTTTAATGCAGGTTGTAATTCAATATACTTGTTTTTTGGAAAAAAAGAAATAAATCATTAAAACATGTACTCTTTCTCTTTAAAGAAAAAATTAGAACAGATACACTTTGACTGCTGTCAAAATTTATTTTTATTTATAGGTTTTTTCTCTGATTACTGTTTTAGCATTTGCTGGTCTACAGTCAACATCAGAGGAACATTGGAAGATGCATCTCCATGCTATCAAGTAAACCTCTGGTTGATCTAAAGTAGTTGGCATTTTAGGACTTGTGAGAGAAAAGATCAGCTGGGCAGTGTCTGTAACAGACAACTGTCTCAATGTTTAACATGGGGATAAGAAACATTCATTTTAATCAAAACATTTTCTTTACTTTCTGAAAAGATTCCAGTTTCTGTCATGTTTTAATTCCAGTCAGATCCATGATCTTAGGAGTCTTACCTCAGATAATGTGAATAAGAACATCTTTCCTACTAGTTCTTTGCTTCATCATTAATGAATCACATCAAATCGGACTTATATGCCTTTATGTATGTTCAAACACCTGTGTGAAAGTCTCAACTTTTAATCCAAAGGCAAAATATTTTAGCACATCCCACCTCCAGAGGCCCCATCCTTTTTATCTATATGCTGACAAGGTATCATTCTGCAAACTTAATTTTATATCTTCCAAATAACTCTAAATCAAGCACTTTTTTATTCTTCTCACAGTTTTATATGATATACTCAAGAGAAAAGGGAAGAAAGGTTTAAGGAATTGCTTGGTTGCATACTTGCTGCAAAAACTTCATGTTATAATTTTCCCATTGTTGCAATGATTACAATAATATGGCAATATTTAGAAAAACACACTGGCCACAGTTCTTACTGCCTGTAGATATACTTAGTTTTACCACATAGAACTGTGTGACCTTGAACAAGTTAATGAATCCAGGATTAAAACTGTCTTATATATAATACAGTTATTAATTATATTTGCTTCTTTTGGGGAAATGAAGTAATTTAATACATATCTGGAAGTATGAGGCCTAGGAAGATTTTATGATATATATTCAGAACTCAAGAGATTTCAGCCATGCTAAGAATTGTTATTGTTGTGCTGTTATTGTTCTTACTAAAATCTGAGTACTCATTGTCCAGGTGCCATGAGCATAAGTGAGGAACACCCGAAGTAGTACTGAAAACTCTTTGGATTATCTAGTAAATTATTCATTGTGGTAGTCAGCAAACTGAGCAAATCCTCATAACTATTTATATTTTTCAGTGATGTTTCAAAGCCTGCGATTTCTATATTCTCTGTCATACCACTTAAATATGTTCAAGGAAGCATTGACGTCTCCTTCTGTGTGAAATTTTTACTATGTGCTGTTAAGCAAATTCAAAGGCAGTATAAATTCTCAACATTGTATTTTAGAACATTTCATGATCCTCAACTTAGTTGTGACCTGAGTACTTTGTCGGCAGAAGGTCTTTATCTAGTGGTAGTGATTCTCCTTGATGAGCCAGGAGGGAAACAAAAGTACAAGTGTAACACTAATGCACCTCCAAGAAGTCTATTTTTGCATGTTACTGTGTTTATTACACTTATCTATACATAGGCTGTAAGTACCCTTTCTTAGAGATGAACGTGTGTTATTGACACAAAGGAGTACACACTATAGTATGGAGCACTGAATGAAGGAATTGAACACAGTGAGCAGTCTGATTACCCCGTATACACAAAGAGTACACAGAACAGTATGGTTCACTGAAGTGACTGAACACTGTGAGCAATATAATTACCTACTATACACCATATACACAGTACAGTATGATTCACTCAGGTAAGTGATACACACCATATTACAGCTCACTGACTGCAGGGACAATTCAGTTGGTGGATACTTCAACACTGTCTTTGTGATCTGAGTCCTTCTTGTGTACTGAGAAGAGATGCATTATATATCTTTGTGCATTACTGCATAGGGAATTGCATAGTCTTAAAGGGTAGGATCATGGAAATGTTCAATTTTCTTTCCATTTTAATGCATAAATGTCCCATTGTGCCCACATATTTAGAAAACACTTCAGTGTATTTACTCCTCCTATCAAAAGATTTGACATTTTTAGATAAGTACAGAGAATCTGGAAATCATGTTACCACTGGCCTATGGAGACTTAATGAAAAGAAATTAATATTCTGTCTGTTTTGTTGTTGTTTTTAGTTTCCCAATCAAGAATACCTCTTTAGACCTAAATCCTGGGTCAGAATTCTTGTTACTCTAAATTATTATTGGTTTATTACAAAAAGTGACTGAGACACACTGCTTCTGCTTTGCTGTTTTCAACCAGGAAAGGAAGGGTGTCTCCTCATCTGGGAAATGATGGGAAACTCCATTATTCACTGGTAAGTGGGAAGTAGACTCATGACCAGAGACAGGGGAAGAGAAATGGCTGTTTTATGTCACATAAATATTTGATATTATTTTTCATCTTTCAATGCTTCTTAGAGTAGGAATTTATCCACTGTTGAAGTTTTGAGAGAAAACCATGCAATGCTTTCAGAATAAGCATCCCACCATGAGAGTGAGGAAGGAGTGGCTTAATGGCAAAAGCAAGGAAGCAATTGTTCAAAGCATCAAGGCAAAGAATATATAATAAATCAGAGGCATTGTGAAGCTAACAGTCATCCTGAATGCCCAGAACCCAGATCTACCAAGAATTCTGGGAAGTTATATAAAAGTCACATCTCAGAGATATGTCAAAGGAAGTGACCAAGCTCATCTTTAATATTTTTCTCTGTTGAACCATTCTTTGTATCAGCAAGATGGGTGAGCATAATGTTAATATCTCTCTCTCTCTCTCTCTCTCTCTCTCTCTCTCTCTCTCTCTCTCTCCCTCCCTCCCTCCCTCCCTCCCTCCCTCCACATACTTTCTCTCCTTTGAGAAGTCTTCTGGCAAGGAGATTCAGATGTTATAGGTTGTTATAGATATCCAATTAGGATACTAACTGTCACATAAGCAGAGGAACAAATGCATCTTTTACAAATACTTGGCCATGTGCTTTTAAAACTAAACACAGCTCTCATTCCTTGTGCTTCCCATGTAAGAGTTTGATTTTTATGGTTTATTTTTAATGTAAGACATGCTTAGAATTCAACAAAATTACAGGAGGTGCTAGTACCCTCTCCTCTCTAGATTGTGGCTGATGTCTGCGTGTCCTAAGACTCTTAGAGTAACACAGATTAGAAATGAGTGGGCACAATCTCAATTCTCAAATCATTCCTTTGATGAGGCACTGTATCTTAGGTAAATGGATGGGATCACAGGAGAGATGAAAGCCTAGTATGAAGAAGAGATGGGAATTAAAATGAATTTTCAAGAGATAGTGGTATTTTGTTTTTTATTTTTGATTTTTGGACAGGGTTTCTCTGTAGTTATTGGTGCCTGTCCTAGAACTAGCTCTTGTAGACCAGGCTGGCCTCGAACTCACAGAGACCTGTCTGCCTCTGTCTCTCAAGTGCTGGGATTAAAGGACTACACCACCACTCCCTGGTGAGATAGTGTTTTAAAAATCAGTCAGGGACCCTTCCGTTCCCACTGTTAAGAGTCCTTTACTCCTATTGGATTGCCTTGTCCAACCCTGATTTGAGATCCTCTGCCTTGTCTTATTGTATCTTGTTTTGTCAGTTGGGTTGCTGTCTCTTGGAAGCCTGCCTCTTTCTCAAGGGAAATGGACAGAAAATGAATCTGGGAGACAGGGTAGATAGTAGTGGCTATGTGTAAGGAGTGCAGAGAGGGAGGGGAAACTGTGGTCTGGGTGTACTGTATGAGAGAAGAATCTATTTTTAATTAAGAAAAAGCAACAAATGATGCAGAGAAGTTACATGTAATAAATATGTACTGAAAACATCAAAACAGTGAAATAAACACACAGAAAAAGTTATTTGGTTCAAATAAGCACCCATGACTCTTTCTGCCTTTTTTCTACACTTACGTCCCTCTCTCTCTCTCTCTCTCTCTCTCTCTCTCTCTCTCTCTCTCTCTCTTTTCAAGTTGAAGAAGAAAGGGTTCATTTGGTTTACACTTTCATGTCACTGTCAAAGGAAGTCAGGACAGAAACTCAAGCAGGGCAGGCACCTGGAGGCAGGAGCTGATGCAGAGGCCATGGAGGGGTGCTGCTTACTGCCTTGCTCCTCAGGGCTTGCTCAGCCTGCTTTCTTATAGAACAGGACCACCAGCCCAGGGATAGCACTTCCCGCAATGGGCTGGGACCTCTCATATCAGTCACTAATTAAGAAAATTCTCTACAGGCCTATCTGCAGCCCAGTCTTGTGGAGACACTTTCTCAGTTGAGGCTCCCTCCTCTCTGATGACTCTAGCTTGTGCCAGCACAATGGGTTTGAGGAAGATTGTAGTGACTTCTCTTTAGTAATTTACCTACTTGGGCAGGTTTGACAATTTGCCAGGTTCCTCTTGAGACTGTTACAATTTGATTTTGTTTTCTTCTCTAGGTACTTTGGGAAGGGAGAAATAGAAGAATCCACTGAGATCTTGTTGGTAAGTGAGGATGGGGCAGAGGAGGTCTGAATAGGACAATAGTAACATCAGGACCATTTCTGGATCCTAATTAGTGATGAGGCTGGGGTGTAGTTCAGTGATGACGTCTTGGAAAAGCACATCAATCAACTGATTGTCGTGATTGCCCCACTTGAATGGACTTACGTCCCTTTCTACATGACAACTTGGTAAAATCTGCTTTACTTTTTCCTAGTCTTTTAAATTTGTTATTATGTTATTTCCATCATCTTTAGTGATTTTTCAGTTCATATTTTGTTTCTTTCCTATTCTCTCATTGCATTATAGTCAAGTTTTGCCTATCTGCTCTTGTTCTCCTAGGTAACTCCAGTGTACAATACAGTAGTAGTTCTGTGTATATCTAAAGAATAAATGAAAAAGAGCATTCTTAAGGTTAAGAGCGTATTGTTTATCCAGATTGAAATACAGATTTATTTTCTTACTTAGTGGTAGCCGAGATGGGGCATTACTGATTTACAGGTAAGGTTAGTTTAGTAATCTTAAACCAGTGACTTGCTACTTATTGTTTTGAAAAAATTGTCTTCTGTTATCTTGTGACTTCACTGCATTACAATTTTATCAGAAATTGAACTAGAAAAAGCAAAACGCCAGTCACAGGTCTGGACATACCCAGAAGTTGAGGTTAAGCATATTAAACACGAGAAACGAGTAAGTACAAGTTGCCAGATAAGTGCATTTTTCAAGAATGCAATGGGATTTTCAAGAGATTGGCTAATGAGAGAAAAATGGACAACAGGTTTTCAGTAAAATTTTCAATGAGCAAGAAGTATTTTGTAAGATTTGAGAACGATTGCAAAACACGACTTCAGTACTGACCGGACAGAATAGTTCACAAGGTAGAGAAAGTGACTTTTCCATCAGCTTCATGTTCTTGCTGTCAGTGCTCACTGACAAAATATTTATGTATTAATTGAACTATAAGTAGTATTTTCAATAGCTTTGTGTTGCTAGTTCTTTTATTCTTAAGCTTTATTCTGCATATTTTGTTAAGACTGGTGATTGTACTATTATAAGCATGGTTATGGCACAAAGTATTTTTGTCTTCTGGATGCAAAGTGCTAGAGAATTTAACATTTCTATCTTAAATATAGAGTTCTGATCCCCACATTCACATGCACGGAGAAGCACACACACACACACACACATACACAAATACACACACACAGCACATTACACCTTAATCTTAATATATTTATTTTTGATAATTTCATATGTGTTTTGAATGTGTTATATTAACCACACTCACCCTAACCTTATTGCCTGCCCCTCCCCTCTACAGGAGCCTTCCCAGCTTCATGTCACTCTGTCTTATTGCTCACTGAGTTCAACCTTGGACTATCTGAATGACCATGGGTATGGGACTATCCAATGAAACATTATTCAGACATAACAAAAAGGACATTTTACCATTTTCTGCAGTGTGAATGGACTCAATCAAAGGGAACACACCCTTGATCATTCCACTTACCCAAGGTGCCTAAAGTGCTCAGAGGTACACATGCATATTAGGGCCTGGTGCTTTCCAGAAGATACATAGAGAATGGAAATTGTGATTGATTGGGGATAATGCTAAAGATGAATGATTTCTAGAAATCTGATAAAATACATAGTACATGGTTAATGGCATTTTATTGTGCTTTTAAAAATTTGTTAAGAGAAGTGATCTTACGTTAAGTATTCTTGCTACTACTCTCACAAAAAGTGAGACATGAGAGAAGGAAACTTTTGGAGATAGAGTTTTTGTTTGTTTGTTTTTTGCCTTGGCTGTGATCTCATCACAGGTATATGCAAATATCACAACTCATCGCATTTTTATATTAACTACAAGGAAATATTTGTACATCAGTTATAATTTAGCAAAGGCCATGAAAACTAATCTAATTTAACCACCAAAATATTCATTTTTAGGTTTGAAACAAAGTGCCCAAGCCTTTTGTTGGTTGAATTTCATCTCCACAGCTCTATTCATCTCCTGCTGAAAAAAGTGTTTGTAAAAATCTAATAGTATCCTTTCTTAAAAATTGTGTTAAACTCTGTCGAACTTATTTTTCTATAAGACCCCATTGCCCTATCTGGATTTCAGTTGTGTCAATCACATCATTCTGTATCCCATTTTGATTAGGAGAATATGTCTGTCCCAGCCCAGTTTCTGAAGCTGCTCCGGTTCCTTATCTGTATTACTTCTTCCCACCCACAGCACCTGTCAGTGCTAAAATGCTGTGGACTCCACTGTTCTTCAGGATTGCTCAGAATGGTCATTCATAAAACAATGGACTGAAATACAGCTTCAAGGATATTAAAGCTGTCTGTTCTCTTCAAGGACAATCTTATAGCCCCTTTTGAGAGTGTGTAGTGCAAATGCAAAGAAATAGGGGCTGAAATAATGGTTCCCTTATTCGGATTATTTATTACTGGAAGTCAAAACAAACTTCTAAACATTTCACAAAAGGGAACATTTAATCATTCTTCTGTTTAACCTACATTAGTGGTGGTTATATATGATAAAATCTTTCATCTTTTTTCTGTCTTCAATCCCTTTTTGCCAATGCTATATACTAAACTAAGTCAAACTATACAGAGCTTGGAGAGCAATAACTGTAATAGATAGGACCTCCCCTCTGCCCCGGTTTGCACTCATAATAAACCCTTAATGATAATTTCAAAGGTCAAGATCTTGCAGATCTTGATTTTGTTAAAACGAGGTCTCAGTTTTTTGTTAAGGCCAGCATGGAACTCATTATATCTGGTCACCTAAGTGCGATCCTCCTGGCTTTGTCTCACAATGCTTAAGTTTATAAGAGTTTCCAAGGTACCCTGCTTTGCAGAATCTTCAAATCTGAAAGTTAAACTTCCACTGAAGGTACCTTTCCATGTGAAATTGCGACTAAGATAAACAACAGTTCCACCATTAAACAATAGCATTCAGCAGTACCAGAGAAATAGAACATTCTGAGATTGATTGAGTTGATAAGTACATAGAAATCCAATTCATATAATTCTATAGTGACAATCCCAGGTTCTTCTCAGGTACTATAGCTTATTAGTATGTGTTCTGTTACTCCCAACCTCTGTCACTACATTCTGCCACATCTGAAGATAAAAGAATCCACATAGATATGTATCAAATATATTCTCCTGATATATTTTCCCATACCATTTTCAAAGTTAACCCATGTTGACTTTGTTTACTTATCAATCATCAGCCTGCCTCATTTTGTAAACTGTTCAGGATTCACATCCATTAAAGTTATTTTTTCTACTGACTATTATTACTAATGAAACTGTCATGTATTTTAAGATAACTTAAATATGCAAACTCGTATTTAATTTAATTTATGTTTAATTTAATGAATGTTTTGTAACTCAAGTGATATGTAGACACTGTTATGAGATTGCATTTCCTAGTGGGATTCCACCCTTACTTTTGCATAATTTCCTTTAAAACTTCTGCTCTCTATGAGACATCAAGTGGATTCTCCTCACCCTTCCTCTTTGCATATCCTCTTTGCAGAATTTCTTTGGAAGGTACTTGATGAAAGGTTATGAAAATTAGAAAACTGATAGAGTCTTTTCCCATATACCAAGTTGAGGTGCAAAGACTGCTTCAACAAAAGTTTTCCAGATTGTACTCACTTGAAATTGTACTATTGTCCAAGCTGCTGATTTTCTTCAAATTTCTGTTTTTTTTTCTCCATCTTGCATGAGGTTTTTTTTTCTTTCTCATCAGTTTTCCTTTCAGCATGGGTCTAACTTTCTAAACTTCTTATGCCACAGCTAATATAAACATTACGTTTATCCATCCTTGACAGAAAGAATTTACCTAAGTCTGCTGCTAAGTGTACGTCTCCCACTCTCCACTGCCCCAATAGACTTTCAGGTAATATTGTTGGAAATGTTGACTTCAAGTCAAAGGCA
>JAQHUG010000648.1:177642-193768 GCA_028555095.1 Dicrostonyx torquatus
CCCTCTTTATACATTTTATTTAAGTCATTTCCCACTTTATCCCAAGGCCTTGGGGGCTATGTTAGGCCCAGTGAGTACCAACCAAGGACATTTTTCATCTATAAAACAAATGAATTTTACCAAATCTTTCTTTTTGACGCTTACTCCTTCCTCTCTGAACAAACTTTTGAATTCCTTCATAAACCTTTGGTTTTTTGACAATGTATGGCCCATGGTTATGGGACGGCAATGAAATGTGCCTTACCTTCTCCTGAAGAATCGTACGAGCGATACAGTCAATCAACAGGATCCTCTGTGTCCCGGGATAGTCCTTCACCGTCCCGTAGTTCACTGTTCTTCGGGGTCCCTGTTCGGGCACCACTTGAACCCTTCCCGCAGGTCCAGTTATTCACGGCCCGAAGAGGCTCCTACCTGAAAATCATGGGCGAGAGAAAAGAAGGAGACCAAGCAAATTTCTCTTGTCAAAGTCTCACTTTATTAAGGAACAACACCAGTATATATACAGCTCCGAAATGGGAAGCAGCTTGAGGTGGGGGTCGAGGCAGAGAGCAGGAACACCTAGTTAGCTAACTAGCACACCTGTGTAAACAGAAACATTCTTTTGTGGATAGCTAACTAAGGAAGAGGGAAATCTCTGTAAACCTCCTTGAGGCAATGGCTTCCTTAACTTTGTAAGCTTCCTAGAGTCAAAAGTCTTAGCTGGCTCTGTTAAACATTCTCAGTCAAAGGCCTTTGCTGACCTTCTGTAATTATTAGGGCAAAAAAAGCTCCCTAACATTAGATACTACTAGATTTCAAGTTTTAATATTTTTCAATATAAGAGGAGAAGGGTGAGGAAGGGAGGGGAATGGAACAAAACATATAGCTCAGAAAAAAAAGAAATTGTTTTCTTTGATACATAAAAACCAAAGTATTAGAAGTCTTAGAAGCATAAATACATGTACACACACACAAGTAAGTTGCTGACTGACAAGGCTTAAAACTATATCAAAAGGAAAAGTAGTTTTTTTCAGTAAATTTAAAGAAATCCTCCTAGTAGCCAAATTGACAAAAACAATTAAGCTCAATCTCCATTTCAAGTTACACACAAAATTTCATAAAACATGAAACAGGTTAAAGAAAACACATAAAGGAAAAAAAATCTACTTAAAAAGCAAAATTATCCATTTGCGATTTTTTCATAGGTGAAAGTTTTTTTTTGTTTGTTTGTTTTTTGCCAATACCTCAATGAACCAATATTAGAAGATAAAGGTAATTGGAATTGCCAAGATTTGCATATGTATTCATTACAGAAAAAAAAAACCTGTCACAGAAAGAATAAATGCTTGTATTTGATAAGGAGATAAAAACTTCAGGAGTGAGACTCAGGGGGTTTATGTCTGTTGTGATGTTCCAAAGAAAAGAAAGGAAGATATGCAAGGCTCACAAATGGAGATCCAGTCAGAATTCTGACTTTCTGTCTTATTCTTTCCTTCCTATCTTACCCTATCCCTTTGTGCTTATTATCACCGTGAGGTAGGGCTTTGAGGTTAAAGTCATCACATGTTCTTTCGGACAGATACTTGTTTGACTAGACCAGGTAGATAAGCATAGGTTGCCCCTGGAACTTAATACTGCACCTATGCAAACTAGCACTATACAGACTTCACTGTCTTCTGACCCCCAAACTAGTGTATAAAACAAAGCTTCTAGAACTGCATAATGGTTACATTTCCTGAGCGTGACTTAAAATGTTTGTGTTCTGAACAGCAACACCTTGGCTTGCTACAGTGAATTCAGGGCATTTCTTTGCCAAAATTGTAGGCTGTCTATAGCATCATGGGTTCTATCCTGTTTATATGCTGCATGGCTTGGTGTGCTATGATCCCTAGGGATCATAGCATTGGCAGCCAAGGGATTTCTTACAAATCCTTCTTCCAAACCTAAGCAACACAGTATGAAGTGTAATTTTCTGCTTTCAGGGAAGAAGGAAGTAGATGCCAAGTTGCTATATTGAAATCTCAGTCCATTTCACTAAGTAGTAAATTCTGGACCTGGGTAAATTCCCATGGTGCTGAGTAGAGACTGATATTCTTGGTGAAGCACTGGAGCCAGCCTATACCACAGCAGAGACTTGTTGGCCTATATACCATATGCAGACATTCTTCTAGTCCATTATCATCAATAACCACACAGTTGATAAACTCTTAGTCATGACATCCTATTAATTGCTTGAATAGTAAAAACACACTGGCTGTACATGTGCAGAAAATGAGAAACCAAGGTATCAGGTAGGACTCCAACAGTAGAAGTGAATGCAGACTCAGAGGAAGTAAGCAACTTATTTAAAAGTTCTGGAAGGAGCAGTACACACAGAATTGTATCAGGAAGAGGGAAGTACATATGCAATCCTATTGATTACAGATGTTTTGCTCAATCAAATACTGAACATTTTCAGTACTCTAGCTCTAAGAGAAAAAATAATATGTCAATAACAATTCATAAATTGATATCTTTAAACTATTGGAAATCGATATGAAAATATTTAAAGAAACAACTCTCATCAATAAAATATGGAGAAACAATTCAATACTTTATCTGAAAATGTTAAAAGCAAACATTGAACAAACTAAGGAAACCAAACAGAAAACCTTAACCTATTTACTTAAAAAACGTGTTCTAGGAGGAAGTGAAAGGAAGAAGGGATGATGTAATTATGCAGAATCTAAAAAACTAAAAGAAATAATGAAAAATAGTGAATAATTAAAAACTAAAGAGTGAGCTATAGAAAAAGCATGTGTAATAAAAAGAATAAATAAAGGATAGGTCAAACGGCAAAAAAAAAAAAAAATCAGTGACCTATAACACAGACTATGTGAAATCATCAAGAGTAAGCATTTTAAAATTTATTCTCATAAGATATTTGTGATCAGAATAAAACAATTAGTTTACAGGGTAGTTGTGTGCAAGAAGGAACTGTGAACTGTGGAGACATGAGAGGCAGAAGACGTACTGAAAAGAAAATTCAAACCTACAAAAAGATTCCTCTGGTTGGGGTTTGTGTGTGTGTGTGTGTGTGTGTGTGTGTGTGTGTGTGAAAGTTACAGACACCATTCAGATCAGTCTAAATAATTAAAAATTATTCAATTAAATAAAAGTTTAATTTAAAATATATTATAATAAATCTCTAAAAAATAAAATGCAAAGAGGTTATCAAGGCATAAGAGGGAAGCTTACAGAGCTCAAGGAAAATAATACTGCCAAACAATGAAACAGACTCAACACAGCAGCAAGAGAGCAGAAAAAACAGAGATAGACAGAAGTTGAGAAGGGTGTTTTTTTTACCCTATCTGTACTACAAGAATTGCTATAGAGGATAGTGTCACAGAAACATGGCTTCATGTGAACAATTCTGATGACATGGTAACACACATGACGACATAGTAGAACATCTTTGCTAGGTTCCCTTTGATGCCTCTGAATGAGTCTCTATAACCTACATATAGGCATGCGTCATATGATATTCCATGATTCTTATGAAAGGGAAGATAGGAGTAAATCTGAGAAAGCAGAAAGGTCAAAGAATGAACTCTGAGTTTCCAATTTTTGTTAATCATTCCTGAGTAGAGATATTAATAAATTAAAAATATATTTAAAAATTTAAATTTAATTTAAATATAATAATGAATGTATGCTACATATATTAGTAAGTAATAGATAGGATCTACATTAATGTCAATGTTTTAAAACTATTACTTCATGTTAATGTATGCACATATGAAAATCTATATTTTTAACATTGTTTTCTGTAACATGCTGCCATTTATCAAAAAGGTCCCGGTTATTTCAGGCATTAGTGAGATACTTTAATATCTCTGCCTTAGTAGAGTTTAGATTATTATCATTGCTTAGATGACAGATTTTTCCTTATAAATTTTCTTTTACTTTCTTCTTTCATTTTTGATTTATACTTGTCTAGGACTTCTGGTGACAACTAATTTCTAATGAGAATATATTAGACTTTGGAAAGATGAATAGAAATCACCCACTTTAATTCATGCCTGTTGTAGGAGGCTGCTCAAACATTTCCCGGCTGCTCAGACTCCAGAAATAATCACTCAGACACTATATTATTTAAATCACTGTTTGGTCAATAGCTTAAACATACTTCTGGCTAACCCTTACATCTTAATTTAATCCATTTCATTAATCTGTGTATCACCACGTGGCTGTGGCTTACTGGCAAGGTTCTGGCTCCTCTGTTCCCAGTGCTGGCTACATGAAGTCTCTTGACTCTGCCTTCTTTCTTCCAGCATTCCATTTAGTTTTTCCTGCCTAGCTGTGTTATGACCTGTTATAAGCCCACAAAGCAGTTTCTTTATTAATCAATGCTAATTGCAACATATAGAGGTACAGAAGGGAATCCCACATCATATGTTCTTCATAGTATCCATTCTCCAACAACCCAATATGTTGAAGCCAGATAGAAACGTAGCGGCTCAAGCCTGTGCATCATCTTTGCTCTTTAGTCATTCATTTCTGAAATTATCATCTGGCTGTAAATTAGAAGAGACACAAAGAAATTATTATAATGACATCAGATTATTTCTCCAAGGATCATAATATAATATGATAATCATCATATGCTTAACTGAGCACTTCCCCAAATTTGTTATTTGCTCATAAAACTCATAAAATATTTTATATCCATAATACTTCAATTATGTGTGCTTACACCATACCTGCGACAGAGAAAAAAAGGAGGTAATGTCATGCCTTCTAATTGTGCCAATAAAATCATGTGATTTGTGCAGTATCAAATGAAAAATTCTGTACCCAAACCAGGATCAGTTTTTGCACAGATGAACATTTTGTTTTAAGAAGACATGCAGGATTTTAGCACAATATTATTAGGCGTCATTTTATTCTCTCCATAATTTTTAAAGATGAGTAGTTTTAATCTTTGATACTCGTGGTCTCTGGGATATCTAGTCTTTGGTTCCTGGTCACTCAAGTAGTATCGGACATGGGTGCCATCTCCTGGAGTAGGACCATAAGTTAATTGAGACATTGATTGGTTACACCCACAAGTGTTGTGCCCACATTGCAACATCATATTTTGTAGGCAGAAAGCATTGCATATCAAAGGTTTTGTGGTTAAATGGATGCATAATTTTGTCCTGTTCTGGTAGCCTGGAGAATACCTCCCCATACTAAGACACGGTCTAGAACACAGCTGTAAATCTTCTGTGTAGGCATCAACTCAACTTCTCTGTGTTTAATGAGTTGTGTGGGTGTTGTCAGTGGCTTGTTGTCAGTTTGTGGAGGCAATCCTATTGCCTAAGTATTTTGGGAACTTCCATGAGATCCCACTGGCCAGGATGTAACCCAGTCCTGGAACTAGAAAGTTTTATTTTATTATTTATTTTATTTTATATTTTTACCAAACATATCTTTACATCATTAATAAAGGCAGCAGACACAAATGTAACACATCTTAGCATATTTAAAGTAATATCTACAGCAAAAAAAAGAAATGTAACACATTTTTGCCCAGTTATAATAATATTTCACAACACTCAACTGGGAAATTGCACAGATCAGATTGGCCTATTATCATGTCTATAAGAGATGATCTTTTTAAATATTTTAATTGTATTTATTTAATTTTATATACAAATCCCAGTTCCTCCTCTTTTCTCTCCCCCCACTCCCCCACCCCAGACCCGTCACCTCCTCAAACAGGTTAAGGCCTCCCCTGAGAAGTCAACTAAGTCTGTCCCATCACCTCATTGAGACAGGACCAACCTCCCCATCCTGCTTTGTGCCTAGGCTGAGCAAGGTGTCTCTCCACAGAGTTTGCACTCCTCAAAGTCAATTCATGCATTTGAGTTAGATCCTATTACCACTGCCAGGGGTCCCATATATTGCCCAAGCCACACCATTGTCACCTGTATACAGAGTACCTATTTCAATAATATGCAGGTTCTCCAGTTGTCAGTTCTGAGTCAGTGATCTCCCACTAGTTCTGGTAAACTGATTCTGTGGGTTTTCCCATCTTGGTCTTGACCCATTTGTTCATATTATCACTCTTCTCTCTCTTTGACTGGAGTTCAGCCCAGTGGTTAGCTGTGGATCTCTGCATTTGCTTCCATCTGTTTCTGGAAGAAGGTTCTAGTTTCTGTAGGGTTGTGAAACTTCATTTGGTGACAGATATGGCTAGTTGGAAGTTAGTCTCCCTAATTATTTGGAGAGTTTGTTAGGATCACCTTCAAGCATTTCAGGAAGTGCCCACTACAGTAAGCTTACTAACTACTGCTACATTGCCCCTCAATTCTGTCTCTCCCTGAGTTCTACTGCTACAATGCCTCTCAATTCTGTCTCTCCCTGAGTCCATCAACTCTAGCTGGCACTCCCTGCCACTCCCTGTGTTCACTTCTCTCTCCTTCCTGTTCCAGTCTGTGTACTTATTACTGTCTTCAGCTTACTGCTTTTAGGAGTCTCTTGAGTGTCTGAACACGTTGGTCTCTAATTCTTGTAACTTCTCTTGAGATATTTTCCTTCTCTTGGTTAGCCTTGCTCAACTTCAATGTGGTGTTTTTTGTTTTATCTTACTACCTTTTATTTTGTTACATTTTGTTATTATGTCCTAGAAGCCTGTTCTTTGCTAGTTAGAGAGAGAGAAAGAGTAGATCTCCATGGGAGCAGAGGTAGAGAGGAACTGGGAGTAGTAGAGGGAGAGAAAACAATAATCAGGATATATTGTATGAGAAAATAATCTATTTCTAATACAGGGGCTATATGTAGGAAACTATTCTTACCAAGTATAGACTTTAAAACAACTTGGATCAATACATTATCTCTATTAAAACAGTTATGCAACAAATCACACACAAAACTACACAGTGAGTTTTGTTTAACTGTGAGGCATTAGTAATGAGTTCATTTTATAAATATTTTTACTTTGATGGGTGAATTTAAGTTTTCAAAGTATCATACTGTGGTCTCATTGTGGCATTTATATTTTGCAAGTGTACAACATGAATCAAGTATTTCAACAGTTAATAAACAAATTAAATTCTCTGATCTATTTAATATTAATTATAAGGACTTCAAATTTTCCTGGGTGATGTGCTATGTTTAAAGGATTAGAGCTTAGTCCTGGACATAACTGAGTAAACAAAAACTTCCACCAATGAGTAAATGAATCCCCAAGTCTAGAGCAAACAACGATATAGAATATCCACAGGCTTCTGATAATTCACATGCACATAAATTAAACCAGTCACAGGTATGCCTGTAAAAGCTCATGGACAGATTTCCAAATGAGAAAAATGTAGAGATTTTAAATAATTATTTTTTTCAAAAATAAGAAAAATGTACCTTGTCACAGTAATAACAGTCAAAATTTATTATAGATATTTTATAAGATACAGAATTTGATATATTCTGCATGGTTTGAGAAATAGGACAGAACTTTGTACATTACATATTTTTTAAATCAAGAATATTGTATTTTTAGTTATGATCATCCATATTCCACCAGAATCCTACTTGTCTCTGACAGTACATTAAACATAGTAAACTTAGGTGAAGAAAAATAGAGAAAGACATGGGGCATCAACCTCTGACCTCTACACATTCATCCAAGGGTGTATGTATGCATCAGCAAACAGAGTACTCAACCAGACATGAATCTCTGATATAAATATTCATTCAGGAATGTGTGCACCAGCATACAGCAAACACATAAGCATACATGTTTACACTACACACATAAACACACAAACATTTCTTAATTCTCTCCTTTTATACTTACCAAGCTTAACTCTCTGTACATAAAGACTGTGGAGTGTTCATTTTTGTCCCTTTTTATATTAGTGGTTCCAGACCATTAAATATCAATTCCAACACTTTAATATTGGTAATAACTGTTGCTTTGTTTATGTGTGTGTGTGTGTGCACGCGCGTGCTCAGTTGCCCCCACAGTCTGACAGCTGCTGGTCTTCTCATTATTACCATTTTCATATTTTCATGATATAAGAGCTGTCATATGAACCAACAAGAATCTACTTTTTCATAAAATTCTTTGTTATATAATTGCCAAATACTGTGACCTATGTTTTTTTTCTTTGAACCATTTTATGAGCTATAGATAGCCATGATGTGTTCTATTTAATATATTCTAGCTAAGGTTATTGGAAATAGCTATGCAGTCATCTTTCAGCTACACACCATTCTCCACTGTGAAAGATGTCTTGATGTTCCCATATGTCCATAAGGATATTTTAGCTTCTTTTAAATTTTCTGCCAACCTACTCATCATAAAATTAATATATTAACATCAGGTCCATGGCTATTTCTGATGCCATCCATCTGGACTTGTCTTCTATAATACACTATATTTTATGAATGGTATTAATCTGTTTTATTTTTCAGACTTGAAATACTCTGAATAACAGGCTTAAAGTTAAGTATATTCCCAAAGTATTTAGTATATTATTAAAATTGAATGTTAAGATCATATTTAAATTACATATGAAACCTGATAAACCATACAGAGAAATCTAGTATTTGATAATTCTTCAATTCGATAATCCTACTGTAACAGAGATTATTTTCAAATGCCCAAGAGGAGCATATAATGGCTCCTGTTACTATTTCATCATTTAGTTCCTCTGGAACCAGAGGAGATGTATGTAAAAAGGAACTGGTGTAGGAGAAGCTCAAATGAGAAGGAATAAGAAAGTGTAAGCTATAAGGAAAAGTCAAGCATGAATGCAAGTGTTGAGTCATGGTTTGGTTAGCTGTTTCAGAGGTGTCTGTAGACTTAAGGAACCATGGTTAAGTACATGCATTTGGGGGCAAAAAAGCCAGCGTTTCATTATAATAATCCCCAGAAATAGTTCCATAGATATAATGGGCTAGAAAGTGTTTTTTGAACATTTTTATTAATAAAGTGACAGATATTTGGATGTCAAAAATTATTCAGGAAAGAAAGCTCCTGAAAATAATTTGATATAGGTATCATAACAAATGAAGACATGTCGGTGAGATTTGCACATGTGAATAATAAATGCATGCAAATGCAAGTAAACTTATAACATTATTTATATAAATCATATAATTATATATAACATAATTATGCACAATTAATATAATTTTAGATGATGAATTACATCAACCTTTATATATATATTCGAAAAAACCATGTCATGACTTCATTTTCATATTTAGGTTACAACAAAATATAAATATATTTTGTTTATAAAGTAAAGTCTGCCAAATTACACCATAGTATGTGTACTTTTCAAGAGAAGGAAATATATTTATATTGAAAAGATTCAATAGTATCCATGTTCAGACCTCTTTTCATATCTGCTTAAACAACAAACTCCTTCACCTCTCCAATCATTAACAGGTACCAACAATTTTGATTTCTGAACCTATGATTCTGAATATTTTAACTCCTTTACTTTATAACCAGAGGCATAGCATATCCTATGCTGTTTGCAACCTTGTGTTTATTAAGTGTGGTTTTTGATCACAAATTTTTATAATTTGTCCATAAGCAATAACATATGTCAAAAAGTACAACAACCATGGATTCTAGAAAACCTGTAATTTTGTTTTGTTTTGTTTTTGTTCTTTGTTTTTCAGGACAGGGTTTCTATGCAACTTTTGGAGCCTGTCCTGGAACTCGCTCTTTATACGAGGCTGGCCTCAAATTCACAGAGATCCACCTGCCTCAGCCTCCCAAGTGCTGGGATTAAAGGCGTGTAACACCACTGCCCAGCCTAAAAACCTGTATATTTTAAAAGTCATAATAGCATATATTATAATAGCAAGAGTGTCTATGTCAGTAGAGAATGAATGTGATGGTGTTTTGTGTGAACTTCAGTTATAGACACCTATCTGAGAGTTGACCACTGTCTTTGTTGGAGATTGTATTCTGTAGTTTGACATATTTTGTAATACTGTTTCAATAAAATAAGCACACTGTTATATGCTCTATTATACATTAGTAAAACACACCCTCTTTTTATTCTATAACAAAGAAAATAATGCTAGTGTGTTGGGATCATCCAAGTGTTGATATTGCTTTTAATATTCATCTCATTAACAAAACAATCAAGGATTTTTCTGATATATGCCTTAATCAGCAATCATCTAACCCCTTTTCTGCACTCTTAATCATTCATTTTTTAATAAAGTGTACTAGAAAAACACTACTGTAATCATAGGAAAAACCAAACTAATGGTAAAACCAACACATAATTAGCATGAGTTTATAATCTCATTCAAAATGTCAATTCAAAATGTAGTTTTCTTTATTTTATTAAGTTGTTTGCACAGCTTTTCATGGGTAATCTTTAAGCAGCACATTCTACAGTCACTAAAAGTTATTCATTAAGGTTAAGTACAGAGAATGTATGCTCGATATTGTACCCATATTAGACAAGTGTTCTCCTAATACCTATAAATGTTGAGCTCAATGTTGAAATGTGACTTAGGAACACCACAGAATGCTGAGTGCTGTCAGAATCCCTCTGCATTTGAACACACTGAAAGTCTCTTTTTACTACCATCTGTGCTGTGTTGCTGAAACACATTTTATTGTAAAGAGTTGGGGATTTCTTTCTGATTACATGTCATAATCAGTCACTGGTAAATTAAATGTGATATGCACTGATCCTCAGAAAACATTTCTCCTAGCCTAGCTCCAGTGTAGACATCTACTCTTTTTATAGGTCATTGAAGTTTTTTTGACTCTGGCAAAACTGGGCCCAGCAGTGTTGATAGACACAGAACAAAATCTGCAGTAAGCAAAGGCAAATTAGAGTCAGACTAGGTTGAAATGTTTCAGTTTTCTGAAGTAACCTGTAGGAATAGCCATATATGAGCCTTGAGCAATATACAAAAAGCTATAGGCAGCTGAGGAATGCTGGGAATAGGAGAATTGTTCTTCCTTGGGGAAGAGCAAAAGAAATGGATGTCCGATGGCAAATGTTTAGGCCTGAAAACATATAGGTAACATTATATAGTCTAAGCAGTTATATTTAGGATTATATGTGTATATACATGATTGAGATATATAAGTACATATAAAATTATACATATATAGTCATACACACATATACATATATACATATATAATCATGAAATGATAATTAGTGTAAAAAAGAGTTCATGGATAGATCAGCAGTCCTTAATCTATGGGTCAAGACCCCTTTGAAAGTTGAACGACTGTTTCACAGGGGTCACAAATAAAATATCCTGCATATGGAATATTTGCATTATTATTCATAAAAGTAGCAAAGTGTCAAATTACAGTTATAAAGTAACAAAGAAAATAATTTTATGGTTGGGAACCACCTCAGAATGAAATAAAATTGTATTAAAGGTTACAGCATAAAGAAGCTTGAGAAACCAAGATTTAGAAGGAGAAAGGAGGAGGGATAAACGTTACAATGAAATATAATGTAAAAAATAAAAATAATCAAACACTCCAAATTTATAGATCTCAAAGGCAGCACAAAGATTTCAATTCTGACAAAATATGTCGCTCTGCATTTCCCTCCTCATTCTATTATTTCTTTAGCAACAAAAATTTTGTTGGAGACACCAATATATTTAAATTTTACTTCACATTGGAAATGCACAAAAATAAAAGATTTTGTAAAGCTCATATTAGTGTTGTTGTGTTCAATTCTGTACCAGTTATTTTTTTTTAACCACCTTAACACAATCTTGAATCAACTGCAAAAGGGGATTCTCAGCTGAGGAAATGACCCCCATCAGATTGTCATGTAGGCCTTTCCGTGGGACTCGAGGTTGAGGTGAGAGGGCATAGATCACTGGGCAAGTTGTCCCGAGGAGTATACAAAAGCAACGTGAGAAAGTCATGGAAATGATGCAGTGCTCATCATTTCTCTATGATTTTGCCGTAGTTTCAGTCTTCAGATTCCTTTTTTGGTTTCATGGTCTGACTTCATCGAATGATCGATTTTAACCTTTGATGTCAAATAAACCCTTTCCTCCCCAAATTGATGTTGTTCAATGGCTTATCTACTGTCTTATTGGAGTGAAAAGACACCATGATCAAGGCAAGGCTTATAAAAGATAGCATTTAATTGGGTGCTTGCTTACAGTTTTAGAGGATGAGTCCAGGTTTATTAAGGTGAAAAGCAGAGAACCATGGTTCCATGGCAGTAGTTGGTAACCTTACATCCTGATTTTCAGACAGCAGTGAAAGAAAGAGAGACAGAGATGCACATCTAAAGGTCAGAAGGCATCTTTAGAGTGGTAGTACTCTTTCTACCATTTGACTCCTGAGAATTTCGTTTAGATTATCAGACTTGTAACAAGTCCTTTTACCCACACAGTCGTCTTATTTGTCCGCTACACAATTTGAATAAGGTCAAATATCAAATACGTCTTATATCCATAAGATGTTGCATAAAGCAATTATATGCTATTTTTCCAACAGTGACAATGTATTGTCACCTCATTTGTGACTTTTGATTTTCTAATATTAAGTGAGTTTATCATCTATAATACTTAGTAGGTTCAGTATGATTTTAACATCTCTCTTTTATGCTAGTTTACTATGTAGAAGAAGAGGATATTGTAATTATCACTTGAAAAAATATTGTTTATATTTCCTTGGCCTTCTAGGAACACTAGCTTATACTTGGTGTATCCAATTATTACATTTTCATCCACTTTGCGACCTCTGAACATAAGATTAATTATCCTTTTATTTATTGGCTTTTGTTTTTATTCAGTTTACAAATGATCTTTTAATTCTCAAAATAATCTACAGTAAGGTCAGATTTCTCTCTTGCTTTCCTCTTTAATAAATGAATTGTGTGCATTTTTATTCATTAAGGTTATATTTCTTTGATAATAAAATTGCTGTGTACTAATAGAGAAAGTATCACATTAGACTCATCTGCTATTTCCTGTTTATATTCTGAGAACTGACATTGTATGGACAGCAAAGGAAACAGAGGCTGTATGTCCATGGTAGAAGAATGGGCTAGCACATGGGAAGCTCTTTAAGTTCCCAGTAATTAAAAACACAAAATTAGCCACATGAATTGCTTCACAATTTCCAAATAACTCTGTTTACTTAGTTCTCTTTTTAAAGTTAATATTACCAATATTAATTCAGTCATGCAATCAAAAACCTCGTTTTATGACCTCTCCATTATATTCACTGGTTATATCATTAGTTATTAAATGCTATATATTTGATTTTCTGAAGGCTTGTTATGCTCGTTTGATTTTGGTTTGGGTTATTATACTGTTTCAAGTGTTAGTTTTAAAATATATTGCCTTTTAATTGGCGTAAACATAAATCCGAACACTTCACTCTTAAGCTTGCAATATAAAAATACAGATAAGAAATAGTGATTTATAAATTATTTCCTTCCCTCTTGAATCAGAAAATCCAGACTATAGGAAAATTCCTTAATAATACATTATCATGCACACAACTGTGAATCTAGTGGAGAATTCAGACATGGCAGCTTCTCTTTTCATATGGCATAACAGAACTATCTAGGGAAGCTTAAGATACTAAACTGGGTCCTGTATTAAGGCTTCAAGTCTTAACTAACCAGTGCTGAAGTTTTGAAAAGGTATTTTGATTTTATTTAAATTTCCTGGGTTTAATATATTGATGTGTTCTCACTACATAAATAGATATGTCCTCTCAGAATAAAAGTTCTGTCAAAGCATTCAGACTACCTTTCTTGCAGTGGATACACGCCAGTGAAATATTCTTCGGCATGCATAGTGTAAGTCACTGGTTCTCTTAATCACAGGCCAAAATGGGAACATTTATCTACTCATAAACTGTTGGTTGAGGAGCAGCACCAGGTAACCTACTGGTTTATGGGAGTTCTCTTGGAGAATACTGGGAGACCCCTGCTCCCAAGAGACATGCTCAGACATCTTTTTATGTTTATATTCTGCCATGCCAACATGAGTTCTGTAAGAATAATGCCATTCATTAGCCCCCCTGCACCTTTTCCTCATATTAAATGTACTCAATAGGCAGGTCATGCATCTCTTTGTCTTCACATACAGCTTCTTCCCCTTTCCATTTCACATTGCTCAGAATAAAATCTTTAAAGTGAAGATGTTCTTTAATCACATTTTTTTCTCATTTTTGCAAAAGCTTTTATTATAAAGGTTAAAGATCAGATATTATACTATTTAGCACACACAAACCTGAGTTTGTTTTATAGAGAACTCCTTACCTATTCTTAACCTCTGACCCCATGAAATCTATGCCATCTCACTTTCTGAGTGTGTCATGTTGACTTCAAATGAGGCAATTTTAAAATTCTTTCTATCTTGATTGCAATATTGTCTTTTCTTTTCATTCACCTGGGGAGTTTCTGCTTATAAATTATGTGATAAAATTTTCTGCCTACTTAGTAAAACAAATGTTTTTCCAGGATATGTGCTGATTTTGATTCGTAATGCCTACTCATTGCCAGGCAAGCATATGTGAGCAATCTATTGACTTGTCGTATGTGTGGGATGCTGGGACCAGGAATATACCCTCTTCTTCTCTATGTTGTATGAGTTATTTTTGCAGACATTTACCTATCATACACATTATATGAAATTATCATTGTCTCTTTTGAGCCTCTACTTTATTAGTACATGGGTATCCTTATTCAAAATCCAGTCTTATTTTACTAATTATGTATTACCTGACCTGGAAAGATTAAATTTAATTAGAAAAAAAACTCTCTCCTTCTTCACCGCTATATCATGATGATCTAATGATATTCTAGGAAACTATGCTCTTGTAAGAAAAGCAAACATATATCATTTCTAATGTGTTAGTTGCTCAAGTAATATTTTGTACGTGACAGCTCATTTAACACTCACCAAATGTTATGAACATTATCAGTAATATAATATTCTCCTTGCTTTATATCTCTTTATATAAAATGTCAGCAAAAAGTCTTTAGCAAGGATTACTTTTCACTGATGATGCTTAAGCATAAGAAAATAGTATCCTTAAGCTAAATTTGTTAGTTTTAGTACTCCTTCTAAGACCTCAGTAGATGCTGGGGTTAGAGTCAAATCAATCTCTTTTATTGGTACACATGGTACCCACAGGACACAGGTCCACTCAGAATAAAGGATATGTATTCTTGTTTCTCAAAATGTAAGTTGGCAATGTACTATTTGCAAAGGGCCTCAGTATTGTGAAGGGTCCACTGCTCTTCAAAAGTTTCATTAATCATCTTAAAATTTACTGGTGACTATGGTAATACAAGGCAGAAAGAACAGAAGTAATATGGCTCCTGGATATAAGAGAAAGTAAGCATTGAAATGCTGGATGTTAGAGAAAAATGAGCAGAGGATGAATATAGAGCAGGTCTTTTCATAATATGAGTGTATGCTAACCCAAGACTGGACTTTGATTTTTAGTTCTACAAAATATTAGCAATGTAATAGCAAAATGATTTTATGTTGGGGAGATATGTCGGGTTTTTTTGTAAAAAGGTATGGGATTGACCACATCATGGGAGAGAAAAAGAGATGGATATGAAAGATGTAGAGGTGTTCTTATAAAAGATTTGAAATGTCAAGGAATTAAAAGAATAATTTAGGAGAGTGATCTTGGTAAAAGTGCCTTCTTTCTGTTTATGGACTTGCATAGCAATTAGAAGATATCACTGACTTATGGATATCACTGATAAGATATCTGAACAACAGGACTCTGTTGAAGTTTTCCTTCTAGGCTTTTACTCCTTCCATAAGTCACATGTAAGTGAACTACAGATTGAATATATTATTTGTTACCAGTTCTAAGACAATTTTATTTATTCAATATACTTTGTGTGTAATATATATTTGCATACATATGTATAAAGGGAGTGTTATTAGAATGACAACATATTCTTATATTTGGCTGTATATACATATATCGATAATCTTGCAATATATGGTATACACACGTTGTGTGTGTGTGTGTGTGTGTGTGTGCTGTGTGTGTGTGTGATCATAATATTGTTTTTTCTGGCAGAGCTCCTAGATTATGGTTCTCTGCCTGCCTCCAGGGGTCAACATGATTGATAAATCCTAGGAAAAGAGGTCTACAGAAAGAATGCTG
>JAQHUG010000648.1:200148-218002 GCA_028555095.1 Dicrostonyx torquatus
AGGTAGAAAAGTGTGAGAACCAGAGGAAATGGACTCCAGGAGAATAAGAACCTCTTACATCTTGTGGGCAAAGCTCATATGATCTCACAGAGACAGAAACAGAAAACACAGGGCCAGCATGGGTCTGAACCAGGTCCTAAGTGTATGTATTGTAGTTACACTTCTTATGGAGATCCTGTGTATGGTAATGCGTGTGTCTCTGATTCTTTTGCCTTTTCTTGGGCTCTTTTCTTTCTGTTGATTTGCCTTATCCAACTTTTGTTTAACGGTGTTTTATCTTACTCTATTTTATTTTTTTTATTTTTGTTCTTATCTCTTAGAACCCTGTGTTTTTTCTAGTGAGAGATAGAAAGAGAA
This sequence comes from Dicrostonyx torquatus, assembly GCA_028555095.1. Lineage (NCBI taxonomy): Eukaryota > Metazoa > Chordata > Mammalia > Rodentia > Cricetidae > Dicrostonyx > Dicrostonyx torquatus. The sequence continues at coordinate 200,506 of JAQHUG010000648.1, forward strand.
TGTATCTAGATAAGAAGAAAAGTGGAGGAGGAACTGGAGGAATAAAGGAAGGATGAACAATAATCATTATTTACATATATATATATATGTGTGTGTACATATATATGAAAAAAGAAAGTATTTTCAATAAAAGGGGAAAACACTAGAACTTTAGAAATATTAGTTTAACCTCAAACAATAAATACATACATATTTATGTGAGCTATATTTTTACAATAGTAGACAAAAATTTTGCTGTTGGGGTAAGTTCTAGAGTTTGTTTCCTCTTTGTTGGGCCGAAATTATCTCAGGGCCTGAACCTCAAGGCCTGTAGGGCAGAGAAAAGCCTGGATTGAGTTTGAGGGAACCAAGTGAGGATGAGACAGCAAAATCTAGGTAGATGCCCCTCCAGCCAAAAGAAGGGATTGACTGACTCTCATTGGCGGAGGTACCGCCACATCACATGATGTCACTTAACCTATATAAGCTTAAACTCACATTAATAAAGTGAGTTCCTGCTTTGACTTGACTTGTATGGCATCTAATTGTGCTGCATCATTGGGCTGCAGAAAGAGGAAAAGCACACCCACCTTTCCCTGGGAAATAAGGAGGCTAAGGAGGCCTGTCACTCTTGTTGTGAGTGAGCTCGTTTTCCATGTAAACGTGAGAGGATTTTGCTTTACTTTGGTGTTTTATTCTCTTTTCTCATTCTCTCCCTCAATCACTCACTCTCTTTTCTCCCTCCTGTTTTTTTAAAAGTCAAATATCATAATAAATAGTAAACAACATCTAGCATTAGTAGCTTTATTCCAGCAGTAATATGCATAATTAGAATTTGAAGTTTTGTCTATGAATATGTAAACTTAATATAAATTACATTTATTTCCTATAGAATTTATCACTATTTAAATTCATTCAAGATGCCTTAACACTTATGTGGTCATTATCTTGAATTTTGACTCTTCCTAAATTTTATACCCTTTTAGATATTAGCATTGTATAAATTGTGTGAGATTTCACATATGCTTCATAGATGTAGCATAAAAAATACACATATTGGGGGTTGGCGAGATGGCTCAGAGGTTAAGAGCACTCACTGGTTGCTCTTCCAGAGGTCCTGAGTTCAATTCCCAACAACCACATGTGGCTCACAACCATTTGTAATAAGATCTGGTGTCTTCTTCTGGCCTGCAGGCAGAATACTGAATCTATAATAAATAAAAAAATACACATACTAAATCACAATATATTTAGTGGGCAATTAGTAGTCTCATTATCCTGGAAGTCCTATCTTATGAGGTGTGAGCATACGAAATAGTGTCCAACCTAGGAGGTTTAATATAACTAAAGACATGATATATTCAGGTTAGAAACACAAGAAACTTCAAGATTAGGTAGTCACTACATGTAACAAATAAAATGCACAGCCAGCATTTTACATAATTGGGGGGGAGTATATTCCTTTCTAAGTATCATGTGAATATAATTTATCATAAAATGTAATTTAGTGTTCATGCAGATTGAAAAACTAAGCCATTTATAAGGTACTTTAAAAAGAGAATCCTTCACCCCTCCAAAACAAAAATAAGATAAACACAAACAAAAACACAAAACAAAGTTTAAAAAGAACATACAAAACCCGAATGAACACTGAACATGTTGAGAAATCCTATCAAGGACGTGAGTGACTAAAATTATTTCTTTAGCTATGCCGGACACAGAACACTTTCACATGACCTCAGTGAGAGAAATTCAGAAAGTGAAGGAAGAATTTTGGTGAAGAATTTCATGAAAATGTTTTGATGAAATCTCTTAATTTTTTTAAATTCTGTAATTCATATCCCACTAGAACACCTGAGTTTCAGTATCAGCTCTCCTAAACAAATAATAAATGTATAGAATAATTCTTAATTTAATTTTAATTTACTTAACTAATATTAAAAATAAAACATATGTTTAAAACTAGGGGGAATATAATATTCATGATTTCACAGTAAATGACTGCTGCCACCGAAGGTTTCATGTTTCATTTTCATCCAGTGATTAAAAATGTATTCGACCCTGATCACACCTTATGCTGACAGTGGACATCCACTGTGTTTATTCAGCATAAAGTCATTCATTAAAATAATTTTTCATCCTCAGATCTAGTAGATAATTTTTTTTTAACTTTAAGGTTTTCATTCTGGCACAGTAGGCTTTTTCTAATGGGAATGTTTTGTTACATATCATCAAAGTGTTATTCTAAAGTAGGCTAAAGTAGACAATCTCTCTTGAAGGAGGAAATCTAGGCTTGTGCTTATGATGTTTTCCTATATGTATGTTCATGCATTGTGTTTGTCTGTATGGTGGATGTGCGTTGTGTATTCTTTTCTTCTTATTATTTTTTATTTTTAGTAACAGAGTTCCTCTTTGTAGTCCTGTCTGTCCTGGAACTCTCTCTGTAGAGCGGGTTAGCTTTAAACTCAAAGAGATCCTTCTGCCTCTGCCTCATGAGTGCTGGGATTAAAGTCCGGCATCACCATTTCCTGGCACCTTCTGCATTTTTAAGCAGCTGTTGGGGCTAGAATTGGGTCCTCTGATCTTCAGAAGCTAAAGTTTTAGGCTATTGTAAGCTACCTGGTACAGGTGATGAGCACCAAACTGGAGCCATCCTGAAGCGCATCAAGCTGTCTTAACCAGTGAGCTATCTTCTTCAGTCCATTTAGGATCATTTTAACTAAGATGTATATATATTAATGTGTTCAAGTCTATCCATTCATCTAATGATTAAAGCTAAAATGTTACATTGAGTTTAATAAAAATTTATTGCAGATATTATAGCGTATACTGCCTAAGATGAGAATGAAATGATTTTAATAGTCAATAGGTATGTGTGCCTTACATGATAATTTTACAATATTTTAATTAAAAGATTCATTTGAATTTATTACTTCTTAAAAATTGCTTTCTAACTTAGTTGGCCATGCACCATATCTCTGTTCACCAGGACGTTTATTACTATAAGAAATTAATCACACTCATGAAATGGTGTTATATCATTACCAGTGGATTGCTTGTGCTTGTATGTCTTGAGAATTTAATTGAATTTGTTGATTTATTTCTAGCACTATGATGAGAATCTTCCCTGTATATGTTCATGTTTTGTAAGCAATGAGAAATGGGCATTTCAATAATTTTACATGCTCTAAACTCACAGAGATTAGATAGGCCTTGAATAAATGCTGAGAGTTTAGAAGACTGATTATACAGATTAGGCAAATATTAGTAGGTTTAAGATTAGATCAAGGAACAATAGAATTTGCTCTTTCCCACGGATAATAAGTATACATAAACTATTATCTTATGTTAAATATACTGATATTCTACTTTTAGCCGTTTCCATACTGCAAATGTTTGTGCTGCATACATCCTTGATTTCTGAGTTCTTCTCTGTAAAGCTCTTCTGAGAAAACCTTTCTAAAACTTCAATGAATTCTATCCTGTTTTTTTAAAATCAAATGGTTACCCAAAATGGGATAATTAATAGTCATATTGTTGTTGATTTCTCTTACATTAATAATCTTTCTAGGTATTCCTATTTATTCACTATTATTGTTGGTAAATAAATGAAATTTTGAAAATAATTAAAAATGGAAGGGATAATACTTAATTGTATGATACAGGAATGATTCCCTTTTTATTATAATAGCAACAGAACTGCAGTTGCTAAAAAGATCAAGAGTATGAGGAGGTCTTTGGCTAGAGGACGTTCTGAGAACATCTCCCTAAGCAAATTAATATAAAAGATGAAATGAATTTTCAAGAGGGGAAGATGCAGAATTCATATAGGTTTCGATTCAGGATGTAATGGCCATATCTATTGAAAAACAGAAATCATGGTAGAATTGACACTATTTCAACGGCTTTTCAGTATCCAGAAAAGAAAATCCCTTTCTAAGTATGTAAACCCTGTAGTCTAGCACCTACATACTCCTATAACTTTATATATGCATAGCATTTTATTGCTTCATGAGAATTTCATATGTAGGTGAAGTTTACGTTGATCATGTTCACCTGTATTACCTCCCTCCTAGATTTCTCAGAGTCACCTTTATAACTTTTATCTTGTTTCTACTTCACTTTTTATTCGAGTCCTGGTAATGTTTCCAGCTCCTTAGGTTATACGTTTCCTCTCAAAACACAATTCTTACTGATATTTTTCATTATGCCCTAAATTCATCATATAACTCTTTAATAACTTTCAGCTAAATTGCTATATCCTCATGAAAGCTCAGAATAACCCAGAATGAGCAATAAAATCCCCACTGCAACCAAGCCACACAGGTAGGACCAAGTCTCAGTTATGTCTTTATATTCTATTTGTTCCTGATTTTTTTCTATTTATTTCGCTCTTACTATATTTCCCAGATCTATCATACTACTTAGCAGGCTGCAAAAATATCTTAAAATGTCAGTGAATAATTAACACATGCATTTTTTCTGTATGTTTTTAAAGAATATTTTGTTCTCTGTTATTGGCTCAAGGAGATCCTTTTTGAAGTTTCTTCCTGAATCAGTACTTTTTCCAGAGAAATTTTCTTGGGGAAAAATCCATCTGGAGAATCCAGACTAGATCTCTTCCACAGTTTCTCCTTTTATGATCCATGCCTAACATTCACTTTTGGCCCATTGTTAATAAATATATAGTAATTTATCAAATTTTAGTCTTCTATACCTTTGGAGAGCATCTGGAAATTTATTTATTTCTAAAGACCAATTTTCTGCTTTCGGTTGAGCCTCTAGGGGCACATGGAAGGGACTTTGAACATCCTACCCAAAGTCTATTAAAATTTTGAGTAAATTGCTTATTCTCCTTCTCTATCACTTCAGCAGTGAAAGTCTCTAGTTTTTCACATATCTTTTTATAGTTTTTTTGTTCATGCTCTTTTCAGTCATTTTAAGACAGTGGTAATCTCACAGTTCTGTGCCTAGTTTTACACTGTCAATGCTTACTCATTGTCTGTTTCTAATTTCAGGCAGAACTGTATCAGAACCTCATTTTAACAGACACATATGCATAATCATTTACATACATATACAAAGATTCACATGCATATACATAAAACATGTATAAAGATATAGACATAAAAAGAAAACTATAAATAGAAGAAGAAATCACTGTCACATGTAGAATCAGGCAAAGACTGGCTTAGATGCTATCAAGATGTGTGACCAATTATTTATGTTTTACATTTCTTTTCTTCAAAGCAGAAATAGCCACAAAATTATCACATCGATTTTTGCATTTATATGAAATATATTAATATTGTACACTGAAGAGATTAATAAAGTGGTGGGGATCTATGGCACAAAAGAAAAAAGTCAATTTCCATTAGACTTTCCTCATTAATATGTATGAAAACAGGAAATACTCAATGATTATGCCTTTGATATTGTTGTTGCTCAGCAATGTTGAAAACATTGACTGCATGTTCTTCCATCATTGTAATGTCATAATAAATGCCTATAACGGGACGAAATCATAGTGAAACTTATCCTGACCATTTCAAATCTATAGTTAAAAGATGCATGGAATGGACTTAATGACTTAATTGATAGGACCCGCAGATCAATCAATATTACTGAATATGATAAACTGCAATTTACTACATCAATGCCATATTCCATGTTCTATATAGTTTTAGAGATAAATACGCATTTAAAGTCCTCCCAATGACATATTTCATCTGGGTGTATTTATTAATTCACACAAGCCTTGGTAGAATTAGTGAAACTCAGACTTTTCACTGAAAAATCAATGCAGAAAATACCTGAAGCTTTGATTCAGATAATATAGAAGATAATCAATTCTATTAGAAAGGATAAATGCTGCTACTATTGAAACAAATTTTTCAATAGAGGTATAAAATTTCTCCCTAGAGCACAATTTGTCATTTAAAAGTCATTAAATTTAAATGTCATTAAAACATTTGTTTTTAAAGCTTAGGCTGTTTGAAAGCTTGCTTTAGTTATTACTGTTGTTCCTAAGCCCTACATGACTAGAAGAGTCTTGCTCTTTATATCTGAGTTTACCCCATTACTGTAAAACAGGCAAAGGTCTCTGTTTTTCGTAAGGAATATATTTCAAAGATAAAGTAAATTATAAATAGTCTTTTCCAAAAATTTTTCTATCTGAAGTTTTAACAGAAGCACTCGTTGTGGAATTCTGACCATCTGTCTGTCTAATATATATATATATATATATATATTCATCTAAATTATTGTGTCATTGATTTCCCTTTAATTGAGACTACAAAGATTTGAACATTGGCATTTTATTAAGGGCAGTGGGTAATGGTCCTTTCAAGGTAGGGGAGATAGAATACAGTAACAAAGAATTGGGGAAGAGATATAATGACAGAAAGAGTATACATGGGGTTAGTGATTATATATATATATATATATATATATATATATATATATATACACACACACAAATATATGAGAGAGAGTATGAATGGGTTCATCTTCCAACATGGCAGCAATACCTTTAATCATAATCTATCCATAATCTAACAAGCAAAAACCGAAGTGTCAGGAATAGGTTATTTCTATTACAACTGTGAGCCAGTGAGATCCTGCAAATATTGTAATTCATTTTCACTGTTTCTGTTTACTCTTCAGAACTTAATTACAAGATCTTGTTACTGAAGACACTACATATTAGAGCAGCCTTTATTTTACACAGAAGTTGTTCCACATTACTCAGTAAGAAAACCAATGATCAATCTTACCAAGCTGAAGCCTTTGAGCTATTGTAACAACTACCCTATTTAGGTATTCCAACAGAGGATACAATAGTGGCAAGGAAGTAGCTGGGAAGGCAGAAATTGGAGTTTAGGGAGAGACTGATACTAAATGCTATCAAAATACATCTTATGAAATTCTCAAAGAATCAATAAAATTTTATCTTATTAATTAATAATATATATAATATTTTCTTATGTAAACATTTACTGCCTGACATGCAACTTATACACTTATGTTATAAATACTGTTTATTATTTAATTATACATGGAACCACAGGTAGCATAAGTAGAGATGACATGACTCAAGTATATGTACATTTATGAGCATGAGTAATAGTAATTACAATGAATACAGTCAGAATAAAATAGAAACAGCAAAAGAAATGTGAATGTAAGTATAAAAGTTGCCTCATATAATATAACATTAAATTTGTTTTTATTAGTTAATTTTCTACACAAAACACAATGTTAAACAAGTGGTGTCCTTCCTTAATGAAAATATGACATACTTGAAGACAAACAATATTGTGTATGGTTCCCAGAAAAGATAAGATAAAAAACAGATTGCATCATGAATTCTAGAGCCTAATATGAATACAGAGAAAGAAAGCAGAGCTTTGCTTACAAAAGCTGTATGATGTGGAATATTAGTTGAATATGTTCTACATTTGTTTATTCTGTGGAATAATTATGTAATGTGCAAAGATATTATGGGATCTTTCATATTACATTTGTGTGACACTGTGCAGATATTACTTAGCTTGTCGAAAACACCGGATTGGTCTAGTGAAGAGCAGATCAGCCAATATCTTGGCAGGAGAAAGAATAGGTTGGTGTTGGCAGGAGAAGAAATCTGGACATAAAAGATCAAGGAGCAAGAAGAATAGAAGAAGGATGCTGGGGCAGTCACACAGCCACACAGTCAGGCATAGAATAAGAAGGAAAGGAAAAAATACAAAGAGATAAATAAAGGTAAAACAGAGAAGCAAAAAGTAGACAGAATAATTTAAGCTAAGAAAACTTGGCTAGATACAGGCCAAGCTAAGGCTAGATATCCCTAAGAAAGAATAAGGCTGCTCATCTGGAGAGCAGGGCAGCAGGCCCCAAAGAGTCAAAAGACTTAAAAGACCAAAGAGAAAAAAAAAAAAGCCCACTATCAACTACAACTGTAGTTGAGAGCGCACGGTCAACCAATGTCATATTTCATGGTAAAATCGGTAGTACTTGTTGTAAATAGGGGAGAGAGGTGTGCGGGTTGTATGTTCCCAGCACCCAGCCGCTGGCCCGCTCAGCTGCTGGCTGTCTGCACCCGAAATAACCACGTGAGGATGGTATTCATTTAAACTCTGCCTGGCTTATGATCACTAGCCTTTTCCCGGCTAGCCCTCACCTCATAAACTAACCCACTATAAAAGTCTGTAAGTCACCACGTGGTGACATACTGGACAGGTCTAACCTGCATCCATCTGCGATGGTGGCTCATGGCGTCTGCTCACTTCCTTCTCCTCCTCCCAGAACTTCCATTCTGTCTACTCCGCCCACCTAAGGGCTGACTTAACTATAAGCCAGGCAGCTCTTTATTTAACCAATCAAAGCACAGAAATACAGGTGGACCCTCCCACAAGTACTTAATGCTGGTAATGTTTGGACACAAGAGTAAGAAATACATATTCACTATTGTTCATGAGCACCATGATTTTATGAGCTTGGCTTTTATAATTATAGCAGAGTGACAGTTGGTAACCAAGAAAGAAGCACTATGATTGTCATGGGAAAGGAAGGGAGAGCTTAAAAACACAGTAATATTCTCTGTATCTTATTCTTAGTGTCCACAACAACATATAATATCCCATCATTACCAGTTGTAATTCTTCTTCAATTCTTTCTTCTCTTTCATGGAAGTGCAAAGTGTTTAGTCAACATAGATCCCAGAGTCAAGACAGATCAATCTAAGGGTTAGATTGGCTACCATTTGGATGAAGAAAGGAGTAGAGGGTAAGTGGAAGAGTATGTCTACTCCAAGTTACTGTGAATCCCAGTAATCTCAATAAATATGGCTACTCTCATAATTTAAACATAAGACCTTCAATAAAAAGGAAAAAAGGTACACAAAGGAAATATTTAAAAATATCGGGATAAACAAGAATTTTAGGAAAAGATCACACAAATAGAAAATGTAAGATTTATATCAAATGGAAGCTTTTCTACACAGAAACAGAATAATGTTCACATGAGGTAAAAAAAACAAACCAGAAAAAAAGAGCAAAAATATTAGCAAGTTATAAAAGTGGCAAAGGATCAATATCTAGAATATAAGAGAGTCTAAAATCTCAAAGACTAATATAAATAAAAGTATTGGAATCAATAGTAGATATAGATATTAATCATAAATAGATATAAATTAGCCAGCATATTATTTTACGGAAATCATTATCCAGAGAAATTCAGCTTAATGACAAAATGAGAAAAACACTTGTTTGCTATAAAGACCAATACTAAAATAACAACATACATCCAATAAAGCAAAGAGAAACCAATACTATAATATTCAAACATATGCATACTTTACAAAGCTGATCTCATAGAAATTAACAGTAGAATGTTGCCTATTAGATGCTAAGAAAGTACCGAATGCAGAGAAATAAGAAATGGCTTCCCAAAGGTACAAAATTATCCTTAGGTCAAAGAATTGCTGGTGCACCCTTACACAATATGATCTTTCATGTGTGATATCCTTAAGTTAAGTGGAACTAATAATTTTTTTAATATCTTAATAAAAATGATTAAAATTTGCCAATACAAATACAGTGAATCTGATTTAAGAATTATCATATACATACTCTAATTGTGTCCCAATGAAATTAATATTTAAGATTGCATTTTTGAAGATACTACACATGCAAACTGTATGATATAAAGAAAAACACTGAGGCTGAGCTGAAAAATTTCTGCTTGATTCTTGTTTTCCAGGTTCCAGATATGGTATGAGGTCTGCTGGCAGGCAAGAATGAATCATAAATCTTGCCTGGCTGTGAACATAGAGGGTAGTTTGCTGTCTTGTAAATTTAATTAACATGTTCAGGTTTACAACCTTGCCAGTTATTGGTTATTAGTCAAACCTCATCTTGTGTACAGCCAACCTCCCATGCAATCAGACAGTAGTTGATTGCACTTAAAATGGTCATGCCTCTTTTGCACAAATTGGCACATCTTTCGAGGTAGATTGCTGTTTGGTTTATAGAATTAAAAACAGATGTAGATTATGCTGGTTAGTCTTATACCAACATTACACACCAACTACAGTGATCTGAAAGGAGGGAAATTTGACTGAGAAGACGTCTCCAGCTGTCAGACATTGTGGTTAGTGCTATCCTAAAGAGATAGAGGTCAGGTAAACTGTGTAGAGAAAACAAACCAGTTAAATTATCTGAAAGAGACAATCTTAGACCTGCCAGGATACCTACCAGGCATTCACTAATTTCCAGAGTTTCAGCTTCTTTGTGCCCTCACCCATGCTTCAGTGGACCTTGTGGAATTCAGTTGTCTTTGAATTGCCCTTCCCGTAAACAATCACTGATCAGTATTGCCAGTATAAGACCCATAAACTCATGGGTTCATCAAGTTGCACTTTGGTGATATCCTTATTTTTGTTTTATCTAGGTCCCCTATCAGTGGTGGGTAGACATTTGGCCAGGTCTCTTCAGGAATAGTGTCACAGAACACATGGTAAAATCATTGCGAGACAATATGGTTCACACAAAGAAAGGAATGGAAATACATATTATTTTACAAGGTTAAAACAAAATGAATTTGGATTTTATTTTAGATTATGACAAAGCTGATTTCAGAACAAGGGTAATTATCAACAATGCATTTCTTAAAAAGAAGAATAAATTATGCAGGGGGGACAAAATAATCTTACATAAAGGGCCCATTTATCTACGAATTCCTAAGAGTACTATTTTGCCAGGGAGACATGAGGCAAAAGCTTAACTGAAAGAAAATACATATAATACTGTTACAGCCAGGAACTTTAACAATTCTCTGTCAGTAATTGTTAGATGAAGGAAGCAGCAGCTCTAAAAGAGTACACATCACTTGAACAGCCTTGTCAATCAAACTGGTCTAAGTGACACTTATGGAATACATCATCCCACTCAGAAACATGCACATTCCTCTCTAGATTTGCCTGGAACATCCCCAAGACAAACCAAATTCTAAGCCGTACAAAATAGGTTTGTAACTTTTACAGAGTTTATTATAGTATACATATTCCTGCATAAAAACGAGATTCAATTAGACAGAAATGATGAAAAATAACTAGCTGAAACTTGAAAATACTTGCAAATTACATAAAAGTTTTAAATAATACATATTATTTATATTTGTATTTAAGGTAGTTAAATATTTTTTAAAGACCTCAAATTGTTTTTTTTACTAAGTAATGAACTGTAATTTATAAAAATTTGTGGCTCTAGAAAAATAATATGGAGGAACAATTCTATTATTAAAATAGTATACTATAAAGACACTCTAAATTCTATAACATATATTAAAAGATTGATTAAAAAAGTCAGTTGGACTGTTTTGCCAGGCGGTGTCACACATACACAGTTCCAGGTTGAAGAAAGAGGATTTCTATCAGTTCATGCTCAGTCAGATCTACATAGTAAGCAGAAGAGCATGGCTAATCTCAAAGAGCAAAGAAATCAACACAACACACACACACACACATACACACCAAAGGAATAACAGACAATTTTTCTGTGCAAGCAAACAAATCTCAATAATTTCTATACTATTCTACTTGAAAAGGTTTGAAAAGCCAGGTGGAAACTACTTTGTGAGAAAGTGTGAATTCTATCACAGTCAGTTTTCCAAAGAATGCTATGTGTCATGAGAAAAAAAAAAGACATTGATGAACATTTCTCAGTCAGGTGATCCAATGAACAACAACATATATAACTTGATGTGTCTCATGGTCTTTGACTTTTGGAAGGAATGTTATCAAGTATATATGTATATACATTCATACATACATATAAATGAACATACATACATATAAATATACATACAATGTAATATATGTATATTTATACACTGAATTACATGTATTATAGGGTATCTTTGGAAGCAAACCTAATAGTAATAATATGGTAGTAATGTGGTTCTTATGGCATTTTCAGTTCTCTATATTATTTTGCATCCATCTCTGTGTTTACTCTCTGAACCTTTCCTTAAGAAGCCCCCACTTTTACAGTTTTCTCATCACATCAATTGGATCCTGTCATTCCCCTTTGCTTTCTCCCAGCATCTTCTGTATTCCCCTCCCTCTCTACTCCTAGAAGCCATCTTTTCCCTATTTCCCTGATTAGATAACTCGCATCCTGCTAGTCCCCTCTCCCAAACCCTTCATTTTGACAATGTTCCCATTTTACTCTCCTGGTTTCTGTAGTTAGTATTTTCTCTTACTACTATAGATGTCACAGAATTGACTCTGCCTAATCAATGTACATGCAATTTTCTTTATGCAAAGTCTTTTACTTTTTCAACTTCACTGGATATTATAGAGTACATTATTACACCTCATCACAACTGATTTCCAATTCTTAAAGCAAAGTCTTCAACTTGGTTTTTAGAACACTGTATCTTTTTATACCATGCAGTATCCGTGTTAGCTTAATCAGGATGTTGGACATATTCAAATTGAATTGTCTATCCATCAAAAATCTGTATTTACAAAACTGAAAACATATATACATACAGATATGATTGATATATTTTAGTAACCCCACTTTAAAAAATCCATCCATTGTAGCTTTACCACAAACCATTTTGTTGAAAATTATGTATTTGCAGCTCCTATCCAAACAGTGAGTGTTATGTTTATTGGCATGGGAGGTTATTAGATAATGACTTTTTTATTCCTTAAATCTGAACTGTAAAGAGTGGCTTGAGATCACAAGAGCTGTGCTCTGTGCATAAGATTCCCAAAACATGTTTTTATAATTCTTATGACTCACAATCATTTCTGTAAACGTCCCAAGATATCTGTTGTGTTTTCTTTTGGAAAAAGTATTGTTTATTTATTTATTTGTGATTTTGCAAATATATTTAGGCTTATAACTTTATAGCATCATAGTTATAAATGGAATAAAGCAGAAAATGTTTATCAAATAAAAGGAACATGTGTATCATCCAATCATTTGAAGCACCAATGAGAGTAAGAAGCTGAGGAAGGGAAAGTATACATTTATTCTGCCTCCACGCCCACTAGAATATTACAACTGACTTCTATGCCTCTCAGACTTTTGGACTTAGAATGAATTCCACAAATCTTAGAACAAATTCTCATTTCTTCCATTCTTACTGGATAGAAAGTTTGAACCATAGAGATCTGCTATAGAGAATTTTTCTATAAAATGTCCCAAGACCTAGAATGTTTTCTGTATATCTTTCATAAGAAGACTCTCCAAGAAGTTTCTTTTAAAATGAAGGGAGACCACTGGGAATTTATACACCACTGCTCTTACAGAGCTAATCTAAACTTTTAGATTGCTAGACCATGACTATGCTGTTTTGAAAATTTAGATTTGGGGAAAAAAACAAGAAGCATAAAATTTTTATTTTGTTTTGTTGTAGTCTGTGATGTGTGGAAATGAATACAGTCTTTGTTCTTATAGGGACACTGGCGAAGTTAGAAAGGACAAGACACTGTAAACTGAATGATATGGGAAGTACAAGACTTAAGACAGACTGTCAAGACATGAAACAATGCTACAGTTTTATTTTCACTGAATCAGATAAAATGAGGAGGGTAATATGACTGCTCTAGAGGAGGAAAGATATGTGTTTCAGGGGACTCCTCATAAATACTAAAGCACTGGTCACTAATTAGCAGATTTAAAATTGGATGAAGTTAGAAAGAACTAGGAAACCATCCTTGGTTTCACTGAAAGTTCAAGGATAACCTGGGTTACATGGCTAATTCTTAGTCTTTTTGCATATATATATATATGTATATATATATATATGTGTGTGTGTGTGTGTGTGTATGTGTGTGTAATTCCTTTTACATAACTTGCATATGTTTTAGTATAAAATGTAAAATTGTTATTTCTCTACAATGAAAAACTCAAATACCTTTTATTAAGCTAATTATTCTCTTTTAGAAACCTATAACTTAATAAAATCAAGAAAACGAAACTTTCAGATCTATATTTTATGCAAAAAAGAAATATCAGAACTTAAGAAATATATTTCATTGCATAATTAACTTCTTATAGCACAAAATTATCTCTCCAGAGACTGTTACATTTTCATAAACCAGGGATAAATATTAAAAATATAATTTCTTGAATAAAATAATGATTGAACCCAATGAATAATGAATTTAAATGTTGAAATTTCAGGACATTGGAAGGAAATATAGAATGAGATTTGACTTAGTACTGTGAAAATAATCACTTGAAATCCAGTTTCTTTACTTTGTTGTTTTATTATGAAGATAAATGTCTTCATTCTGAAAATTGGATTATATGGACATAAGATATTCTTGATTTCCCCTATCCCCTTTAGAAATTTTTTTCTTATAGTTAAGAATTCTAGAAATATTTGAGACTAGACTTCAATACTAGGTGGAATAAATTTATTTGCTTTCAATTTATTTATGTCATCCCTACTTAATAGGTCACAATTTTAATGCTTATTTCTGGCAAACTAAGTAAGAATTGAGTTGATCAGAACAGGGAGCTACTCAAAAGCGTCCTACAGTGTTTAAAATGTTCTATGAATTTCAGTCTTCAGTTAGACAGGCTAATCTGTCAGTCACAACTCTAGCATACAGGCATAATTCATATAATTTTAAGAAACGTTGCTAAGTTTCCTACCCATAATCTTAGTCTTCAAAGTGAGAGCTCAGCAAAAATAGATCTTATTTTCAGGAACACGGGTAATGATTACAGGAAGGCTTTGATTGAGCCAAGCAGCTAATGCCTGGGAGTGCTTGTTTCTGTATGTATTCCTTTAACAAACTCTTTCCTGACTCTTATTTTTGAATGTACAATTTTCTTTTCTTCACCACCAGAAACACAACAACAACAATAATCAGCATTTCCCAAAGTTATAACATTTTAGTAGCTGATATCACTTCTGTTCTCCCAAGGAGCTTTATGGGGGAAAAGTGTTACCTTTCACTCCTGCTTCATCGTAAAGGAAAAGAAAGAAAATTTCCTTCAGATTTATAAAACACTGAAAACTGTGAGGGTGATAAGATGGACTACTCATAAATATTATCTGTTGACCAGAAATGTAGTTAATGGTAAGCGATTGTACAGACAGTTTTTAGTAGACCTTGAGCACAGACCCCTACACCCTACCAAAGTTAGTACTTGGTAAATCTTTGGCAATGATGGCTTCCTCAAATGAAATGCACATTTTGGAAAGCAGTGATTAATGTTTGTAACAATTTAAATTCAAAGGTTTCTATCTATATTCCTGATATTGGATATTATTGGAAATGGAGACAATTTTTGGAAGTCTATGAAAACTGATATATATTGCTGTTATTACCTGACGTAATAAAAAAAAACAGCTGCCACAGGTATTTTCACACACTCAAATATTGTAGGACAAATGTCTGTACATCCCTGTTTGGTACAGGGCAAACAGTACGTGTCAGTCCTTAACTGGAAATTTAAAAGCATGGACCCTGTTTTTCTGCAGATTTGGAGGTTTGAGTCAAATTGGGTCTTTTGCAAGAGTTGTGAATTTTCCTTACTTAAGACAAATCACCACCGAACTCTAATCAAAGCTGACCTCTTATGGATGTTCTGTTTCCTTTGACTATTAATGATCTCCAATTTTTCTACCGTTGGCCAGTAAGAAAAGAAAAACTCTGGGTTTGAGAAATAAATATTCTGTCAGTCTTCACATTCAGTTTATGCAATTAATTCTAATCTAATACTATTAATTGATTCAAATGTTGCCTTCTCTTTTCAATCTAGTCATGGATGGGATGTACTCACCGTCTCCTGTTCCATCTAGATGTGCGTGAGAGTAATTCTCCTAGAGTTATCTCTATTTACATCTCTCTATCTGTAATGATGTTGCAAGTCTCATTTCTTAAGAAATTTGCTTAATATTGCTGATTTGTTTAAAATTCACCAAAAGATAAAATATCAAAGTGGATATGCTTAAAAATTCATAAAATGTCCAAATCCTCCTGCTCCCTCCCTCCTTATCTGAGCTCCCAGTTATCACTGGCTTCAAGGAACTTCTGACTCACATGAAATAGGAAAGCCTATGATACAGAAGGCTGCATTGTTTACTTATTTATTTGAAAATGAATTTTTCATGCAACATTTTTGTGATGTTTTTCCCCTCCCTCAACTTTTTCTAATCTTCCTTAGCTCCTCAAGAAACCTACTCCACACCTTTTTTCACTTTCTTTAGAAAATATATAGGGAAAAAAGTGTAGAAAAGAAACAAGCAGGCAGAGAAAAGTAGTACAACGTGAGAGGCGCATGCATACACAACGACATGTGTTCACAAATGAAAAATCACAAAGCACAATTGTAAAAAAAACTTCTCTGAGGATGAACAGACTTATCGAAGGGCAGAAGAGAAAATTAGGAATCATTATGTGCCTAGATTTCTTTAGCAGAACTATAGTTTTGGTCTTCACCTAGATCCATGGCATATCAATTTTCAGGTTCTTGGTCTCACAAGCAGTGCCTGAATAGATTCCATTTCACATAGTGGACTTTAAATCCAATCAAGTAATTGTTGGTTACTCCTACTATTTTTGGACCACTACGATGCCATCTTATCATATAGTGGGCAACTATTGCAGATAAAATGGTTTGTAGCTGGGTTGGTGCTTATTTTGCTCCAGTGGTTGCACTCAGAGTACCTTACAACACTGTGAACAGTAGTTAGTATGACGAAGGCTCTAGTTAGGTACTGGCACAACTTCTCTGTGTTCAACGAGATATATAGTTATTGTATTCAGCCCCGGCGCCTTACCATCAGTTTGTGGAGCATAACCAATAACCTTGGCAATAGCCTGAGTCACTTGGGGGTTACCCTGGGTCTCTTTGGCTAACAGCTCAGTAAGATGCAACCCATTCCTGCCACTGGAGGATTCACTTAATGGCAAGAGATTGCTAGTTAGGATTTTGCCTCCCTGTTCTTTGGTTTTCTCTCAAGTTCATGTGTATGTGTTTGTGTATGTGTGTCTGTGTGTGTCTATGTGTGTCTGTAAAGAAGATCTTACTGTTTTATATGGCCTTTAAGTTAACCTGCAGTTTTGCTATCCCTCCCTGTATTGCCTCTGTTACTCCCCCTCTCAGTTCAAG
The DNA here is from genome assembly GCA_028555095.1 of Dicrostonyx torquatus. Taxonomy (NCBI): domain Eukaryota; kingdom Metazoa; phylum Chordata; class Mammalia; order Rodentia; family Cricetidae; genus Dicrostonyx; species Dicrostonyx torquatus. Next base: position 217,635 of record JAQHUG010000648.1, read on the forward strand.
CCTCCTGTTCTACCCTTTCCCAATGTTTGTCTTTCAATAAATATGATATTCTGTGTTCCCCTCCTTAGAAAAATTTTTCTTCCCCATTGTCCTTTATGATATACCTATTCCCTGTGGTTATAAAGGTTGTAGCATGCCTGTATAGGGCTTAATAACTAACGTCCTATAAGCAAGTAAATACAATGTTTGTGTTTGGTGGTCTGGGTTACCTCTCTCAGGATTATATTTTTTTTTAGTCTGCAAATTTCATGATTTAATTTTTTGTTTGCTTGTTTGTTTGTTTCTGAGACAGTGTTTCTCTGTAGCTTTGGAGCCTGTCCTGGAACCAGCTCTTGTAGACCAGGCTGGCTTCACACTTTACAGAGATC
>JAQHUG010000648.1:297742-308067 GCA_028555095.1 Dicrostonyx torquatus
TTTATTCATTTTCCACCAATAGTTTACAAGTTTTTTTCAAGTGATTATTCATGTATCCTTTAAAAACTTCTACCATCTTCATACAGTTGGCTTTGGGGTCTATTCCTGGGCTTCAGCCATCTTGGAATGTTCAGGAACTGCTGTGGCAGGAAAGCTGGACTCTAGTAGAGACATATTGCCCAGGCTCTTTTTTATGATGCTGATGTCTAGGCATCGGGGATGATTATTACTCTAAGTGCTGATTTCTGTTTCTTTGTTGGGTAGGTGTTTTGTTCCTTGGTTTCTATTTCCTCTCTGGATCTTTAGAGAATGTGACGTCCTTGTGTTGCCTATGTTACTTACTTGTTGAGTTGTATGTCCACAGGGAATGCCTGCTGGTGTTGGAGGCTATGATTAAGTGATAAATGGTATAGGGATATCAGGAAGGGATGGTCTGTGGCATCCACAGGAGAAGTGGACAGGAGAATTCAGGCTGCAATTGGAGACTAGTGTTAAGGAGGAGACTGAGGGATTCTCTCTGGGGGAAGAGAGAGAGAAATAGACGATCTGCCTGCTTTTCTGGCAGGTGTGGCCTCTCTCCTTGCTATATACAGTCACAAGGATTCAATTATGAAGTTATACCTAATAACTTTTATTCTAATCATTTCCCCGTAGTCCTAAATCTAAACACCAGAGAAAGATTAAGCTTCTGTTCTCATAGTGCCTCCCAAAGGGGATTAAATTTAGCATGAACTAGAGGAAGTACCATATTCAAACATTACATTAGCCATATAATTAACATTTAATGAATAGATGTCTCAAATTAATAAGCATGGTTTCATATTTCTGTAATCCCAGACGTCTGTAGGCAGGAGTATGAATTGAATTCAATTCTATTCTTGGTTACTCAAAAAGAAAATATCTAGAATGATAGGCTTCCTTTGGGGCATATTTTGAAATTTGCATTTTTCATTTGCAAGGACATTTAGTTAGATTTTATTGAACCCTACTGCATATTTTTCACTGAAAAGTTTGAAATATTTGAATGAACTAATAATTATTTAAATAAGTTTACAAACTTTGATATAATAGGAACTTAGAGTGTCATTGGAATACATGCATTGGGTGAATTACTAAAGAAATGAATGAATATAAAATATTATCAATGAAAATCTAAAATGTGAGCCCAAAGAAAGAGCTGAAAGAGCTTCATTGTGAAAGAAACCAGCGTAATGAAGATAGAAAAAGTTAACTATGCAATTGAGAGGGTGGTAGACACTTCAAACTGAAGGAATTATCTGGATGATGAGAGAAATCAACCAGTTCAGAAATGAGAAGGGCAAATTGCATGGAGTATTTAAGATGATAAAGGTTGAGGTTAGGAGCATTGAGATTTGGACACAAAGAGATTTAAAATGCCCATTAAGGATTCTAAATCTATGCTTCACCTGCTAAAGTGGTCACCACTTATGCAGGAGTCACTGTCCTTCTTCCTTGTAGTGATGAATTACAATATTTTAATTACATAGTAAAGAGTCACTCAAGCATCACATAGAATATATAGATGCAATTAAAATAATAATTCAGTAGAGAATTAAGTCTCTAGTTAATTTATAAAAATAATTAAAGGGAGACCAAATGATAACAATATAACATGACTGTAAACAGGCATATACTTTTAATCCATGCCTGGAGCCTGATTTCATGAGAAGGCCTACGGAAGAAAATAAAAGCTGGCACCTGTGGACAGGTACATGTGAAGTGCAAACTAGATAGCAGATGCAAATGATGTATACATGCGGCAACTCAGTGCCATTATTTCTGTTTATTAATTTATTCTGTTTATTTATTAAAGAAATAACTTTTCTTTAATTTTCATATAAAAACAAACTTTTTGTAAATTTGTATTATAACTTATCTCCTAGAATAATGTTTTTAATTTTAATTTCTTCTTAGATATTTTAGTATTCTCAAATAGTTACAAGTCAGCTTTTATATATGTAACTTCTTATTTAATTCAAAAGTCAGACTAATAAAAGAATATTCTCAAAAGTTTTAGATTAATTCACCAGAAACAGAAAATTTAGCATCACTGACAAATGCACAGAATGCCAATAGGCTCCTATCATTTAAATTACCAACAACGCCCTCTACATCACTTTAAAAATGCCCCAAAGAGGTAGAGCCATCTGTGAAGAGAAGCACAGATTTACTGGATCAATTTTAATTTTTAAGTAAAACTATTTAAAATTTGAATTCATTACTAAGACTGAATAATTTAAATGTTTACTAGAAAATTCTGGTAGAATTGAGACTTTAAATCCTCACCAGAGACAGGCAGGTGACAGCATTGTGGTCTTTGAGTGTCCAGCCTCAGGTAGTTTCATGCAAGAGCAGAAACCAAACTAACACATTATGCCTCTATGTGAGTGACAGAATGAATCATATTTCTAGAAGCCTGAAGCTCAGATGTTTCCAGAACAAATGTCATCTCTTTCTGTCTCTATTACATATTCAGGATGAGTATTACATTTTATTCCTCCTCTCATTTATTATAAGACAAAGCACGTAAGATTTAGGGAAAGAATTGTAACTCTGAGATTTTATGTCAATAAGATTTCATCACATAAATTTACAGAAACTTGGCTAAAATGTACTTTGATAGCACAACTGAGAAATTTCAGTTACCTTTACTGTGCACAGCCCAAAATGCAGCATCTTTGCCATCAGGAAGAGAATGATCAGCTGATGTTCAGAATATGAGCAATTGTGGGGAGGATTTAAGAAAACTAAATTAAGCTTTTCAATCATGTTGTGGCTATATGTTCTTCCTTACTAGTGAGACAACATGGAGGTCTGCATTCAAATTCAAAGAGAGCGGTTCTCAACCTGACAGTCATGACCCCTTGGATCACCTGGGTTGATTAAGACCATCACAAAACACAGATATTTACATTACTGTCTCTAACAGTGACAAAATTACAGTTATAGAGTATCAATGAAAATACTTTTATGGTTAGGAGGTCATTACAACATGAAGTATATTAAAACATCATAGTATTAGGAAGGTTAGAACCACTGCTCTAAGAAAATACTACATAAAATACAAGTGGAGAAATGGAACTTGGGTCAGAAGTGGGTTAGTTTAATTCTGGCCTACAGCAAACATTTGCAAGGAATCTAGGCATTTTCTTCTATTGTTTGAATTAATAGTAGGATAGTGAGAGAAAACAAATAAGAAGGAAGATGGGGATGATCTAGGAGGAGTTTGGAAAGAGGGAAGAATATCATTAAATGATATTTTATAATAAAATCTGATTGAAAACAATAAATTAGCTATTAAAAGAGTAGGACTTTTTACATTAGAGATAGTTTTCTCACACAATCAGGACAGTTCCAGGTAACTTACATTTAACTTCTCACAACTTCTTTGTGAAAAATGAATTAAATATATTTAGTAAGTAATGATAAAATATGATACATTATAGGTACTGATTATACAAGTATATGAAGAAGATATGTGCATATCTTTTTAATTAAAATGAAATTTTGATAACATAAAACTTCACAGTTTCCATGTCTACTTGAATAATGTCTACTATATTAACAGTGTTCAACTATCAGCTTTCTCAGATTTCAAAACTACATCATCCCAGCAGAAAATCCTAGATAATTACTCATTCATTGTTCTTTTCTGTAATTATACTCTTGAAAAAAAGTCGTTTTCTGTCTGTCTGTATTGCTAATGTCAGACATTTCATATAAAACTCATCAGGGAATATAAGAGAGTTTATTTCCTTCATTCATGTTAGAAAATTTACTTGAGATTCACAGACTAGAACACACAATGGCACATCACTGGATTTTGCGTTAGTAAGAATACAGAACACATGCACCATAATTTGTTCATTCATTTATCATGGGAAAACTCAGATACACATTGCACTTTAGGCATGTTGTAAACAATATTATATATAGTCATATAAAATGGGCATAAATTTTAATTTTTCTGTTGGGGCAGTAGATATTTTATATTGTTGTGCCATTCTTAACTGTGTGAAGACTTTGTATTGTGACTTTTTTTGATTTTACTCCAATCAATAGTGGATGAGTAGTCACATTTCTTGGCATCCTTCCTAAAACTTACTTTCTGCCTTTTAATTATAAACACAACAGGGATTAAATGGCAGCTCTTGGTGATTTTGGTTGTCATTTGCTCAATAGTTAGTAGGATTGAACATATGTGTATGCAATTATTTGTCATTTATATATCAACTTTAAAGATATGTCTATTGAAATATGTCACTTACTTTTTTCAAACAGATTGCCTATATTTTATTTCATTGTATGGAAAGAGTTTCTTGCTTTGTCTTGACCTTAAGTATTTACAATCTCAGCCACATGAGCTGGTGCCTGCCTTTAATCCCAAAATATGGGAGATACAGAGAGGGAGATCTCAATTAGTTCAAGACTGGTCGGGTCTACATATTAAGTTCCAGGACAGAAGGGGTACATAGAGACATGAGTCAAAAAAAAAACATAAAACAACAACAAAAAATACTAAGCTAACCATTCCCTAAGAAAGCCTAAACTCTATTAATTGGAAATATTTTCTGCCATGTAGTATCTTGATTGAGCAAATTTTTTATCTTATTAATCAATTGATTGGTTGATTGATTTGAGACAGGCCCTCCTGATATGTCAAGTAAGCTTCTACTTTTCTGTCTTACCATGTCTGTCTTCTGAGTTCTGCAATGATAAGTATACACAACTACACTTAACTTGATAATATTTTCAAGAGTAGCATTTTACCCCTGATTTGTGTGTGTGTGTGTGTGTGTGTGTGTGTGTGTACATGTACACACATGCCTATACACACACTTGTGTGGAGATCATGCTATATATGTGGAAGTCAAAAGAAACATGTAGAGGATAGTCTCTCTTCTTATTATGCTGGTCATTAGTGATCTCCGTTTGTCAGGCTTGGTGACATGATTTAATATGCATTGAGCTATCTTGATAGCCTGTAGAGATGTCCATTTATAGATAATTATATTTGCTTATACCACATTTGTATTTCTAAGACCAAGCTTCTTTTGGAAATAATTTAAGGGAGGATATTTTAGTTTAGGTTCATGTTTACAATTCATCCTTCAGGGGAAAATATTGCTGAGTGGCTTCTAAAAGAGAACGGTGTTGATAAAGGCTGTTACTAAAGACATACACCCATTACTCAGCACATTATAGCTTTCAAAATAGTATCAAAATTTGACAAGTGAGTTTCCCAAGCAAGAATATGTAGGGACAGTTTTGATTTAGAATTATGTCATAATATTCAAATCTGATTTATTGAACTGAAGACTCATGGTTATCTCTTTGTAAAGCACATTTAGTCTGACATCAGCCACCCTCAGCATCATTTACAAGTCCAATGTCCAAATTTTCTACAGACTATCAAGGTCTTTCTTAGATGTGAGCCTCTAGCAATCAAAATATATACATAATTCCAATATACATGAGCTGAAATTAAGCATCATCATTCCAAAATGAAGGAGAAGGAATTTAACAAGAAAATATTGGACCAAAATGAGAATGAAACCAGCCAAGATAAGCATTGATTCCTGTAGGTCCATGCACAGCGTCTGGATGTGTGTTATCCTCAGTGAGAACCCTTCAGGAAGAAACTTGTATCTGATAGAAATATAATCTAACTTACCTATTATAATATTATTAAAGAGGGAAAGGAAACCATGACAAACAAGTAAAAGAGAATGTATGGTTGGTGTCCCACTCAATAGAAATTATTAACGATGAAGGTAATGAAAAAATCATTTAAAGGAAGAAAAAGAATATCTAAATGTTTTGGGGATGAGAAATATAATAAAGAAATATTTGATGGTTTTGTTAAAGTGATCTAAGATCTGAGTAATCAGAAGATAGAATGAGAAAAATTTGAAGGTAGGTCAGTTGAAACTAATAGTTGTGAAGAATAAGAATAAGAGAATGCAGAACACTGATGAAGACAGAGATAATTGCTAGGTACATATTCATGTATAAGCATAGTGAAGCTTGGACTACATCAAGATAGTATATCTCAAAAGACAAATATAAAAATTTATGACATTCTTTTAAAAATGGAAATATGCTGATGCTGGGATATTTCCACAATAAGCTTTCTCTAAATTCTATCTGATAGAATTAAGTGTGCCTGAGGCAGGATGTTTGGCAAATATATTACATAAATAAGTTAAAATATAAATATATAATGCTTCTAACATTTTTTTGTCATAAGTTATGTTGAAAGGCTTATAATGCAGGAAGAAACATTGACCATAATCATATAACACAAAGGAAAAGCAGGGAATAGGTAATCCTGGAATTAGGTGGCTTTGATAAGAACTAGATGCAGAGACAGTGCAGTCAAGAGACCCAGGATAAAACCAAAGAGGACTGTGAGATAAAAAAAAAAGTCAATGAAGTAATTCCTAATGATATTTGCTGCATTCATTGGTTGGTGCTGAGCTCAATTGTCTCCAGAATGACATCATCCGCAACCACAGACAAACACTAAGCAGAGCCAGGGAACCAGGGAACCCCAAAGAAGACAAAGAGGAAGGCTTCTCAAAGCATTAGGAGTTGAGGAACACGGTCTACACAATCAACTTAATAGAGATCATAGAGCTAACAGAGACTGAAGCAACAAAGTGGATGCCGTATGAGTCTGAGCTATGTCCTTTGCATATATGTTATGACTGTATAGCTGGGTGTTCCTGTGGGAATGCCAACAACAGGAGGGGGTGTCTCAACTATTTTGTTTTAGTTTGGGACCCTTTCTTCCCTACTTGGTTGACAGGTACAGCCATGATATGAAGGTTTCTTCTCAGTCTTATTATATCTTGTCATGCCATGTTTGGTGGGTATTCCTGGGAGGCTTATTCATTCTTTCTTTCTCCTCTTTTCTTTCTTTCCATCTTTCCATGTACCTTAAGGAAAACAAGGCTTGGGGTACTGTTATTAATAGCAGACAAGAAGGATTTTAGTCAAAGTTATTATATACATACAGTGTTTAAAAATATTTAATTCCAACTTAATGTGGGATTCCCTTCTGTATGCTGTGAATATGTTTTATTACCATTGGTTAATAAAGAGGTTGCTTTGGCCCATGGCAAGGTCGAATAAAGCCAGGTGGGAAATCTGAAGAGTTAGAGAAAGAAAGTAGGTGGAGCCAAGGAGACACCAAGTAGCTGTCTAAGGAGACAGAACTTTACCAGTAGGCCACAGCCTCATGGAGATATACAGATGAATAGAAATGGGTTAAAATGTAAGAACTAAGTAGAAATATGCCTGAGTCATTGGCAAAACAGTGTTGTAATTAATCTAGCTTTTTTATTATTTGGGTTGGTGTAGCTGGGAAACGAACAAGCAATCTCTGTTTACACCAACTCAGAAAAATCATATAAAATTGTATATATACATGGACAATCAAAATAATCCAAAGATGTATAAAACAATAAATGGTTTTCAAGGTTGAAGTAGGTGATTCAGTAGTAATTAAACATAATTTGCTTTAAAAAATCACATTTTTAAAAGTTATTAATTTGGGAATTTTGCAAGACAAAACTGACATCTTATAGAATAGGACACAATTTCAAGACCTTTTTGTTCCAGGTTATTTGAAACAATAAAAATCAGTGTTTCTCTAATGCCAGCTTAGCAGCAATCAGGACAGGACACAGAATCTCCGAGAAGGGAGAATAGGATTGTATGATGAAGTTGAAACATGACTTTAGTGATGTCTAATCCCTTGTTCTGAACAGCTGTTACTGAGATTCTAAAATAAAATTTATATTGTAGGATAATACATGGGAAATTTTTTTTCTGTGCCATTAATAATCAGAAAAAATGCAAAGATTCTTTCTTAATCTTCTTTTTAGGGCTCTGTTTACATTTTGTTTTGTTCCTTCTATCTTGGTCTAACTTAGGTCACAAAATCATAGATGCCCTATCAGCTGTTTTCTATCCAAGGCAACAAACTTAAAGAAATAGTACCTGCGCAAATTTTCCCTTCAAATTTTGTGGAATGACAAACATCTCGATTTAGTTTAACACATTAACAGGTGAGAATTCAGAAAGGTCGTAGTGAAACTTTCATATAATTATCAACTTTTTTTACATATGAAAATTTGAAGTAGACAGTGTTCCTATCTTAGTTCTGAATGAGTGCAAACCTTGGAAATAATTGCCTTAACAGGGAATACTTTCAAACATACTGGTTTATTTTATTGGAGTTGGTCACTAATCTTTTTTGTGATAGGTCTTACTCTATAGCCAGTGTTACCTAGAATGTGTAGGTAGCCCAGGCTAGCCTGGACCTCATTATCACCTGTCCAAAGACTCCTGAGTATTTAAATTGAGCCACATAGCACCAACAACTCTCTGTTCAGGGGCTTTTTTAAAAATTAACATTCATGAAGATGGTCTGTGATGGTACCAAGGTAGCCCCAAAAAGCAGATCTGAATTAGAATGCAGTTTTAAATATGACAGTTTTACCAGTAACCCAGTTCCAATATTTGGAACATGGAGGCAGGAGAACCAGTATATCAAGGCTAGTCTAGCTACCGTTGAATACATGCAACCCTGTCTAAAGTAGCTAAAACAGTAAAACATTAAAATTCCCTTCCCATTCCAAAATCAATGCAATTTTAATCCCGTTTCCATTTTAATACGTCTATTTTAAAGCAATAGTAATGCAATATTCACAGCAGAAGATTATTTGTCTCTACATAGTTAGTAGTTTTTATTTTGCTTTGGAGTAATGAAAAAGAAATAGGTTTCTTTTATTGCTTCTTTTCAATTAAATCAAAATATGAAAATCTGTATTCATGGTGCGAATTTGAGTGCAGATTCATCTTAAAACTAGTAAATGAATTGTCACACCTGATGCTCACAGCATTAAATCTTTCAGTTGTACTGCCCATATAGTGTAAGGCTTGTAGGTTTTTCTTGAGAGCTGTCATTTGGAAGAAACATTCCATTCCTGTCTTGGGGATCCTTAAGCAAGTGGTAGTTGGACAAACCAGTTTCAGTGGACGAGTGAGAATAGCAGACATACAATGACCTGTGTGTCATGAAGAATGTGCACCGGTGGTGAAGAGAAAATTAGCACAATCTACTTATATTTCCTTGCAGGCAATGAAATAATTATTTGTGTATGAAGCACACATCATTTGGTTTTTATTTTCAACAGGATTGAAATGCTTCAAGTGCACCTACTTTTAATATCAACAGCATATCTGCCAGATTATTATGGCAGCCTAATGGCTTTTACAAACACTCAGATAAAAACTTCTTTTTCTTTGTCACAAATTATGGAATTTTCATGTTTTTGGCTTCAGGAACCCATCTGAAATTTAATTCATCATTCTGCACACATTTTATGAGAGATGCTATTTCTTTACACATGCTTATATTTAACCCTTACTCCCACAGAGTTTCCCAGTGCTGTTGTGGTGTTTAGAGTCCAGAGATGTGTTTTCTAACCTCTATAATATGGCACTGGTCTTATTGAATATATATCTGATGTTTCCACATGTATGTTGCTCTACAGTTCCTGTTAAGAAGCTTTGAGAGAATGTGTGATTTTAATTCTAGTTATAATCTAAGCATCAAATATTCACAGATGTTTACTGGGTCATTTATTATTTTGAAACAAATGTGTCTGTATTTGTTTATATTGGGCAGTATAAATGTATGTAGACATTTAATTGCACTCATCTCATACTTGAGTTTGATAGATAATACAGAAGTTAATCATTAATACACAATAAACAAAAATATAAAGTAACTTTTAACTATAGGTCATAAATATAGATAAGACCAAGGGTTTCATGTGTACCTGGTCAGAGGTATTGTATACATTGTGGTTCAAACAAATTGATGTGCCCATGGTTTTATCAGTTGTAAGTGTAAGATCAAGATAACAATGAATTCAGCATCTCTTGGTTTGTGCAGATATAATTATCATTGTTTTGACATATAGTCTTTCCTTACTCTAATATTTGACATCTAGTGTTTCTTTCTGTGAGTACACAGTGGATTCAATTAGTGTTATTTACTCAGTGTTCTTTTAAAATGAATTATCCTCAAATGTAGTGATGTTCTGAAGTATTGGGGCAGCAGTATGTAAATTTTGACAAAGCATAATTTATTGAAAGCAAAATATCAGGCCCGATAATATTGTTCTCACAAATGAAAGCACATAATGTATTTTCCATGGTTATTAAACAAGAACTTATCTTCCACAGTCTCTGGAATAATACTTAAAAAAATAAACTCATTTGGGTAT
>JAQHUG010000648.1:317264-329298 GCA_028555095.1 Dicrostonyx torquatus
TGTCCTATGTAATAAATTAAAAAGGGATCAATATGTAGGAAGTTAACACCTACCAGGCCAAAAGAAGCCAACCTGGAGTCGGCATGCCACTATCAGAGGTCCGGATCATGCCTAGCCAATGAGAGACAAACATAAAATGTCAGCTATCAATGGATCAGAATGCCAAGGTACTGGGACGGTATATAAGTTTTCCTCTGCTGTAAGCCATCTACCTGATTCCTGGTATCTGTGTTTGCTGATTTTGTGCCTTTTTACCCCCTCCTTCATGGAAGATATTAGGGCACAGCAATATCTTGAAGCTAGAACAGGAATGTCTAAAAAATTTTGAGCTTGCCTTGTTAGAGTCCTTTTGTAATTGTGGCTATAATTTTTGTGCTTTGCCCAGCACATTTTCTCATCATATTCTGCTTCTTAGTCTTGGTACCATGTCCCCAAAATGGTGCATTTTTGGTAAAAAAAGACTATTGGTCCCTTCAGTAGGTAAGCACTGGGACCCCCATCCTTTCCTTCTTTGGAAAGGCCTCTTAGTCTGTAGGCAGAGACTGCTTGTTCATTTCCTGGATGCCCAGACTCAAAATAATCACACAGAAGCTGTACTGTTACAAGACTAATTGTTCTACATGCTTCTTATTGTTTATCTCTCAAATCTTTTTGCTTTCTAAAAAATATTTATTTATTATGTATACAATATTCTGTCTGCATGTATGCCTACAGGCAGAAGAGGGCAACAGACCCCATTACAGATGGTTGTGTGCCACCATGTGGTTGCTGGGAGTTGAACTCAGGGCCTCTGGAAGAGCAAGTAATGCTCTTAACCTCTGAGCCATCTTTCCAGCCCCAGCTCTCAAATCTTAAATTAACTTATTTCTATTAATCTGCGTATTGCCATATGGTTGTGGCCTATTGGTAAGATTCCATCCAGCAACTGGTATCTGTCTCCTGCTGCAGCTAGTTGGCATCTCATTGACTCTCCCTACTCTCTCTTACTCTATGTGTTTGGAATTTCTACCTTGCACTATTTTGTGCTTCAATGGGCCCAAAGCACCTTTATTCATTAACCAATGATATTCCTAGCATACAGAGGGAAATCCCACATCATTTATCCCTTCAGCAAGTAAACATTGGGACCCTCATTCTTTCTTTCTTTTGTGTTGTCTGTCATTCATTTGTTTAGGAAGGAACTGTTATTTTTTTTTCTGTTTTAGTTGCCCTGGCATCTCCATATAAGGACTGACCCCCTAGGAGGTCAAGCCAAGGCTCAGCTCCCAAATACCATTCCTTGTCAGGAGAAACAGTATGGGCATTGTCCTAAACAACAATAGAATTTCCCAATCAATCGCTAGACATAAAGTTTGATACAATTTTCCACCCCTGTTGACTGTCAATCTCCTGCTAGGTGCAAACAGGCCAGGTGGAGTTACCTGTCACTTATGGGAGTGACATATTTACCTCAGCAAGGAGAAATGAGCTGAATGTTGGCACAGAAGATAAGAGCCCAGAGGCCATTGGCAGGCCTAAGGTATGTTAGCTGTGACTGGTGTGAGCTTCCTGCTTGACTGATGTCTCAGGTGCTGTTCAAGCCTTGGGTGTAGGTGACACTCTAAGGTGTGGGCTCAGAGGTAATAGGCTTCCTTAGCCTGATGTACAAGTAGTCTTCTGTAAAGGTTCTGGACCCCTCTCAGACCTCTCCTGGGCTGTGTGTCAGTCATCTTAGCTGCCCACTTCTCCCAGTGCTTCAGTTCTTCCAGGTGGTACTGATAGGACTGTGGCCCTGTGCAGCTGATCCTGCAAGCCTTCCAGAAGCTTTTGGAGGGTAAACTGGAGCCCACCTTGGGCTTCAGCAGCCTGTCCCAGAAAGGCAACATGTTGCTGGTAAAGCTGGGTTCCTGGGGCACAAGGTCTGGGTAACCCCAGAGGTATGAGCCCACTGGAGCAATTCAGGACATCTGTTGCTTCTGTAGGGCCCACTGGGACTTAGGTGGGTAGTCTGAACAGTGGAAGCTTAGGCCTGGCCTGCAGAGTATGTTGCATCTGGCTCTCCAGTGTGTCCTCACAGCTCTTGGTTCCTTTTGATACTCTACATTTGGTGGGAGGATGCAGCAGTGGACACAGCTTCATGCTGCTGCTGTCAGTGTTTGCCCTTGACGCCCAGAGGATGATCTTCAGTTTGGTGCTGCTGCAGCTTGGGCTTCTTGCCTGGTGCTGCTATAGCTGCAGGCTCAAGGCCAGTCACCTGTGCCATGTGCTGGCACCATTGGAGGACAAGGAGCGAGCTGCGTACCTAACGGTGCACACTTGCAATCTGCCTTCCTGGGTTTATATTCCAGACACCAAAAGAATAGAATGGGTAAGTAAGATGATCAAGCACATGTGGCTCTTTATTTGTCAATTTATAGAGAAACCAGAGAACCAGCTGTGTAGGGAACAAAGGCCTATCTCAGCACCTTCATCTTCATAAAAGTGAATGTGGGACAGCAGCCCATTAGAGTCAATGGTGCTAAGGTTTATACCAAAGATGTAAACAAAAGACAAATTGTTCTGAGCCTTCAGATTAGTTTTGTAAGAATTATAAGATTGATTTGGAGATCAAATGTTATTTCTTTATAACTGCTGTGAGAAGTATTCTGATTCAGGGGACAATGTGGGTGACCCTAAAACCTTTGATTGGTGTCATGCTGCTAGTAGGAGCACTGTCCATCTTTTTCCTTAGGAAATCACTTTTAGGGATTAGATAGATAGGACGGACTAACTCCTGGACATCACTAAACTGAAAAGCTTATCAAAAACTAATATTTTGGATATAATATCAAACTAATTGACAATTACTTGCCAATAAACAAGATCTTCGCAGGGCTCCCTATACTTCCAATAAAGATACAGACCCATGCAGTCCCCTCCTTCACTCCCAGCCCTCATGTCACCCTGACCCTTTTTAGTTTCCAATAAAAACTCAGAGGATTGAGTGCTGGTACTTGACATATATTATCTCACTACCTAAACACTTATATCTCTTTAATTCTAAGAAAAGTTATAATCCCAATTCAATTAAAAATCAAAGCTGGTTTTAGAGTTGGAGTGCGGCTCTCTCCTTCTCTAAACCCAAGCATGTTACTATAAAAAAATTCAGAGTCTTTGTCTCATATCAGAAGAGTCACCTGGTGTGGGACAGAAGAAAACAAAAATCTGGGAACTGTTGTTGTCAAAACTGGGCTATTGTTGTCCAACTTCTGTTATTTGTTCCAAATTCTATTTTATTTATCTTGTTTTGATTCTTTTTTTTTTTTTTTGGTTTTTTGAAACAGGGTTTCTCTGTAGCTTTGGAGCCTGTCCTGGAACTAACTCTTGTAGACCAGGCTGGTCTTGAACTCACAAAGATCCGCCTGCCTCTGCCTCCTGAGTGCTGGGATTAAAGGCGTGCGCCACCACTGCCCAGCCTTGTTTTGATTCTTTCATATCTTTCTTTCACTAAGCAACTTAAGTATATATTGACAGACTGATTTGTAAAATAAAAATATAGATGATAAATAAATAGATGCTAGATTATATATAGATAGAGGATAGAGAGAAGATAGATGATAGAAGATAGAGAGATAGATGATAATGGATGTGACATATATATTCATCGGAATATCATTTCATTTTAACATATTTATCTTATTTTTAATTATTTGTAAGTTTGTGTGTCTATGTGTCTGCATGTATGATTCTGCCTATTCCTCTCAACAATTCAATGACTTTCTAGGCTCCTGAAATATTTCCCATACTACTGGCATACCCTACAATCCACATAGACAAGCCATTGTGGAAAGAACCAACAGAGCTCTTAAGGAGCTGTTGGCCAGGACTATCTCACCAGAGGCTAGGAGAGATCCTCATCTGGCCTTCAATATGATGTTTCTCAGTTTTGATGATAAGGGCTCAGACTAGCTTAAAAGCACTGAACATCTCTGCCAAGGAACATACCCCTCCCCCTAGTGAGGAGGAGAGATCCTATGTCCCTTCAATGGCAGTTGACAGCCCTCATGTCATCCCTTGGGAGAGGGTATGCTTATGTTTTTCCTCAGACTGCCACAAAACAAATATGGATCCTAGAAGGAAATGAGCTTCCTTCCACCAAGGAGGAAATAACCCAGAATGGGTAAAGTATATACTCTCCTTTCTCACTTTCATTACCTCCCTAAGAACTGATTTATGAAGCAAAGAGGCTATCACCTTTGGCTCCTCACTTTTTTTTTAAAATTTGGCATAGTATAAAAAGGCTGTCAGATCCCTCCTTAATGCTTACATATGCATTAATTGATGATGTGGTATTGTCAAGCCTTCTTTTCCTTAAATGTCTACTGCTTCAGGTCCAATATCAATGACCAGCAACTAAGGTGGTTTTTGAGGTATTAATAGCTCTTAGGCATCCTTCTGGCTTTCTTCCACAGGAGGTTATTTATGTCTGGTTAATTGTAATTCAAAAATCTACTGCCTAGCCCCTCAATCTTGGGGGTCTAAGCAAAGAATTCTGTCTGGTTCCTGTTGAGTGCCCTATATAATAAATAAAAACATGTGGATATGTAAGAAGTTAAGGACTACTAAGTCAAAAGGAATCAACCTGGATTCTGCCTGGCATTGTCAGAGGTCTGGACCACGCCTAGCCATTAAGGAATGATCCTGAGTGCCTAGCAACAGGTGTTGTAAGAGGTCCCGATTGTGCTTAGCCAATGAGAGAAAAGCATAAAATATAAACTGTCAATGGATCAGAATGCTTGGATGCTGGGAGGTTATATAAGTTTTTCCCCATTGTTAAATAAACGAATCTGCTGTGAGCCTTCTACCTGACTCACTGCACCTGTGTTCATTTATGTTGTACCTTTCACCCCCTTCTCTGAGGAAGACATTAGGGCCCAGCAACAATCTCACAGAACTTCCTGTGATATAAGTTTTGCACGTTTTGAGGTGAGTTGATGGTTCCACCTTGGGGAAAATTCTACTTTTTAAGGCTACTTGGACTTGAGATGTGGAGCTTTTGTTGTTGCCTTTGTAGGTTGTGAGCCTCACCTACATTTTCCTAAGAGGAATGGGCACACTAAACATTGTAGTGTTTAGACACACTACCCAAGAAATGTTCCACATTGCTCATCGGCCTCTTTTAGCTTTATAATGCCTTAGTACTCTGACCAGCGACACACACAAGATTATAATGGCCTCAACAAAGTGCAAAGAGCCCTGTGTTAGCAACCACTGAACTTAAGTGTCTTTGAAGTCTTTTTACAACTCCATTATTCATGGGTTTGGGAATATAATACTTTATAGTTATTTAAGTTTTCAATGATGGATGTTTTATTTGTAAATACATATCACTAATAGCCTTTGCTCAGCAAAGCTCTAACCAAGAGTAAGTATTCTACACTTCAGAGATTTCTTTTCTGTATCTCTTCCAATATTTTGTAATCAGTGGCTAACACATAAGAGATTTTGAATTATAAAGTATAAACTATTTAGTGTTTTAGCCATTTGCTTCATGGATATATTATAAAATAACTATTTTTAAAATGTATTTTCCAGTGAGTTCCAAAACCATTTTGAAAATGGCTTGATTGTGTAATTTTATGTGAACTAACTTGATGATAGCTTAACTTTTTACTAAGTTAGCAATTTGTCTTCAATCAAATTTTCTAAGTTAACCATAGAAAGCTCTTCTGAGATACCAAAGTTTATGATGATCAACACACAGATCAGAAGAGTAACTTCTCTCTCACACACAGCCTATACCTTAACAGTAGTGTCTTTATGAGCTGAAATAGTTTCTCACTCTAAGGGTGAATATCTTACAATGCCTGAATAACATCTATTGGTAATTAGTCTTTTCTACTTGTATTAATATGAGAATGAAAAGCTCAACCCTCCCACTCTAACAAAATGTCTCAATCATCATTTACAGTGAAAGACATACTAGAGCTTATCATTTTAAATTTAATAGGACTAATATCTTTATTATGGTATGGATTAAATTGATTTTATTATAATTTTTGATATTATATATTTATTTTTTAACATTTATATTATTTAGTATTATTATAATTATTTATACATTTATATGGAATTATCAAACTTGGGCATCAGAGATGGCTCAGCAATAATGGTACTTGCTGTTCTTCTTAAGGCTTTTGGTTGAATCCCCAGCAACCATATGGCAGCTCACAACCTGTATAACTCCTGTTCCAAGAGACTGACAGTATCTTCTGGGTTCTGAAGACACCAGACATTTATGTGTACCATAGACATACCTGTAAGTACATCTATATACATAAAATGATCATATTTTAAAAATATTACCAATTGGCTTCAAAATTACACTGTTTTATATATTCAAGTTTATGGAAATACATGATGAATTTTTGTATATTGAGTACAATAACAGATTTGTAAACTGAAAAAAAATACTCAAATTTAGATAGGTAATTGCCTTTTTAACTTCTCCTCTGTTGTCACCAACTCAGATTTTTCCCTCAGTGTCTACTACATAAGACAGAAAAGAAAAAATCGTGACCAGGCAGGTGTCCTGCACTACTGTAAAATGTCATGGTCTGCCAAAGATTGCCGTGTAAGTGTTATGGAGTTTCAGTTAGTATTTGGGTATAAAGGGCATGAAGAAAATGGTTGCAGAGCAGGATTATTCTCAATTCAGATGTCCTGCATGGTCCCTGAAACTACAGTCTTTAGCCTGTTATTTCTTAAGTTGATTACAATGTTCCATGGTTCTTATCTATTTTATGTTTGTTTTAGCATAATTTACATGAAAATTCCAGGTTTTAGAAAATGACCGATACAGGAAATTAGTTTGCTGGTAAAATATTTTTATTTTTATCTTTCTTTGCGGGGAGGTGAAAGTAAAATATAACAATTCTAAAGACAGCTGGCTGTCTAGTTCCAACACATAAACAATTCATGATGAATTAGCTTTGTCTGGGTTTGTTTTTCATTGTAATTAACTATTAGTATTGTTAATTTAGTAACAATTTTAAAAAATATATGGTTAAGAATAAATTGTTCTCAATGTATCTAATAGAAGGGTTTTTTTTTTCTAATTTATCAGACTTAAAGAGTACTTCCTTCTGTGGCTGAAGTTACTGTTAGTTATAAGCTGCCTGGTATAGTTTGGCAGAGGTAGTATGTTCTCGGAGTTGGAACTCAGCCTGTTCTACAGAGTTACTTGCAAGGATACAAGGAGAATTTCCTACATATTGACTGTTGACACACCTTAACATTTTAATTCACACCATTGTGCACTGCCACCATTGACCTGCCATATCAACTCTGTGTTCTTAGTTAAGAGTAAAATTCACCATATCAAGTTTTTATTGGAGCCTCCTGAATCACATATTTTCTACTATTGACATTATTGTCACTCACTGATATATTTGGCAACCAAAACCAATTATAAGCCTTATTAACACTTGACACTATAGAAATGGGGTGGTATTGGCACCTTATTTTTTGCCAGGCTACTTGAAATTCACATTTATACACTGAGAGCCGTATAATGCGTGTCATGGAGGAAAAAAAAATGAAAGAGGAAGAAAATATATTGAAATCTACTAGGGAAAAACAAGAGTGCAATTTGCCACCCAGCATGCCCTCCGAGACGCACAAACAAGAACTTGTCATAACCATCTGTAGGGCTGTTTATAAGCACATACAAAGCAGGCCCAAAACCAGAGGAAGTCTGTCTGTTTTAATAAATGTATAAGAGTTTGCAAGAAATACGTCTTTAGCAGATATGGGTAAGTCTGTTGTCAAGGGCAAGCAAACTTTGAAGTCAATGAAAGTTCCTTTTGACCCAAGTTTGGTTTCAGTTTTGATACTCAGAAACGTGCCATGATGCTAAATAGCATGCTAAATAAATAACTGGATGGTCATGGATACTATTTGTATGCTCAGTATTTTTTTAAATTTTTGTTTGTTTGTTTGATTTGGGGGACAAGATTTCTCTGTAGCTTTGGAGCCTATTCTAGAAATTACTCTGTAAACCAGGCTATCCTTGAACTCAGAGAGATCTGCCTGTCTCTGCCTCCTGAGTGCTGGAATTAAGGGCATGTACCACCACCATCCGACTTTAGCAGTTTTTATTAGGTAGTGATAATGGTAATATGACATTGACAGTTTTAATTAGGAAGAGTGAACTCCTATATTCAGTCAGAGTTAATATTTTTTTCTGTACATCCAGTGTCAATTTTCCTTTTAATTTTATAGATGAAGTCGAAATCCTTGAAGTGGTGTGATTGGAACACAAAACAGAGTTGCATGAATGGAGGTAAGCCATTATATCTTCTTGTGGTCTACTGTCAAATGGCATGTCGTTGAAGACTCCATATGAAGAAGTTATGAAGCACCACCTATTTCGCAAAAGCTTATTGAGTGGCAGGCAGTAGGCACCTGCAAAGATAGAATATCTTTATTATTATTATAATAATAAATATTATAATAATATTATTATTATGCGTAGAGGATAACATGCCCCTTAAAAGACGTTTTCATTCTACAAAGCTATTTCTCAAACTCCCTGTTCTCTCAGGTGTTTTTTTCTACTCCCTGTCCTGGTGGAATAGGATCCCAGGATAGCAACTCTCTGAGGCTCTTGCATATATGCAGCCACATGCCTTATCATATCACATGTGTTGTGGAAAAATTTCAGACCCTTTTCTAATATCCTCTGTCTGTCATCTCTCTCTCTCTCTCTCTCTTATTCTCTATTACACCTGGTTCTTTCAGTTTTTCACTTTAACTATTCATGTAGTGTCTTGGGGATATCATGGGGAATATTGCAAAGAACAAGTTTATCATATTAGAATATAAAATTATTGACACATGTATCTTGGTATTCTAATTCTATACTCATCTTTATTTGCAATATAATGCTTGAAAATTTTCCTGAACTGGTACTGGATTTATTTTTAAAGGGTTGAAAATGTGTTTCAAAATAAATATATAAAAGTAAAGTGCTATTTCTTTCTTTCTTGTATCTGATATTCATAGTCTTCCTCAATTCATTTCTTTGATATATTCATTAATATGAAGCATGAAAAGTATCTGTGGCAGTAAAGACATTTTTCTTAAATACTGTGCACATAAATTAACTGTGAAATGCCTTTATAGCAGTATAGTAAACAGCAAGATATCTGCCTCAGACTTCATTGGTCAACCCAAATGCTGAGAATTCTCAAAGGGGATAGATCCCTTCATTCTTGTTCAACCTTTATTACCTTCTAAACATATGAACATAGTTGATGAATGTCAGTTTAGGCTGCAGAGATGGCTCACATGTTAAAGGCACTACCTTCCACTTTCTAGGACAGTTCTCAATACCCATGTCTGCTCATTCACAACATCCTTTAGGTAGGGGATCCAATGCCCTCTTGTGGCTGTATGAGCACCCACATTCATATACTCAAACACAGAAACATATGCACGTTAAAATAGTAAATCATTTTGAAAATAATGATGAGGTTTGGATTTTACTAATTTCTTATAAAATATTTTTTCTTGAGTAATGCTGTGGGAAGGTGGATAGCTAACAACTATGGGGAGTGGCCTCATAGACTATTTACTTACATGCAGAAGCACGACCTGCCCTCTTCTCTGCCTTTCCCCCTGGACCCAGGTTTTGCTGGTTCAGTTTGTTTAGATCTCATCTCTATCCATTGTTCACACAGAGAATCCTGATTTGTATGTATTATCTATTAATAAATACCTGTATATTTCTTAGTTCTAAGCTAGTGTGGAATTCCTTTTATTAAGCACCAGATGTCTCCGCATTCAGAGTAATATTTTAAATATAACAGGGCTAGAAATTACTGCTATCAGCTTAGTGATTCTTAAATAGAAATGAACAAATAGTTCAAATTAAAGAATGATTCTATTTGTGGGCTGTCTTAGGAAGACATCAACATTATCTATTATCTAAAATCTATTATCTATTACCTAAAATCTTTCTTTAAATGAATGAAGCACCACTTTCTACCTAACTACTCAAAATTTCCCCATTAAATTAGGAGGTATACATAAAGAAATTAGGTAAAATTACTTCTTAGAAGCCATAGAGAAATAACATTAATTTGTGTGGGCTCTGAGAATCGTTCATAGTTCCCCTTATTATCTAGGTGAAGTGCTATATTCATGGAGTTTTCTGTTGTGACTCCATAGATCTGTCTGTTGATGTGAACTTTCCTTTTAGAATTCTTTAGAATGATTTTTTTCATGTTTTTAACCTTCCAGGTATAGATACATTTATTTCATTTTATTAATCCATAGTGCTTTCTCACACACTCTAAAAAAGTTACCATGTTATCCACCGTGAATTTTTTTGTCATTAAAGCAAAATGTGCTTATTATAAAAATAATTTAAGATGGGGTAACCTCTTTGTGTCTGTTACCTTTAGCAAATTACTTTGATTCAATGGCCTAACTCAAACATCTGATTTTTTATCACAAGAAATTTGGAATGAGGAATGAATGAAGATAATGTTTAACTGTGTAACACACAGGAAGAATTTGACAAGGCTCTCATAGTCATGAATATATATTTGTGACTTCATTTGTAACTGCATACTCTATATTGCTATAGAATGGGTTACACAGAGAAAACAACAAACCCTTATTTATCAAAGAATAGAATGCTTACAATTACAGTTGGATATTGTCTGACATTTTGTGGGGCCATATTGATTGACATAATGTACTGTCACTTCTGTAGTGAACTCTGAATTTCTCCTCCTATTTGTAATGGATTTGCCACAGACAAAGATTCTGAGAGTGAAATTTGTGGGTGCAGGTCAATTAGTGGAGATGTTTTTGGAACAGTGGGTAAAGCCAACACCACCTGCTAGCTGGAGAAGAAATGCATCGAGTGTGAATGTACAATCTGTGATGCCAAAGCTGGCACTGCCCTTCCTAAGTGCAAAATTTTCATAGATTACTATTTTTTATTACAGTGCTTGTATATTTGTAAACTTTTATTTGAACAGGTAAGGATTTAAAAACCTCCACGGGTCAACATTTAACATTATTTTTCAAACTGGCACTAAAATAGATTGAATAAAATCTAAGTATATTCTATTAATTAAAATTTTGTGAGCATTACCAGGAGTTTGAGGCCCATCTGGTTTACATAGTAAGACCCTGTGTCAAAGAAACAAAAATTAATCAGTCAATGAATAGGTCAGGCAAAAATTAGAAGAGCTTATCACAATAATAATTATACTAATTGCCTGAGAAAGATGCAAACACCTCACTCTTTTTTATGAATTAAATATGCAAAAGTAAGAAAATCAAAGTCAAAAACACACTGTTTTAAAAGGAAAATTTATTTTAGCTCAGAAGGAAGAACGTATTTAATTAAGGGTATTACTCCATTTATTACATTAATTATTATTTATTGACATCTATAATTAACATCTAATAGAGAAAGTCATTCGACTCTATTCTCTTTATAATCATTATTTTGTTTACTTGTGAATAGAAAAATATTTCAATGACATTAATATTTGCATATTATATCATTTATATGAATATTGTTGTTTTGCATACATAACTTTTAAGAAAAATTGATGAAATGCTCCAAGCTGTTTGTAGACTTTTTTTTTATAGAACTGAATGGGATCATAGCTTATCTTGTGTGAACTTTGCTGAGCTAATACAAGCATGTACTTCCTTCGAAGTCAGTGGATATTTGATATGTTTTAAAATATGGAATGAATTGAGACATCAATGTATTCCAGGAATATCCTTGAACAATACTGTCTTACTATACTTTTATGATTATTTTGAAATGAGAATCAATTTTATCTGCTTAGAAAACAAACAATCAGAATAAATAAAAACAGCCTTTCGATTTGTTAGGCAGGGGAGCCATGCATTTTTCATGCATGGAGAGTCAGATTTCCTACCTAGTTTTAAAGACTTTCTGCCTTTTGCCAGCTAATTTGTTTTGTTCCTTTTCTAATTTATATGTTATTTTTAAGTGGGTGTGGGTCTTTGTTCGTGTCTC
>JAQHUG010000648.1:350146-360566 GCA_028555095.1 Dicrostonyx torquatus
TTCCAAATAGAAGAAAAGTAAAGGTCTTGATTTTTAGTGTACTTAACATACTTATTTTAAGGTTGCATGGAAAATGCATTTTTTTTTGTTAAATGTCAAATAAAAAGCTAACTTTTGGAAATCTAGTTTCATTTGCAAGTGTGTAATTATCAAGATGTGCTACATTTCAAAGATATCTAATTTTGAAATGATAGAGGAGCAAAGAAAAACAAACAAGAGCTATACGAAAAGTGTTTGTGATAGATGAGATTCTAGAGAGTGTCATAACTGACAGATAGTCAAGACCCCACTGAACACTGTAAACAGAAGTATAATCAGACAAAAACTGAGAGCCTGCAGCTTATTTTCAGGTCTGGTGTTCGAGTACAGCTGGGACTGTGGAAGCCCGCAGTGATCAGGGTGGTTTCCGAGGAGATGGAAGAGAATGTGGGCGAGTTGCTGGAGGGTGTCAAAAGGTACAGTCCTGAGAATCCGGCTACCTTGGGGTAGGTAGAGACATGTGACCAGGAGCATGGCTATGATCTGGAGGCCAACCTGGCTGTCCTGAAACCGAACCAGTCCAACCCAGCCTTCTATCAGACCACAGTCACTTCCCAGCCCCTCCTAAAAACCCTCTCCAACCTACCCCACATAAGCTTTCCGCTCTGTGCGTGTAAATCTACCAGACACGTTAAGAAGAGTGACCGATTCAACAGATCTTGTACCTCAGGGACCTGCTGGAGACCTGCCACTTTTAAGACATCTGACAAGCCCTGGATGAAAGCATTGACTCCCTGAGAGACATAAATGGGTTTGAAGAAGGAAATTTATCTGCCACACTGTGGACAATATGTACCAACATCTGAGTTACTCGCTGATATCCTTGGAGATATGACTGGCAACCACTAAAGGTGTGGATGAGCAAGTATAGCTGGAGTGCACGCATGAAGGGCAGATCTTCCTCTGCAACCAAGAGGAGAGCTTTAAGCCCAAGAGCATCATGGAGAAGACCAATGTGGACAGTGTGTCCAGCAACTGTGCATGCTTTTAATAAAGATTTCTGTGCTCCAGAATAATGTGGTCAAACTTTATTAAATGCTATAAAATATACGAAGCAAACTAGACAAACAAAGCACACCCAGTAAAAGCCCTTGTTTAGACAATTACTCTACTGTAATCTTAGTTCTTAGTCAGAATTTGTTTGGGGAATTCTGTTGTCCCAGTAAAAGCCCTTGTTTAGACAATTACTCTACTGTAATCTTAGTTCTTAGTCAGAATTTGTTTGGGGAATTCTGTTGTGTGACACAAGAGGCTAAAATTGAAAATCCTTAATTTTAAACAATTGACTAAAGATGACATCCATTTTCTCTTTGAGACGGCAACAAAATATATATATGAGGAAGCAAGATCATAGTGAATTTTGTAGCTGGCCAGGTGATCATATTTCTAGCCTGTCTGGTTATCTACCTATCGATCAATCATTGGTGTATCTGTATTTATATTTTTAAGTTTGAATGCTTTTCCTAACCTCCATCACTGTTTTATAAATCTTAAGAAATTCATAAGACTAATTTCACTGATCATTAAAATGTGATAGTTGCTATCCCTTTTCCTTGAAAACGCTAGACAAGCACAAGGTAAACAATTAATTCCTCCAAGAGATCAGACTATAACATAGGATTCAAGGTCAACGAGTCATGTGAGGACTTTTTATCTAAAATATAGGAAGAGAACATTTTCTGCTGTTGCATGGTTCACATATGTAAGGAATATGCAATCTCTCTTTCTCTCTTTTTTTTTTTTTTTGAGACAGGGTTTCTCTGTGGCTTTGGAGCCTGTCCTGGAACCAGCTCTTGTAGACCAGGCTGGTCTTGAACTCACAGAGATCTGCCTGCCTCTGCCTCCCGAGTGCTGGGATTAAAGGCGTGCGCCACCACCGCCCGGCAATATGCAATCTCTTGGTTGTTATTTCTTTAACCTAAGGATGAATCATAGCCCATCTAATATTAATAGAGTGAATGTGCAATGGTCCTTTACCATTTCTCTCAGAATCAAATTATAAAAGATATATACAGTGCAAGCTCGCATGTGCAGGAATATTCTGCTATTCATAGGACATTTATTGAGCGATGTATTTAATGTTCAATATTTGAAAAATACGGCAAATTTGAAAGTTAAAAAACAAAGCTTATGCTGCCTGATGGATCTTCTAATGTGGTAATTGTGACATTATGGAAGTTTGTATAGTGATTTCAGTATGTGGCAATTAACCATAATATAATGTGTTTAAGAAATTGAGAAACATTGCTCTTTCTGTGGTCAAATTAAAGGACAAAAATTATTATTCTTTTTCTGTATAATTCTGGTCCATTTTCACATTACACAGAACTTTGAGCTCTTTCCACTATATTACATGCCCATATATGCCTAACCCATATATTTTAATGATCCATATTTAATTCACTTTGCAAAATAAAGTAATTAGAAGCATCAAATTAAAATAACAGGTTATCTTCAAATATTACACAGAAGTTTGAGCACTTTCCAGTATATTAGATTTCCATGCATTTCTAAACTCTTCATAATGTTATACTATATGCTTATTACAGTATGAAAAATAATATTAAAAGCATCAGCATGAACATTTAAATGAAGCCATGCTAACTTATAAGATTAAAGAGAAGTTTAAACTTTCTTCTGCCTTAAATTCTCATTCATATTTAAAGTACAAAATATTTTATGATATATATTTTGATAGCATAAAATAAAGATATTAAATTATAGAGGTATGATAATGGGTTATCTTCAAGGTAACATCATACCTGTTGAAATGTGAATACAAAAAATGGTTCTTCAGGTAAGTTAATAGACCCAGACAATGATTTATCTTTTAACTGAAATAAGGGCACCATCAAATCCTAAGACTACATTGAAACACATATTGCTAGGTGGAAGGAGTCATCTTTTTTTAAAAAAGGAAAAAAAATCAAGCTGATATGAAGTTTTGGAAGATGAAGGTGCTTAAGATGCACGCCTGACAACCAGTGTTTCATTCCCAGATGTCGATGTCAAAGTAGAAAGAGAGAACATGCTCTACAAATGTGGCCTCTAATTCTACATGTACACAGTGTCATGCATGTACACCCTCATACATATCACACACATACACACACATGAAACAATAATAATAAACCCCCAAGTATTCTGGAATTCTTTGTGTACAACAGTTTGGAAAAGATAAGAATAATAAGATAAGTTTGGTGATCATGAAGATAGTGCTCAGTGATTGGAGGGTGAACATATACTGAACAATGGGAGATATTAGGCCATGAAAATATTCTGTGTTATTTTATTTATCAGAATATACTTATCATTATATGTTCTCAAAACTCAAGGGACAAAACAGCAAGAAATGAACCTTAAATTACATTTTGTATATTAGGTGACTTTGATATATACAGGTCATATTATCAGTGTTAAGTAATGTTCTCCCTCCGCTGAGCTGCATTGGCCATGGTGGTGTTTTTTATGAGCGATTGTGGGTAAGAGCATTTCTGAAATCTATACTATTTGCCTTCTGTAAACACAAAACTGATAATTTAAAAAATCTTTATACAAAACAAAAAAGTGACTTAACATATTTATGTTTTACTAAAATCCTGGATATATTATAAATTTTGAGCAATAAATTTTGTTCTTCAATATCAGGATTATTGGAGGTAAAATTAAGAAGCTAAAAGAATACAGAGTGCATTATGTAGTCAACCACATTTGCTTTGGGAAATGGCCTGTTACTTATACTTTTTAAATAATCATATTTTTGAAAAAAAAGTGCTTTAATTTCTTTGTTCTGGCTAAACTATTAGGTAAAGTGAGTGACCTATCAGACAAGCAATCAATGACTGATTTCATACATGAATCTGAGGGTTTCAAAGCACATTTTGATTTTTAGATTTATTTACTCTTTGAGAATTTCAGTCATTATACAGTATATATCTCATCACATACATTTTTTCAGTTTCTCCCCACTTTCCTACTCACCTGACATAATGCTTCTCGTAAAAACAGAGAAAACAGAAAAAAACAGAAACATGGGAGGCTTGTCCCTTTCTGAACAGAAACAGAGGAATGGATTGGGGGTGTGGGTGACAGAGGGGAGGATGTGGGAGAAAAGGGAGGAGACAAGAGAGGGGAAACTGTGATTGTAAGGGAAAATAAATTAATTTGACAAAACAAAACAAAACAAAAGAACTAAAGCTATTGGTTCTGATTCACCTTGGCCAACTTCTCCTGACACTGAGTCCATCCTGGAGTGTTGTTGATGGACTCCATGTCATTCGACTGAAGAAAATTGAGTTTCCTTCTCCCAACTTCTTACCTAGGGGATGGGCTTTGTGGCTTCTTCTGCTCCTCTCCGCTGGGATGTTGTCTGAATTTGGAAGCTTTTGCAAGTCTTGTGTATGCTATTACAGTTCCTATGAGTTCATATGTGCATCAGTCTTATTTATGCCTGCAAATGTTATTTCCTTAAAATAATTCATCATCTCTGGCTCTTGCAATCTTCCCATCCCTTCTTCTACACAGATTCCTAAGCCCTGCTGGGAGGGATATGAAAAAGACATCTCATTTAAAGCTAGCATGCCATAGTCTCCCACTCTGCTTGTTATCCTGTTATGCATCACTGTGTTAATAATTCTCTTCATAAAGAAGAAACTTCTCTGGTGAACACTGAGAGAAACACTGATATATGGGCAAAACAATATGTTCTATATGACTGAGGTCCAACAGATCCTCAAAAGATATGCTTTTTCTAATGATATTGGCTTCCCTTCACAACTTGATAACAAAATCCTCTTGAAGAGATTGCATACTTATGGCATATAATATGGGTAAATCTATCATATACTCAACTGGAAGATTCACCTCTATTAGGTAGTGCATTAGCTGTATTTCGCAGCGTGAAGCTGGGAGAGTTGTGCCCCAAAACGAGGCTGATAAAATCTCATGCAATAGCCAGTTTTATTGAGGGTATCAAACAATTGACATTCTGAGGGCATTCTGAGGACTCTCCAAGGTCATGTGAGCAAAGTTCACCTGAATTCAAGTAGTAAACATTTGCAAGGGCAAGGTCACATGACATGTGGATAGTCATGAGAACAACCATGCTTGGAAACATCACTCTCAACGATAATGTGTAAAATGATAGCTAATCTAAATCAAAAGTCACTCCTACTATATCTGGAAAAGACATGAAAGAATGTTTCAAGAATAAATCCAGATTATGGAGGAACGAAGGTTACAAGACTTTTGTTTACCAGGAGTTCTCATTCTCAGAAATCTCCTCACAATGCTTCATTGATGGACTGTGTTCTGAAAAGGTAGTGTTCACTCACTGCTGGAGTAGAATAATGATCTTCAACTTCATTCACCTAGAAATTCTGAGAGTTATACTAATGACTGGGCTATTAAGTATGTCCAGTGGTCCAATAGTGGCTAAATATAAGGAAGTAACCAATCACATTTTTATTGGAATTAGACCCACTCCATGAGAAATAAATCATGCATGGTACTGGCAATGAAGCCAAGAATCTGAGAATAAATAGGTCAAACACCGAGAAGGAATTATTACAGGTCTGCTAACTCAAATAACTACCCATTGTTGGTAATGCCATGGATCCCATGGGGGGAACCGACTACTGCCACTTCATTAAACTAGCATAATTTTCAATTGCATTATAAATACTAACCCTTATTTCCAAAGACAAATGTATACCTCACCTCTTATCAAAGACCTCCATTCTGCAACAGAAATCATTACAGAAAGACATCAGTAGTCAATATGCAGGCATAATTGACTGAAGACTCAAGCCCCACCTCTATATCTATAACATAGCTCCTGTATCTAGTCCTTGGGGATCATAGTGAAAAAAAATATGGATCAAAGATTTTAATAGCCAGAGGACCAGGGATATTGTCCCAGTGAAGTCTCAGGAACATGGCTCCCTAAATAAGGCATGAACCATTGAACCAGTTTACAGGAAGACTTTTTAAAATCTAATGAGAATAAAGCAAAACTTGAAACTTTTCTATGTGATGTGACTCCATCTCATACTTCTCAAAGTTTTTTTTTTTGCTATACAATCTCAACTTTTCTGATGCAAACTAATTTTTCTTGTTCAAATTTCTCAAAAAAAACAGACAAAACACACGATGCACACATTTCTATAATTGTATGAACATGCAGAAGAAACAAAATGAGACAATTTAGATACAGCTTGCTATCTTTTCCTGACAACAATAGAAATGTGCAAATTCAGAATTACAGCTTCTGCACGAAATTTGACACATGGACAAAGAAACTGCTGACATGAAGAGTTCTCTAACAACTTTGCTGGATGAACTGGATTGCAGATATTAAATACTTATCACTGTGTATCAAGGGAAAGAGACAAAATTATATATCACTCTCCATAATATGGTATCCAAATCTGTATTATTTATTTATGTTGAATTTAAACAAGAACACAAGAGCAAACAAAATTAATGAAAACAGATCTGGACTAAGCAAGCCTCTTCTTCTGACGAATATCAATTTCAGAAAGGTACCTAGTGATGGGGTTAAGAGGTGATCTTTGCTAAACTGCATAGTTTCTACTACGTACAAAACATGTTATGACTCTTCGTTCATCTGAACCCTTATATCTACATAATAGTACTAATATTAGAGGCACATATTAATGTTTAATGTTTTTTGTTTATGTGTTTTTGTATTTAAACTTTTTTTGCTTCTTGACATCGTAATATTAAAAACTCTTTTCCCCTCCCCTTTCTTCCTTCCAAATTCTCCAATATTCTCCCCTTTGCTTTCTCTCAAATCCATGGACTCTCTTTCTTTATGTATGTGTAGTGTGTGTATGCACACACATACAAGCGCATGTATTCATACATGCAAACTTAGAGTTCACTGCACAGCAGATAATTACTCTGCCATCATATATAATATAAATATATATACATACATATCACATATTTTAAATGTTCATTTAATGTTTATAATATAATCTAAAAACTGCCAAAATTGTCCTTCATTTGATTGATATATGCAATATTAGTGAAGGTAATGTGAAAATCAAAGTGTGTAAGTCAGAAAATGTGCTATTATTCTAGCTGCTCTAAAATGAAGTAATAGATGCACTGAATGAGGAGGCTTGAGTTATCTTTATTATTTCTGCCTTCTTTTGAAAAATAATTTAGAATTACTAAGGATTGCAACAAGATAGAAGCAAGTTGTCATTTATCATTGTCCAGCTTTTCTATTCTTCTGACATCTTTCATCCCTCTCTTAGAACCCTTTCAACCAAATTGAACTGAATAAATCATCTATAGAGCTTGATGAAGCATGTCACACAACTGCCTTTACTGAATTGTTGATAAAAAATCTAACTCTTTCAGTAACCAGGTAGGTATGTGAGATATGTCATTGAAACTTAAGTTTTAAAATATTTTGTTTGATGGCTTTGAAACAGTTATCCTCTTTGGTCTTGCCTAGAGCTCACTGAATAGCCCAAGTTGACCTTGAAGATGTGATTCTCCACTTTCTGTTTCCTGACTGATTGCATGACATATATGTGCCATGATAAATGGCTGTGGTTTGGCTGTTCCTTAAGTACACCTCTGAAAAAGACTTAATTAAATTTAAGTTCCATTATAATGCTTGAAAGGGTGCAAATTTAATCTATGATACTCAGAGGTGAGGTCTTTAAGAGGTGATTTACATTAAATAAGGGCATTAGAATGGATTCTGGAAGACTGAATTCTGATGACTTCATAAGAAATAAGGGTAAAAAGCCCTACATACTCACTTATGCTTCCCATCTTTTGCTCAATGACATTTAATACCATATTGGGATACTGCTAGCAAGAATGCCATTATGCAATATAGACCTTGTATTTTGAGAGTCAAAATCTGAAATTATTTTTCTCAACCTGTGTTATTGTGTTCTTGACAACATACAACAGACTAATACACTTCATATGCAAATCACATATCTTTAATACTGATTTGATATATATATAAACCTAATTTTACATCATAATCAATTATAAGAAGCAATGATAACACATTTCAAACTCAGACATAGTACCTTGCACCATGATTGATATATAACTGCTTCATTCTTGTCTTTACTATTATACTAAAAATATTTTAACCAAATTGTTTTTAGGAATTGCAGAAAATTTCTTCGAAGTTAAAATCTTTCCAACTTGAAGTCATTATAATATAAAAGTCACTGAAGACAACATATAATAAACCTAGTGCTTTTCTTCTAGAAATAGCATAGTATTATCTAGAAATCACAAAGGTAAAGTGATAAACACCAAAAAAGAGAGAATAAATTTATCAGTTTTGCTTTAGGGAAAGTCTTGCGTTCATATCACAATTTTTAAGGAAACAAAGTAAATAAGATTAAGGTCCTAACTCATATATATTTTAAAGAAATTCAGATTCATTTTCCATCAGAAGTATATGAGATAACCATCTCTAGATAAGAACTAATAATACAGTTTGGGAGTTAGTAACTTCGGTAAAAAAAAAAAAAATCCTACTTGTGTATATCTCTGTTCCCTTTGATACTCCTGTCACCTGTGGTTATGCAGTAAGTTTATTATAGCATTTACTCCAAAGTCATACACATTTAACCTTATAGTCATTTTAATGTAGACTTCAGGCAATACAATGAAAACTGACATTTGAGTTAGAAAGAGTTTGAAGTGCTTAGCGTGATGCCTAGGAAGTAAAATAACTTAGAGAAAAGCACTCTATTCACAGCAAGACTAGGAATCTTGCTTGCAAAGCATCAGCTACAATAACCTGAATTTCAGGTCATTTTCTTAAGACTTGCTGCTGAAGACAAATGGAAGTAATACACCCATTAGCAAAAAAATTAGTCATGATGTGTTCAGGCAGAGTATACTGCAGGCATCTTTTCTGGTAAGAGAGGACATAACATTGGCATTGCAGTTAGTGACACACGTATGTTAACATTTTCCTTTTACTCTATGCCCACCCATAGAGAAGATATAGATGTTGACTATACAGATGTTTATGTAAAACCAAGTATGAGACAGAAAGTCCATATATATAGCCACAGTATATTAATGGACTTTCCTTAAATAATGTGATATATCAGGTTAAGTACCTCTATTCATTTGGAGATTGATAAGTTGTTAAGTACTAGGACAAAACACACATAGTACATTTTTGAAAGCAAGAGAACAAGTATTTTCCAAAAAACTCTTAAAATGTTCTTAAAGATAGCAAGCCTTCATCTCAACTCCACTAAGACCAATGGTTAAACAAAGGGAGCAAAATGTCAATCTTAGAATTCAAAGAATGAAAAGAGAGACAAAGAAGAAGGAAAGAGCTGAATAAAGATCTCTGAGAGATAACTGTGGAGCAAAACACCATGCAATGGCAAGGGTATGAAGTGTCTTCAGAAATACACAATGTTCGCATCAAAAGCGTCATTAAGGACACATGCATTTTTCCCCGTGAACATCATAGCAGAATTTTCAAAATAAACCCTTAGCACTAATGGAATATAAGATTGTATGGTTGTAAGTGACCAGCAATATTAAGGACTTTTGTGAAGATGGAAAGATTATAGAATACAGGAGAAGGGAATTATACAAATGTGATTTGGTTAAGACTGTAGTAAAATGCATGTGGCTCCATGTAGTTTGTCTCCTCAGGACGAGTACTGTAAGGAGGGAATTGGGGATGTGGAGAGTATATGAGTCACTTAAAGGCAGTATTGCATTTGTGCGTGTTAATAGGCCAACCTAAAACATGTTTAGATGTGACTAAAATCTAAGTACAAAATAAAATCGGTTCTCCTTCATCTAAGTCCTTGACTGAATTAAGTGAAAGCTCCCCCTTATCCTGAGCAGCATAATTTTCTCCAATAGTCTGTTTTCAGGTTGAAATTGTCTACATATTACAACTGGAGTTGGTTTCTTTGGGTGTATAGTCTGTAATTTTGAGCTTTTCTTTCACCATAACCATGGGAAGCAAGCCATTGTGCCCTCTCTCAACACATATATGTATAGTTGTAATACATTTATAATTGCATATATCTCTCTATATGTGAATGTGTATTTATTATGTTTACCAGGGGAATATTAATACAACAATCAAGAAACAAAAGTAGAAGATAAGAATGCACGTAAGTGGAAGTGTGCTTGTTTATCATGTGTGAGGCCTTGAGCTCATTCTGAAACTGAACACTGAAAACATAAAATTTTAAACAAAGAAATAACTAAATAAAATAAATGCAGATTTCCATTATATAAGAAAATAAATATTTTAAAACTATCATGAATTAGGAGCTGGAGAAATGCCTCAATAGTGAAGAGAACTGACTGCTCTTTCAAAACACCC
>JAQHUG010000649.1:100234-117604 GCA_028555095.1 Dicrostonyx torquatus
GCCTGGGACAAGGGGAGGAAGTGTAAATTTTTCTTTTAACAATAAAGAAAGAATCTTTGGTGTCCATTTGTGTTTCTTATTTTGAGAATGTTTGTTCCTTTCTTTGGCCAATTTATTGACTGGCCATTTGGGGGGTTAATTATTGCAGTTCTTTATGCATTCTAGGTGCGAATCCTGAGGTATAACTGACATTCTTCCATTCCACAGGCTGTCTGTTTACTCTGTTGTCTCTTCCCTGCTCTGGGAACAAAAGGAGCAGCTTCCCTGCTAGGCTTTCCAGAGCCCAGTCCCCCCATCCTCTCTGCTTCTGCTCTGGCCTGATGCTTCAGGGCTTGGAGTATACAAGCAGAGGCATCTGTGGATGCCACCACACCCAGGATGTTCCAGCCCTGAAACCCCTGGCTCCATTCTCTCTTCCTAGTAACATTCCCACACTTACACATACTAGGCTGCAATTAGAGTCAGGGGATCACTCTGTCTCCCCAAGTCTTACACCCAGAAGTAGACACTGGGAAAGTTGGCTTGGTCCACAGAGGAGAGCCAAACACAGTAAGGTTAAAAGGGGAACATGTGGTAGCAACAAGGGTGCTTGAGACAAATCAGGGTCAGCCAAGGAGCTCCAGCAATGTCTTCCTTGCTAAGGAAGCATTGCTTGGGGGCTGCAAAGTCCTAGAGGTCCTGCACAAAGAGCCACCAGGAACTGAAAGGGGGTATAAAGGGGTCTCCTGCTGTTAAGCTGTAGCTGAGTTTGCTTAATCAAGACACTTTAAACTACTTGGAAGGACATTTATTTGGAGGTGGTCATGGGCTCCCGAGAGGATCTAGGGATGGGAAGCACCTGCCCTCAACACCATCGCTGACACCGGTAAGAGAAACTGCCCACAACCCGCGACCACGAGGGCGGTACCTCCAGGGTTAGATAAGGGCTGTGGGCGGCTCACCCGTGTCTTAACCGAACTGGTTCATGGACTGCAGGTCGATGATGTAGGGCGCGAGCCGACTGTCCACCTGGCCCACTACCATGCTACTCCCTGCGCGGGGATCCGCGTGCACCACCTCCTCGATGTGGTGGCTCATGGCGGGGCTGTAGGGACGCCAGCGGCCGTGCTCGTTCAGCCATTCCCACACCACCACGGCCGAGGCCAGGAGCATGGCGAGCCCGGGGCTGTGGCGCGCCGCTGCCCGCCTCCCGGGCCCTGCCTCCTGCGCTTCCTTCGGCGCCGCCGTCTCCGGGCCTGGACCGCGCTCCCCGCCCCGCGCCCCGCCGCCGTGGGCAGCCTCAGCTGCGGCCCATGGGGGAGTCCGCAGCCGCGCAGGCACCAGGTCGCGGATCCCGGGGCCGCCCGCCTCCGACCGCGCTCAGCTGGGCTCCGCCGCTGCCGCCGCCGCTGCTCCGAATGGGTCCAGTGGCTTCATGCAAAGGCCCGGCCCTACGCCCTCGCCGCCCCGCCTTGCAAAGCCACCCGGGGACGCGAGGCCGGAGCGGCGCTGCACCCGCCTCCCATCAGTTGCGCCTCGGGCTCCGCGGGCGTCCGCGTGGATCGCGTCGCACGGCCACGCCCTCCGCGCTCTCTCCGTGCCTTCCTGCGACTCGGCTCAGTGTCTTCCAGAAGGAGTCGCCCCTCCCCGGCACCGCCCCTATTTTGCAGTCTCCGTCTGCCTGCCTGTCCTTCAGTCCTTCTGTCTGTTTTGAGCGTTGCGCCGGCCTATTCCGCGATACTAGCTTTGAGGTCGTCTTCCTCCGGCCCGCTCACGCACTGGCACACCCACACTCGCACACTCACGCACGCACAGCCTCAAGTCCTCTTCAGTCGGACTGCTGTTGCCTCATCCTGGCCTGCGATCCTTCTTTTGCAGTCCTTTGAGGATGCAGAAGCCACGTCCCCTGACCCTAGAGCTTCTTCGCCCCCTGCTGGTCTGAGTCCTCATGTGCAGTTCAAAAATCACTTGACCATTGAGAGTCAATGCCAAGGGACGCATGCGTTTATGGCATAAATTTTATGCTGTCTTTGTATCTCAGGAGGCTGAGATGTGCTGGCTGCTTGAAAAGTGAATATGAAACAAGAAATAGACCCTATTTTCTGTGTCGGCCCAGATTTTGTATATTATACGTACATATATAAAAGGGAAAGGAGCCACCCCAGACGCTATTGACTATTAATCAAATAAAAAGCTCAGTGCCAGATATGGGTTATCTCCTTTAGATCTGTCCCACAGAATCTTCAAAACATTACAGGCTATTCCCAAACCTCTAGGTTACTCTCCAGAACCTGATAGGAGTGTTGATAAAGATGTCCCACTTAGGACTGAGAACTCTGTTTTATGCTCAGTATGTGTCTCTGCATTGATTAATATCCACTGTGTCTAGGGGCATAGACATAAATACTTAGAATGAAGTTTGTCTGTTTGGGAAATAGCAATGGCAGCTCCTCCCTTAGGACCCAGGACCTCCCCGCCATTGATTTGGGGCCAGATTTCCAGTGTGGTTATGCCTTTTTGTCCTTTCACTTAGCAATGGACTTGACATCTAACCTCTACCTCCTCGTGAGTAAAACCTAATATATTATAGATTATATTATTATTATCATTATCATCGTTATGAGGAGGTACACACACAACGTGTGTGTGTGTGTGTGTGTAACAACTTTGTAAATTCAGTTCTCTTTATCTACTACATGGGTTCTGGGAGTTGAACTCAAATCATCGGGCTTGTGTGGCACACTCCTTTAGCCACTGAGTGTTGCGATGAAGCTGCTTGTTGGTTTCTAGCCGCCCAGCTAGCTTAGATCCAAAATAATCATACAGAAACTGTATTAATTAAATCACTGCTTGGCCCATTAGCTCCAGCTTCTTAGTGCCTAACTCTTACCTATTAATTTAACCCATTTCTATTAATTTGTATATCACCCCACGAAGTCGTGGCCCACCAGCAAAGTTTCAGCATATCTATCTCTGGCGGCAACTCCATGGTGGATCCCTGACTCTGCCCTTCTTTTTCCCAGCATTCAGTTCCATCTTCCCCATCTACCTAAGTTCTGCCCTACTATAGGTCCAAAGCAGTTTCTTTATTCATTAATGGTAATCACAGCATACAGAGGGGACTCCCACATCAACTGAGCGGTCTTGGGAGCATTGTTGCTAATATACTTTATTTTAGTGTTCCTAATAGGAGTGTAGTGATAATTTCTGTGCTCTTCGTGTGTGCGTGTGTGCACACATCATGCATTGATGACAGTGATGCTGAACATTTCCCTAGGTGACTATTTTCATCTTCGTATCTTCTTCGAGAAATGTTTGTTCATGTGTTTGGCTACTTTTAAAATTTAAGTTTCAGAACTTTAAAAATATTCTTGATAAAAATCTTTGGGTACATGGCTTTTCACCACTTTCTGGTTTTCATTTTCCATATTACATTCAAGAATTATTTGGCTGTGTCTCAGATTTGATGCCTTTCCTTTTTTAATAAGGTTTATGACTTTACAGTTTATATGTAGATTTATGGTACATTTTAAATTAATTAAATAAAAAATAATCCCTCCCTCCATTTTCCTTCATTTGTGGCTTGGAGAACTTATTGCTCCAGTGTAATTTATTGAAAAGTTTCCTCTGAATTTCTTTGTCAGTGACAACTGGACATATTCCTGTGAACCTATTTCCAGCTTCTCTATTCCTTTCCATAAGCTGTGTGTTCACCCACCTAGCCATAATACTTACTTATGTTACACAAACTGTTTTGAGAAGACATATTGGGTTATTGTAAATAGGACTAATTTAGAGTAAATAATAATGTTTTAAAATCAAATTTCCATTATTCATTTCTGGTAAATGAGAAATTATTTTTATTGCCTGTTAATTTTATAATTGCTTTAATTTCCACTGTGGGCTGAATGTATAATCTCTCCAGTACTCATATGTTGATTTTCTGCCATTAATCATCATCACAGATGTAGGATCTCTGAAGTTCATCAGCCTGAGTAATTAGCCTCTATTTCTAGTTTGCTGAGAGTTCTTGTGAACTAATGTTAAATTTGCCTAATGCTTTTCTATACCCAGTGATATAACCACACTTTTTTTTATCTCAGTCACATCCCTCTACTGCTATTCTTTCCATTCCCTTCAGCCTTATCTAGCATTTCTCTCAGGATTGGCATTGCCCATGATGTCATGAGCAAAAGCTCCCTTTCTGGGTCCTCTGAGACCCTAGCTGGCATGCTTTCCTGACGCTGAAGTGGATGCAACCATCAATGAGCTATCAAATATGGTCAAAAGAGTCATGGAAAAGGCTCATACATCACTTGACAGGTAATCACATTCCTTCCTCCCTCAATGACCCAAAATCTACCAGGTGGCATGTGTCCTTCTTCCTGGTGGGGTGTAGAAGATTTGATGGTCTCCCTCTACTACCTCTGGATAAAGGTCCTGGAATGTCCCTGTATTTGTCTCTCCTTATTATCCATGGGTTTGATCTCTTTCCTTCTGAAATGAATGTGGGCCAGGGCCTCTTTTGTCTTCTTTCAGTGAAGCTGAAGTGATAAAGATAAAAATTGCTGTTGGCAAGGCAGCTAGCTCTATTTTTTTTTTAAATCAATAACATTGAGACCATTCAAGCTAAACTCTTAGTTAAACTATTTAAGTTTAAATATCAAGGCCTTTTATATACTTTCCTTCTTCACTTGGCATACTCTTGTGGTGATGACTCAACTGATATTCATCATTGAGTCAATCCCAAAAGAGTATGCCAAGTGAAGAAAGTCTCCTTGCGTTCAGCTGTCAGTTTTGTCTCGGCTTCCTGTTTGGAAGGACTGTAGTTCCTGAATGCGTCCGACAGAGGGAGATGTTGTGCTGGGAAATGGCCTCTAAGCAGGCTAGGAGACTTGAATCAGATTTTGCTAGCCTACACATAGGGGCCAGGGGAAAAATCTACACGTCCAAATCGAGCAGAGGTCAAACAAGAGGTTCCCTTCTGCACCACTCATCTGAATCCACCCAAATGATCCCTTTTTTTTTTTTTGATTCCCTTTCTTTTCCTTCCCCATTGAAACCTAAGCTCCATCGCTTGACTCTTATTGTTTCCGTCCCACTAACAGAATCACAATAAAAATCAGAGGCTTATCCCATGTACTCCAGCTCAGAAGCCCAGGGAAATGAGAGATGCTGGTAAGGATAGCTAGAGAAGGGAAGGAACGACAGTGGGGAGACAGAGAGAGGAAACTGGACTGTCGGCATCTTTTCACACCAGCTAACTCAAAGCTAAGCTACAGAAGACAGAGCCTAGTGTCTTCCCCGCCCATCATGCTCTCTCTCTCACTGTTTCTATCAGGTTGATCTGACTTTGACCATGCCTTCATTGGAAAAGGAAGGATATTGTGGCTTAGTTGAGTGAGTTAAAGCAAGAATGTTGAGTCCTGCCAATGTGGGCATACAATTATGCATGGCCTCTGGAACCCCTTTAGGATAGTAAGCTCTCAGAACTATGTCTTACTTTTTTCCCCCACAAAAGCAATTGAAGATAAGATGGGGGAAGAATGAGTTGAAAATAAGACTCCAAAAGCTACAGAGAAACCCTGTCTCGAAAAACCAAAAAAAAAAAAAAAAAAAAAGAAAAAGAAAATCATCTCTGGTTTTAACTGTAATTATTTCTAATGTCTTGGTTCACCTAAAGCTATGTACCACATTACTATTGACACGATTTATTTCCACATTAGCAATTTATGTATTCAGTAACTGCAACTGCATCCTTTTACTGCAGAGCCATGGGGCTTGCTTATGCATGGTTACCGCCCATCCTTTTTCTGCCCCTTGGCAGAGAACCACGTGGGTCACTACCTTCAGCCTTCCCTCATGTAAT
The DNA here is from genome assembly GCA_028555095.1 of Dicrostonyx torquatus. Classification (NCBI taxonomy): domain Eukaryota; kingdom Metazoa; phylum Chordata; class Mammalia; order Rodentia; family Cricetidae; genus Dicrostonyx; species Dicrostonyx torquatus. Next base: position 106,083 of record JAQHUG010000649.1, read on the forward strand.
CAGACTTCTAACATAGGGATCAGTAGGGACTTTTGATCCCCGTCCTTCCCCCACTGCATTTATTTCTTGGTTGACAGACTTTGCTTCAAGATCCCAGGGAATCCTCTCAGGTTCTTGAATGTTCAGTGCTGAGTATGTAACAGAAGGGGCAGTTGTTTATAGATTACAAGTAGACAGGCTGAGGAGTTGGTTCCAGGGTTATGGACATTTCTTCCAGAGGACCAGGGGTTTGGTTCCCAGCAACCCCATGGCAGCTCACAATACTCCAAGTGTAACTCCAATTCCAGAGGGTCTAATGACTTCTTTTCTGGCTTCCTCGGGCGCCAGGCAAATACCTAGTGTGCAGGCATACATGAAGACAAAATACCATACACATAAAATAAATAAATCTTAAGAAGTTTCATAGATTGAGAGCTGAGAAGTTAGACCATGGCCTAGTTTCATCTCAGATGGGAAAGAGTGTAGCAGGCAACTCACTCAATGCTCTGTGCAAATGACAGGAAGCATAGCAAGTACTTGCTTTGAGATGTTTCCCGATTAACTTTAGGGAGCAAATATGAGACCTTGTAGGAAACAAAGCGTAGAGCAAGCACGGAAGAAACCAGCATTGTCAACCACATGGGCCTATTTTTTTCAACAAAATGGATGATGCCTGGTCACCTGGAATGCGGGGCAGTGGTCAGACAACCTGGTGATCCTTTTGCTAGTCTATTGAAAGCCAGCCTCCACCTGAATTTTCCCCAGATCCTGAGAATTGTTTAGGACCTAATCATGGGCTTTGTCTCTCAGTGAATGGAACTCATCCTTACAGAAGAGGCTCCATGGACTTCACGTCCTCCATCAGTAAAATCCATCCTCGAGCTTATAAAACATTCTTCTTTCCAGGTCCTAGCCCTGAAACACTGTTTCCCAATCAACAGAACCCATTCTTATGATAAAGGTCTCAGATACTATAAAATAAACCATAAACGGGGTATTTTGCAAAGAAATTCCTATGTAGCCATCTCTTAATCTTTGTTATAAGAACTGTCACATGGAAACTTTTTCCCTAAAATTCTACTGTGTTTAAATGTGTAAGAAAATTGAACCATGGGATCAGACTCTCTGGAACTGCACCACGTTTTCATCTTCAAGGATAATTTCCCTATCAGTGGTGATACTTACAGTGATCCCCACCCTCCAAAAGAACTTGAAAATAATGAGGATCCTTTGCCTGTTAAGCATTAGGAAATGCATAGCTACAGGACAAACAGCTGTGGAAACCATCTTTATTAGAGCACTGAGAACATGTGTTTGGAACAAACCAATGGGAATGCCATTCAAGTCAGCTTTATTCTAACTCACTACAAATACACACTTTTACAATTTCCTTTGGGAAAGACAAACAGAGGAGGAGAAAGAAAACATTATACAATAGTGCTAGGAGATGTCTGGAAAATAACGGAAACTGAAGACTGGTGAATCTGACCCCTTAGCAATCATTCCACACCATCTTATCCACGGCTGCCTCTGCCCTCAGATAATCTAAGACCGCCAGATACATAGTTCTCTTGATTTTGTTGGTGGTGAGCTTGTTTCCTGCCCATGCCTTCCTTTCTCTTCAAGAGAATAGGACTTGAGTATCACATTGCTGAGAAGTGTTTTAGGCTATGTCCAGTGTCCTCCTAGCCTACTCCGTGGTGAATTCCATGAAGTAAAAACCATCTCTTCCAGTGTTTGCTCCCCATAACTCAAGTCCAGGAGCTCCCAGGTATCCACATTGTATAGCAGAGACCAGTTTCCTTGCCTGCTCAATGACTTCCACACCTTTCCTTGAAGATGCATTCCAGACTCCAGTCTTAAGCCAGAAAGCCAGAACAGAAAAAAAGCAAGTGATTTTAGGGACTTCTTGGAGCTAAGAAACCTGTGACCCAGTGACCTGGCTGAGCTCTGGTCAGCAGAGAAGGAAGATACAGATAAGACCAAATGAAGCAGTGCCTTTGAAATCAGTTGAAAGAAATAAATCTTTTTCCCTTATTGTCTTTGGCCTACAACTTCAGTTTCCAGGCTCTGAATTTTTTCATATCTTTGCATCTCCTGACACTAAATCCACTGAGACCCGAAGTTTGCTTAATCTTTTTCATGTTACTTTACTTAAATAGTTCAACTAAACTGTTTTTTGTGTGTTTTGGTGTTGTTCATGAACTTTGAAAAAAATGCCAATTGCACAGAGAGTAATGTAAAACATCCATCTTTTGGTAGTATCCATCATTTTAAAAGTTCATAAAACATTATTGTCTGCAGAATAATAACACCATAGGCAATTCCCTCAAATGTGGAAAATAGATAAATTCTTTTAGGACTATGGGTTCAGCATTTCTTCATCCTGACAATTTCCAAAGATTTTATTATACCAATATTCATTTTGCTTAATATCAGCAATAATGGATTCCATAGTAGAACCAAACTCAATAATATTAGAAACTCCACTTTGATACTCACAAGTGAAGCCAGCAGTGTGCATGGCCACCAATGAACAATTAGAATCAAACACTGGGGATCCAGAAGAACCACCAAAAAAAGAGGTGTCGTAGGTAACTATATCAGAGCTGTGAAGCATTTCCTGGAAGCTTCTTTGGGTGTATAAGTGGATAAAAGACCTAGAGACATGGAAGCCTGCTGCCTCTCTTTCCTGAACATTTTCCATACATTTTCTTTCTCGATTATATTGAGGGACCACCATACAACCATCTTCAGACTTCTTTCCTCCATCTGGGTGGCCAATGATATAAATCAGCCCACTAAGTGGCACAGGTCCTCTCCCATTAAACAATCCAGCAGGTACTTGTCGTCCATTTTCCTCTAGTTCTAAGACTGCGTAGTCAAGGTATATATTAGATATCTCAAACCAAGGTTTAACATGAAAAGCATTGTCTTCTCTAGGGGGGAACTCTAAATAATCAAAGATCACCTTTACACATCGACTAATTGTGCTTGCCCACTTACTTGGCTCTACGCCTTCCCCCACGATGCCAGTTATCACATGCCGACAAGTGAAAATGTACGACTCTTTAAAAACAAAGCAGGTGGCACAGCCCTCGTTTCCATTATTGTTCCACCACAGGAACCCAACTGAGTCACAGGCCTGTGAAAGATGTTTGAGCACTTTAGCAGAATTAGAATTTATTGTCAGTTTCCCAAAGTTTTCTTTGTGTATTTTGAATAAGGAAGCTTTCTTCTTTCTTTTTGTACTTATTTCCTTGATGTATGCTCTGAGTTCTTCTCGTTGTTCTTTCAGTACGGGGTATTGATCTACAATGTATTCATCTACCTCATGAAAGCTTCTGTTCTCTAACTCAGAATTCTGAGTGACGGATGTTATCCTTGGGTTCTTTGCTTGCTCAGCCTCGACCTGAAAGAGCTTGCCGTCTAACTCATCAACCGGCTGGGTGGTTATCCTTGGGTTCTTTGCTTGCTCAGCCTCGACCTGAAAGAGCTTGCCGTCTAACTCATCAACCGGCTGGGTGTTTTCTATGATGGTGTCCAGGTCACTAATGAGCTTCCAATCGTCACTCTCTACAAAAGAAAGAAACCTGCCATCCTTCCTCAGAGTGTCCTTGATGGTCTCTCCTTTGAGGCCAAAGACACAGAGTTTGTTTCCCTTTTTGTGAAGTTCTCCATATTTCAGAATCTTTCTTCTCTTACTCCCAATTGCATGAATATAAAATCGGACATAACTGGTAGATGGTTGGTCCTGTGGCTCAAACAATTGTTTATTATCTTCCAGCTCACTTTTATATGGCGAAAATGTAATGACCAAGTGGCAGCCTTCTGGAAAACAGCAGAGGGGCATGCCAAGATTTATGTACCCTTCTATTCCTTCTTTGCCACACACCAGCATTTTTTTGCCTTGTTGATTTTCTATCTCTTCTTTGACAGCACTGAGACTATTCAGTGCTGCGTATAAGCTACTCATCTGACTATGTGTCAGCTCATGCTTCATTTTTTTGTTTTTTCTGTGGTTAACATCCAAAGTGATTATAATTTTCTTATTTAGGGGAGGAATCTGATCTTGTTGAATTTTCTTAGATGAAAGTGGTTTTTGGTCCTGGGTGTTGGTTATATCTCTTGGCATTTTTCTAGAGTCCCCTTTTACTTGAGAAATACTGGAATCATTCTGCCCTTCTTTGGGGACCTAAAAATAAATGATGAATACTTTGTAACTGAAAACTCTAGTCATATTTGCCTTTTTAGTGTCAACTCCCTTCATTTCTGTGGGAAATTAAATGCCAATTTCAAAAGAACAGTAAATAGAATTAAAACAGAGTTTATCTTGGGATCTAAAATAGTATTTCAACTTGCTATCACATCAGTCAGAAAAGTTCCTCCTATTACACATGGTGCATTTTCTAACAAATAGTAGAACAGACACAGTGTTATCCAGCTACTCAAAGGTCTACCAGCTTCCATGGATGGTATTTCAAGTTATTTTTATTATTTTCAGCAATATACATTTTATCTTATCCAAGCATAACATATATTGCAATAACATTTTATTAAGCTATTTCTTTATCATTAATTTGTTTTTTAAGATTCATTTATTTTATGTATATTAATGTTCTACCTACATGTATTTGTGTGTTCCATATGCAAACCTGGTACCCACAGAGGGCAGAAGAAGGCATCAGATCCCCTTGAACTGGAGTCGCCAGGATTTGTAAACCACCATGTGGGTGCTGGAAATCAAACTCAGTTCCTCTACATCAACAACAAATTCTCAATAATCAGTGATTTATTGAGATAGAGTCGTGCTATGTAGTTAAGACTTCCCTGGAATTCAGTGTGCCACCCAGGTTTGCTTCAAACTCATAACTTTCATATTTCCTTAATAACGTTATTCAGGCAACATCTATCATGAAATGAATGGAAGTTATTCCCTTTGTCTTTTTGCATGAGCTTATACATTTTGTAAATTTTCATCATCTCCCATTTTTTATAGGACTTTCATTAAGAACCAGGAAGGGGGAAAATGGGAGGACATAAATCAAATTCAGTAAACAGGAAAGTCTCAATGAAAGCTAAAAATGTCTACGGCAGTTATTGTGTACTGTGTGCTTGACAGGACCTCAAATCACCTGGGAGATGGGTCTCTGGACACATCTGTGGGGGTGTTATCTTGGTTACATCAATTCCAGTGAGAACCAGCCTGAACCAGCTGGCAACATTCCCTGGGTTAAATCCTGGACTATTTAAGATGATAAGGGGGAACTGAGCATGCATTCATTGCTCTCTACTACTGACTACGCATGCAACATAACTAACTCTCCCAGGGACCTACTTCTGTGACTTCCTTGCCATGATGGATTGATTGTAAGAAACTGTGAGCCAAACAAACCCTCCCTATTCTAAGTTGCTTTTGTTGGAATATTTTATCACAGCAACAGAAAAAGAAACTAAGACAGTAGCTGACGACTATGTCTGAAAGGGTCATTTTTCCCTAGGTCATATTCATCCTGAGAAGGATGTCACTAGACAACCAGTTCACATGCCAGCAAAGTCACTCACTGGTAACAGAAGCAGAGATGTTGGAGTTTGGTTAAAAATTATACCTGTTATCAATTTAGTGACACTAACACTCTCAGTTAAACAGACAAAAGGAATGCAAGGCAATTCTAAATTCTATCTGGGCATAGAGTCTCCTTAAATACATCTCTAAAGTCTAGATTTGGTCAGAAACATGATTTTCACTTCCACAGGAATACTATAATAGACCTTTATATATTCAAATACTCCTAGATAGATATGGACATTTTTGTCAAATTTTTTCTTTTCCTTTTTGAGGCATTCTATAGTTCACTTTGATATCAAATTCACAGTCCTCTATTCTCAGCCTTTGGAATGTTGGGATGACAGCATTGTGTCACCTTTCCTTGAAAGGGAAAGAGATCACATGTGTTTCTCGAGCTTGCTGTTACAGAGTAGGACAGAAATAAAGAGATCTTGGCTAGACATGAGTTTTCTAGTTATTTAGATGCCTTGCTTTCTAGAATCTAGACACAAATAAACAAGAAAAAGACTGTGAGTTTGCACATCAAATGCCTGACACTTCTCAACTGTCTTGATATAATAAAGAAACATTTTAGCCTCGGAGGACACAATTATTTGTCATAACTGAGCTTGAAAATAGGAGGTTCTGAATATCTCAGCAAACTTGCCCAAATCTTTATCACGGGCTCAAGCACTCCAGGCTCTCTCCCACAAATGGGAACCAACCTTCCTTACCTGTCTCTGAAGTCTATAGTAAGAATAAATATACAAAATCTTTGTAAACTATAAAGTACCAAGCAAATATAGGCTGGTATACTTGAAGGGACCAATCATACTCAGACATTTCAGTGCTATTAAATAGTATTAATTTTGTTTCACAGATTGCTGTGACATATTACATTTGATCTCATAAACAGTATTAATTTTGTCTGTTCCACAGTTGATATGACATATTACATTTTATCTAATTTTATTAATGTTTCAGGTATGATTGCAACTTTTTTTATTAAACACTGCTTTGATATAGCTAAAATCTGTGTTACAATTCCCCATCTTTGCTGCCATTCACCAAAACAGAGTAGTTGAGAAAGATCCTAGAGCATGTCATTGTCCCAATCAACAATAAGGCATTTTCTTGGCAGTAGATCCTATGTGACCTAAGACCCATGGTGGCTAAGACTGCTACTATTATATCTTACAAGCAAAATTCACAGACATACCTGAGAGAAAAATTGAGGTATTTTTTTATTTTTCCTTGCATTGAATGGGATCATTTGTGATCTGCGCTTCTTAGAGCTCATGGTGAATTTGAGATGAAGCAGGTGGCTCAGCTGAAACACAAACTTCAAAATGGCTCAAGTTGAGTTGGGAATTTAGTTCAGTGACAGAATGCTTATCTAGTAAATGCAAGGCCCTGGTTCAGTCCTCAGCTCAGAAAAAAAACAAAGAAAGAGAGAGGGGAGAGGAAGAAAGGGAGGAAAGGAAGGAGGGAAAGAAAGAAAGAGAAAGAGAGAGAGAGAGAGAGAGAGAGAGAGAGAGAGAGAGAGAGAGAGAGAGAAAGAAAGAAAGAAAGAAAGAAAGAAAGAAAGAAAGAAAGAAAGAAAGAAAGAAAGAAAGAAAAAGGTGTTTCAAGTTTCAAGTTATGGCAGCATACAGACTAAAAGATGAACTGGGTCCTATATCCTATCTTTCACCTTCAGCTCTGGCCTTGTTTGTCCCAGGATGGTATCCACCAAACATAGGCACCCAAATAACAAAAGCAGAGCATCACATGCCATGCCCTTTACCAAACACTTATAGAAATCATTTGTGTTAGCTAACCCCGTCACTACCATGGAAAGCAAGTTCTATACAGATTTTGTTGAAAGAAAGGATATGTCTGACAAGGGAGATGATGTATCCAAACCCACAGCTTGAAGTGAACAGAGAATTCAAATACACAAACCCTACAAAGAGTTTGCAGCTGGGAAACTCAAAACAATGTTCTACTTACGTTGGTGTTAAAATCAGCCCTTTGTTTAATAAAGAGATGATAAGGGCAGGGAACTATACAGAAAGAGAACTGAGCAGTAACCTGAAAACAAAAGAAATTGAAAAGAAATATCAAAAAGAAGTCTGAAAAGTTGGGCAAAATGACTGTTAGAAACATTAATTACTACTACTTTAGGCCTTTGTTTGAAGTGCTATTTTCTCCTGCTGTCTCTGCAAAGAGAAAGAGCAGTTTAAACGCAATGCTGAACTCTCTCCAGCAGTGCTAAACATCACCTGAAGAATACGCACCACAGAGGACAGCAAGCTCATCTGTCTTCTGTACGTCACCATCAGAACAATGCCTAGTACATGGCAGACCCTAACGCTTCAGTTAGAAAGACACATTCAAAGAATGAGTGGAGAGGCAGTGGCCTGCCTTTCAGAGTTCTTGAAAACTTGCTAAGATGGGTATTATTACTCCTACTTTACACATAAAAAGCTTGACGTCTTTCTAGAGAGGTTAAATTTTCATTCAAAATCACAAAAAAAAAAAAACCAGTGAGTATACTTCGCCAAATTTGTATCAACATCGTTTTCTAACGGAAAAGACACGAAGATAGACTCAAATAATGAACTTCCAAATATCTATCATACAGCAAACAATTTGTTCTTAGAGAATTTTCTTCTCATGTATATATAATTTTTTTCCTGAGACAAAGTCTCAGGAAACTTAGGCTGGCCCTGGACTTTGAACCCCTGATCCTCCTGCCTCCACCTTTCTACTGTCTGGTATGTGTCATCACATCTGGAATATGTGAATCAGAGAACCAAACCAAGGGGTTCATACATGAAGGGTAAACACTCTACCAACTGGGCCACATATCTAACCTTACAGTAGTGGTTCTCAACCTTCCTAATGTTGCGACCCTTTAATGCAGTTTTCGTGTTGTGTTGACTCCCAATCATTAAATTATTTTGTTGCTACTTTATAACTGCAATTCTGCTACTGTTATGAATCATAATGTAAATATCTCATATGCGACCCTCAAAGGTTGAGAACTGCCACCTACAAAGTCTTTTTAACTAGGAGATTACAATAGTGGCATGGTAAGATTTTAACACTAAGTTACTTTCTGTCTGTACAAGTTAAGGCCATTTTCTTGAATATTTCCAATGCCAATTTAGTCACATCAAAATACAACTGAGATACATAAATCATATATTAAATGTTTTTTTTCTTTAAAACAAGCCTAGGATGACCTCAAACTGGCCATCCTCCAGCTTCACCCTCTTCAGTATTAGGATTTAGGTGAGCACCACCACACCCAACTTAATTACACTTTTTAACTCTTTAGAAAATTATCAGAAGAAAACACAAACGTTGTCTGCAGACGGCCACTCCTGGCTAGCTTCTCTCTGTTGTATAACTGAAGTGCTAAGTCAAGTAGGAGCCATCCAAAGACTTAGCCATGATCTTAACCGTGATGTCTATGATCTTCATTGTGGAGCCTGAGCCCAGATTTCCACCAGTAGCCACTGCTAATGAGCTGTGAAAGAGATCTACTGCCCTGCCTGGGCCTGGTTTCCTGTTGATGAAAAGCAGCAGCCACTGTAAATGGGACAAGGACATCCTATAAAGACATGCACAGTGGCGTCTGTGGCAATGACTCTGGGCTCAGCTCAGACTGCCACCCACCTGCTGCGTGACCCTGGGCACACTGGCTATTTTCTGCTTCTCCCTTACCCCGCTGAGAGGAGTGACAGAGTCATTATCCACTGTTGTGAAGATTAAAAAACATGTAATGTGGGTAAAGTCTTCAAGCAATGACCATATGTAATAGATAGCTCTGTGAACATTATTGTTAGTGTTGTTGTCAATACCAATATTCAATCACAAGTATACTCCTTGGACTGTAGAAAATGAAAGTGGATGAGCGCTTGAAGATGTCTGCAGGCCAAAAATATTGTTCAACCAGAAAAACAAGCTCAGTTTCTCTGTTGATGGATGACTCATACTATGAGTATTTAAAAATTAAAGATTGCACAGCTGGGCAATGGTGGCTCACTTTAATCCCAGCCCTCCACTCGGGAGGCAGAGGCAGAGGCATCTTTGTGAGTCGAGGCCAGCCTGGTCTACAGAGTAAGTTCTAGGACAGCCAGAGCTGTCACAGAAAGAAATATGAATCCTATCGTTCACTGGCACATACTTAAGCAATTGCAGTGGGAAACGTGAACAGGTTATGAACCTTTCCATGTTCATTTCCAGTATCCATGTTGGATCCTGTTATATTAAAGTGTGACGTGCCCATAGTTATCCTCGACCAACACACATTACAGTTTGAGAAGACAAAGTCCACTGAGCTAATTATATTTGTTTTATATTTTCAATAAAGCAATAAGCCCACACAGCTTGGACAAGGTCCCGCCTCCAGCCTCCTGGACAGTTTCCTGGAATTTCTTTCTCCAACTTCTTCCCCATTCTCTCTCTCCTTTTTCTCTGTCTAGTCTTTCTCACCCTTCCTCCCTACTCCCCAATCACTTCCTCTTCCTCTCCCCTCCTCCTCCTTCTCTCCCTCTCTCTCCCACTTTCACTTCTCCCTTTAGGTCTCTTGCCTCTTTTTTGTTTTTTGTTTTTTTACACCACCATGTGTCATTCTTTTTAGCATTATGGGGCAAGAAGTAGCCCCTGAAAACAAACCTGAGCTACCTGGGCCCTTCAGATAGGCAGCACCTTCGCTTCTGGTCCCAAGGATCTTCCATACTTAGAAGTTCCCTGAGGTTCCAGTGTGTCTGAGTTCAGAACCCCCTCTCCCCCACCCTATCCCCCGCAGAGTATCACAGTTTGTTCATAGACTCTTGCTCATGGCCAGTACCTGTTATACTTGAATCCAGCACCCAGCATTAAGTCTGTTCTTTCTGAGGGAAACCCTCTCAATGCCCTAAAGAGAAACAGGGTCTGACAATGAACAAGCATGCCAGTCAGAATTTTGAGGACACTACTCTAATGGACACTAAAGACAACTGCTACTGTCCAGCCCTTGGCAGAACATTCTGGGTTAGTACATTTGTGTTGATGGAAACAGCAGACAAAGAAGTCAGGTTAAAGTAGTAGCCAGCTATTTGTGAATAGACGGCTTCCACGCGACACACTAGGCATGCCTGAGGAAGAAGTCAGTACTTTTCACTTACCTTGTGTGTTTTTATTCTAAAAAGAAACAGATTTAGGAAATGTATTGGTGAATTTTTGCTATGCACATTTGAAATGAAGAAATTATCATTTTATATATATTTTTTATTCTTCCCAACCTCTGTTTCCCCTCCCTTCCCGGTCCCTCTCCCTCTCCCCACTTTCCCTCTCCTTCATATCCATTCATCCACCCCCACCCCACTCCACGCGCCATCAAAAAAAAAAATCTTCCAGCGATGGCTTAACAAAATTCTTAATTCTTTACAGACTTAAAGGACAGTACTTAACTTCATATGGAAAAAGAAAAACCCAGGATAGCTAAAACAATCCCGTACAATAAAAGAATATCATGAGCTATCATCATCCCTGATTTCATGCTGTACTACCGAGATATAGTAATAAAAACCGCATGGTAACAATACCATATCACACAACAATATCAAAAGAGACAGATTGATCAATCGATTCTAACTGAAGAGCCAGAAATTAATCTTAAGGAGCATTTTACTCACCAGCTTTTCCCCCAGAGCTTGATCTTTCCTCCAGCAGCTAGAAGCCCGCGTCTTTTTGAGAAAAAAAAAAACAGACTGTCATTTTATGTCCTTGGTCTGGGCGTGGAGACTGTGGATTGGTCCTTCGGTGCCCAGGAAACCCGCTATGCATCAGTTCATTGGCCGAGCTCAGCGCGGGTTCTGATCTGAATGATCCTTCCCGCCCCCTAATGGCCACGTTGTGAAAGCAGCCAAACGCCCTTCGAGTGGGTGTGGACCTCTACTCTCCAGGGATCCCCTCTAAGAGCGCAGTCGAATGACGGGTGCCCACTGGACTAGGCGGGAAG
>JAQHUG010000649.1:123597-139814 GCA_028555095.1 Dicrostonyx torquatus
ATAGATGATAGATATAGATAGATAGATAGATGATAGATAGATAGATAGATAGATAGATAGATAGATAGATAGATAGATAGATGATAGATAGATAATAGATAGATAGATAGATAATAGATAGATAGATGATAGATAGATATAGAGATTCATTCCATAAGTTCTGTGACTCTAGAGAACCCTGACTAATACACCAATCCTCTTGCAAATGGAGGCAGTTTCTCTGCAACAAAGAGAGGCGTAAGCTTATTGTCAATTCAGTAGCGGATAGGAAAGATCATTCCTCTGTGCTTGAGCAGCACAGAATAGGATGTCCAGGCTGTTGTCTGTAATCCATCCCCAGAAGCCCTGTCTCCTTAGCAGATTTTGCACTTTTGCCGTAGTGCATGGGATGACACTTGAGCTCTTGTCCATCGAGCTATCCTTCACCCACCGAGTCCAACTCAAATCACTGTCTCTGTGATGCACGATCCAGGTAAAGGCAAAAGTGCTTTTTGCTGTTTCCCCAGAACACAGATGTAGTTGTCGGTATTTTTTACTCTTTTACTCTAGGCTCTTTGTTCTTTGTTCTTTTGGGGTTCACCACCCAGTTCCCAAATAATTCACACACATGGAGGCTTATTCTTACTTATAAATGCCCAGCCTTAGCTTGGCTTGTTTCTAGCCAGCTTTTGTTACCTTAAATTATCCCATCTACCTTTTGCCTCTGGGTTTTTTCCTTTTCTTACTTCTGTATATCTTACTTTCACTCTTGCTCTATTGCTGGCTGTGTGGCTGTGTGGCTGTGTGGCTGTTGGCTGGCACCTGACGTCCTCCTCACTTTATCCTTCTTTCTTTCTTTTTTCTTTTTCGAGATAGGGTTTCTCTGTGTAACAGTCCTAGCTGTCCTGGAACTAGCTCTTGTAGACCAGGCTGACTTCAAACTTATAGAGATCCATCTGCCTCTGCTTCCCAAGTACTATCATTAAAGGTGTAATTTAATAAATTTTAACTACCTACATCCTCCTCTCCTAGCTCTCTCTTGCTTTTTTCCCTCTCCTTCCAGGTTTCTCCTTCTATTTATACTCTGCATGCAAGCCCCGCCTATCCTTTCTCCTGCCTCATTATTGACTGTTCAGATCTTCATTAGACCATCCGCAGTTTCAGACAGGCAAAGAATCACAGCTTCACAGAGTTAAACAAATGCAACATAAACAAAAACAACACATATTTACATCATTATACAAATGTTCCAGAGCATTAACAAATGTTAACACACCTTAAAATAATATTCTACAACATACATGTGCAATTTTACCCACTAAAGCTGGCCTGCTCTGTTGGGTGGGGAAGCCTCTTTCAGTGGCCAATGAATGAGTCACTACTGAAAAACACTGGTCTTACCCTATTAAATACCGCATTATTTTATGTATTTCCACCTATCCCAACCATTAAAGGACTTTGTCAAATTATTTTGTTTGGTTGGGTTTTTTTGTTTGTTTGCTTTTTGATTGGATGACAGAAAAATGACCCAACACCCTTCACTTGGCCAAAAATATTATGGGCATGCCTAGAACCACTTAGATACATCATTACAGAGGAATGTAGAAACAGACTCTTTTTCAAGGCCAACACTATCTCCAGTAATATCAAACAACTCCAACAGCCCTGTCTGAGCATCAGCGGAAGGGGAGCTTTCCTTGGTAACTATTCTCTCACTCTTGCCAAGTTGCAGAGGGTTTGTATCAAAGGCCTCAGAGGAGAGCTTGGAAAAGGCAAGCAAAGCTGAGTTCTTCTTCAGTCCTAAAGGTTCTGATCAGCTAACCTGGGCTCTTCATAACACTTAGGTTTACATGTCAAGAGGAAGTGAAGGTTGACTCTTAAAACTGTAACATCAGACTAATTTTTAGGGCAATGTTTCTTGATGACTAACATGACAAGGGACAGGATGTATCAGATGCTTGCTGCTCAACAAGCAACCAAACGTCAAGATAGCCAGAAAGCACATACTCACTAGGTGCCAATAGTACTGGACAAATGAGAAAGACAAGGTGGCAGAACTAGACCACACCCAAGAAACCAGAATGGGTGGAGGTAGGGGTGGGAGATAGCCCTCTGTGAACATGTGCCTTAATTTTCACCAGCCTGCAATGCAATTGCTCTTCTCAGTTAATGACCAACATGGTTACTGTCATGGGTCCAAACTTCTCTCTTTTTCTAGCCTTTTGTTCATTTTCATCTGTTTTCTTTCCTCACATATCCAGTCCTTGTCCCTCTTTGACCTCCCTGAACTCTCACCATCCACCATTATCTGCTGAAAGTGACTCCACTTCAGCCTTTATATTTTAGATATAGAGCTGATTAACATATATATATATAATATATATGTCAAATGTATTACATATCACACATACACACACACATACACACACACTCATACACACACACAAACACACACACACGCACACACATACACACCATGTCCTTCCTCAGACTTTGTGTAACAGCCAATGAAGACTTTATCAATCCTGTTGCTCCTATCAGAAACCCAGGAATCAACACTGAGTCCTCCATCCATAAAGAAGTTCTTTAAACAACCTAAATGGCCCTCAACCAAAGAATGGACAAGGAAAATGGGGTACATTTACACAATGGAGTACTACACAACAGAAAAAAATTAACGACATCTTGAATTTTGCAGGAAAATGGCTGGAACTAGAAAACATTATTTTGAGTGGAGTAACCCAGACACAGAAAGACAATTATCACAACTACTCACTCATAGGTGGTTTTTAAACATAAAGCAAAGAAAAACAGCCTACATACCATAATCCCAGAGAACTTAGACAACAATGAGGACACTAAGAAAGACTTACATAGATCTGGTCTACATGGGAAGTAGAAAAAGACAAGATCTCCTGAGTAAATTGGGAGCATGGAGACCTTGGGGGATGGTTTAGTGGGGAGGGGAAAGGTAGGGAAGGGAGAAGAGAAAAATGTAGAGCTCAATAAAAATCAATAAAAAAATAAATGAAAGGCAATAAAAAAGAAAGTTCTGTAGGCTGTTCTTTCCAATTGAGTGCAGATTCCCACTATGGCTACCACTTTGGAGAACCATCATCACTGGAAACCCGAGTTTCCAGTGTGTCTAGCTCTCTGTGCTTTTTCACATCTGCCACACAACCCCAGAGTTTGTAGTCCACATAGCAGAGTGATTTTTAACAGTAGAAGTCAGTTTATATTATTGCCCAGCTCCATAGGCTCCCTTTAGATTTCACACAAATGATTTGAGCAGGTATGAGCTAACACTCCTATGGTATGGTTCTTTCCAGGGAATATTTTATGCACAGAGGAAGTGAAATAACTTTAAAATTGCTCCCCATCTCTAGATTTCTTGATTCTTAAATTTTTATGCATCCTACAATGACAGATCAGCAGGTTCCCTGCTGATCAGTGATTTCCTCTCCACAGTGTTTATTTGGTGCCACTCACGTGGCCACTTGGAGTGACATTCATCTAAGAAAACTACTGCAATCACCCCTTATTTTATTTTTAACTTTTCAGTATGATTCTGGCAATTCTAGTTCTACAATTACTCTCTACAAACCCTGCAGATTGTAGAACCTAAGTCAGACTGTAGCTTGTTTTATGCTAAATTTGGAAAAGCACACCTGGTGATTCTACACCATCATCAACTTCTACATAAACATGTGTCTGTCTATGAGTGATCAAAGTCCTGTCACCCTGTCAGCTTGACCAGCTACACAAGTTCTCTTCTTTGACTGACATCTCAAAAGCGATGATTCTAGGTGTGGGGCATTCCTTGTCTTCAGTTGCATACCCACGGAAGAGCCCACCAGTCTCTAATGGATGTTCCAAACCTGTGGCCACACAAATGGCCCTCGTTAAACACAGTGGCTACAAAACAAAACAAAAAAGAAAGGTGACTTTGAGAGGGAGTTGTAGGAAGGAGGTGGGTAAGAAAGAAAGGGATTAAAGGGGACGTGGTGATCAGAATGTACTTCAAACTTACACAAGGCCTGGAGGAACAGCCAAGTGCTGCTCTTCAGACGATCAAGTTTGATTCTCAGCATCCACAGTAGCAGCTTAGAACCATCTGTAACTCCATTCCCAGGGGATGGAAAGTCCTCTTAATCCCTCCTTCATCACCAGGCACAAATTTGGTGGACAGAGATACATGCAGACAAAATGCCCAATTGCATAAATAAATATTTTAAGATATATTTGAAATTATCAAAGAATAAATTTAGTCAAAGGTCTTCAAATATATTCTAAAGTTAACCATGTTTCTGCATCATTGTAGGGGTTAAAGATAATTTTCATATTAAAAAAATTATACCCAACACTGAATTAATACTGGCTGTTCAAGTTTTCAAACAAATAGGTGTTTTCTTAGCCCCATGTGGAAAGCACTTCTTTGATAACATCAGTTTGGGAATTGCTCACTCAGGAGCCGCCTTTAGGACCATCCTACTTGGACAGACAGACAGTTTTGACCTCCAGGAAACACTGCCAAGAGTTGTTCCATCTGCATCATGCTGTAGAATTGGAACCCTAAACTACCAGGCACCTCCCGCTCCCCACAGTGCTGGCTTAGTTCTTTTCTTCTTGGGTTTGTGCCAGGCCCCAAAACCCAGAATTCCAGGGGTGGAAAGGAGACAATAGGAAATGAGAGTACAAAGTTCATCCTGTGATACAGAAGTTGTACACTGTCTGCTGGCAATCCTGTGGCCCATGCTCCAAACAGATCCATGTTGAGATAACAGGTCAAAGCATCAGGCTGGATCCATTTTTACTCACTGGTGTTGCCATGTAAAGGACCATGTTTTCTTGCTTCTAGTAATAGATAATAACACATTTGGGGATAGTAAGTCTTTTTATAAAACAGTAGTTTTAGCCTTGTTCTAGTATTTAAAGAATACTGTATGATGGATTGCTTGGCAGACTAGTGCTTAGCTAGCTTTCTTCTACAGGATAGGAACACCTGCCCAGGGAATAGTGTTACTCCCAGTGGGCTCCTACTACAATTAGCAAGCAAGACAGTCCCTGCCCCCAGGCAATCTGATCTGATTGATTTCTCCTCAGCTCACTGGAAGCTGTGTCCATTGGAATCTCCTTTATTCTCTGAAGGTTTGCCTGGAAATTTGTTAGGTATGACCAGAGCAATCTTTAGTCCACATAGGATTTGGCTATGATTTATTGTGGATTTTCAATATGATGGTGCTTCCTGGAGATGAAAGCTGTCCTCCTTTCTCTCCCAGAGGCCTCAGCACCCTGGCATCCAGGAGCAACCAGGAGGTGACGGCTGTCCCCCTTTCTCTCCCAGAGGCCTCCGCACCCTGGCATCCGTGAGCAACCAGGAGGTGAAGGCTGTCCCCCTTTCTCTCCCAGAGGCATCAGCACCTGGCATCCAGGAGCAACCTGAAGGTGAAGGCTGTCCCCCTTTCTCTCCCAGAGGCCTCCGCACCCTGGCATCCGTGAGCAACCAGGAGGTCACTGCAGAGCTCAATATTTGTTTGTTTGCTTATTTGTTGTTTTGTTTGGAGTGTTTGTAGTTTCTTTGTTTTTGGGGGGACAGGACCCCCTATATAGCCTTGGCTGTCCTGGAATTTGTTACGTAGCCCAGACTGACTATGAACTCAAAGAGACCTGCCTGCCTCTGTCTCCCAGTGCCAGGATTAAAGGAGGATGCCACCAAGCCTTGCTGGGCTGTGGTTTGTATGTTAAATGAATTTCTTCCCTGACTCTTCCCCCAAAATACAGGCCCACATTAAAACAAAACTAACAAACAAAAAGTCTTGAGACAGGCAAGCATAGGAACAGCCTGTGACCCTGGCACCACTTCTTGGCCTCTCTTCCCAGTTTGCCAACACCTAGTGTTATGGAAATAACATGCTTTCTCTGTGATGAATCGCTCCCAGCAGTTAGAGGTTAATAAAGGGAAAGCTCTTTATAGTGTTGTCCACCACTGGCTAATGCTCAAAGAGGAGCTGGCCTCACGTACAAGATTTTACTAATTTATTTACACTTTAGGCTTCTGCATTCCACCACATACAACACTATTCTTAAATCTCTTCCAGGTCCCAGCTCCATGTTACAGTTAGAACTATTTAAACAAAAACAGGAAAATGCAAATCTGCTCACATGGGAGGTTTACACAGCAAAGATATTAGCAGAATCATTTCCCAAATACAACAGTGTTCTTCTTTCCAAATAGTTGTTACCAAGGTCCTTCTTCCCCACCTGGTTATACTTCTTTGGATGAGACCACGGGGCATGAAGAACGTTGTGACCCCTTGAGCTACCCTTAGAGGCACATCTTTTTATATGGAGATGACCTGTCAAAAGTCAGGTTTGTCTCTGTTTGTTGTGGAAATGGAGCCTAATTGGAGGTCAATCTTGGTGAATAAACATTAGCAGAAACTTTCTCAGCAAACACAATTTCAACTGTGGTATGGAATTTTCTTTCTCACAGTTTCTGACAATTGTGGTGTAATGCTACTGACCTTTTCGTTATTTACAATGGAGGCAGTACTCCTTTAGCTAAACTCTTCTTTGTGTAACTTACTATTTCTGAGCAAGTTCATCGGTAAATCCTTTACAGCATCAATTTTACTGCTTCAGGTTTATCCACAGATCCTCTGGCTGTGAGTGATTTGTGGTCAGCACTTCTTGGTCAGGGGGAAATACCGATTTACTACCTCACCTGCATGAGTGACAGGACACACAGAAAGTTAAAATTAAAGAATGTATTGCCCACCTGTGCCCACATTGCCCAACATGAGATAAGAGCCCATCTGTCAAACAGGATAAGGACCCACCTATTCCCATCTCCCAGGGTCTTGATTCCTCCCTCCTTTTAAACTCATAAAAAGAATTCAGCAAATAGCCTCTTAGGACTCTTGAGCTCCTCGTTTTCCAGAGCCTTCTCCAACCCTGTGAGTGTATTCCTGACTTTTGCTTTCATTATTAATATTATAAATTTATACTTTTACTATTTCCACACTGTGTCTTGTTCAGTTCTTTGCTTGAGACCAAGAACCCAGACATCCCATCACAGGACACAGGGAGACAACACCTTGGTACCAAGGATGGCACTGTCTGGGATGAGTGACATGGTACTTTTGAGAGGTCACACTTTGTGAGTGATCCTTCGGACTTTGCAGGTGTCCCTTTTCAGGAGAATTGTAGGATGCTGAGCTCTGATGTAAATGATTTTGCTCCATCATCCACTCCTGCAGTGAGGGGCTGCACCCCATCAATCAACAGGGCTGCTGGATTGTGCACCGGAACCTCAAAAACTGTGAGCTAAAGTAAACCTTCTGTCCTTGTAAATACATCATCCTGATGTTTCACTAGAGTGAGCGCAGTCCAGTGACCATTAAGCCTGTGTTACAAAGGCTGTGCTTGGTCCATCCGTGAATTCTGGGCTGTTCTAGACTGATCCTTGGGAAAACAATTTCCAACTTTCCATGAACCTAAGCAATTGTCTCCTCTCACTCCTCTGGGGGAATCTTTCCTGCTTTATTGCACTCACTGATTAGCAATTAACATTTCAAGAGCTATCTTCTGAAGACCTCCTAGGCTCTCTGGGCAGATGCAGCTCTCTCTGCTTTGCTGCCCTTTCACCTGCACCACGGCTTCCCGAAGCAGGCAAGTTGTGGGCTCTGTCTATTTGCTTCTCCCCAAGACATGTCTAGCTCACTTGCTTCTTCCCAAGACAGAAATAGGACTGCGCTCGTGTCTTTTCTTTCTTGGGGATTGTTAGTGACTTTCTTGTGCTCCCTGATGTTCAGTGTTTGGTAACTGTTTTTTAATGGGTCTTGCCTGTCCCTTTTAAAACTTAAATTATTAGGGGTAAAAAGTCATTTTATCATTTCCATCTTGACCATAGAACTTAATTATATTTTATTGATATTTCTTAAATTTCCTTGAATTCTTTTTTTGTACTGCAATGTTACCTGATTTTTGGACAAAAGGATGGGAAGGTATTGAGCCTATGTCTGCTCTTGCAAGCAAACAGGACATTCTAAACTCTCCAAAGAATTATAAGCTATAAATACGAAAGACTCCTTTAAGAATTAATCCAATTGACCTGCCAATCATCTGGAAAGAAAAACTGCCCCTCAAAAAGTTGTAACTTCGGAATCATGATACAGCTGAAGACGCATGTGTTATAAGGATGGAAAGAATGACCAGTCCTTTGAGGAGGTACATGCCTGAGACCCTAGGAGCCCTCCTGTGGATGCAGTGGCTTGCTGTTAAGCCTGCCCACTTTTCTTAGTTCTGACTCAGAAAAACTCCCCACTTCCCTTCTAGAAGCACAAAGCCATAATATCCTGTGACTCAGCTTGCCAGAAACACTAGGCAGCATACTCCCAGAGGAGCCACACCCAAATGCAGCTGCCTACAGGCTTCCATTGCTACCCCAGGGATGTTCTTGATCTCTCACTCAGAAAACATGGCTTCTGCTCTTCCTCCTGATCAACCCTGACAGGCTGCAGCTTAATGTCCAGTTTACTTGCTCTGCTTTTTCTTTAAAACACCAATAAAATTGCCCTTGTTGGTCTGTGTTTAAATTGATTTACCTAGGGGGCTGACACCAGCTCTCGAGAGGTACATCGATACATCCCTGGTAACAGATGTATCCCTATTTTCTTGTGTTGCTTGAAATGGAGTTGAGGCGATCACATAGTGTCTGATATGCAAATAATAGAGTATGAATTAGCAAAGCCAAAGGACTATAAAGATAATCTGGGAAACTACTGAAAAATATATTTATTTTTAAAAAATTTTCACTAGAAATACACAAATACAAAAAAATAATCAACTAACACTTCCTGAGAAAATGTTTTATGCCTGGGGGTCATATATGTGTTATTTTACTTTTAGATTAAAAATCACAACATCTTATGTGTTTGAGAGGGCATGCCACGTGATAGTGTGGAGAAGGGGCAAGTTGATTCTTTCCATCCACTGTTTAGATTCTGGGACTAAGACTTGGCATCAAGACAACTTGAACATCTCACCTACTATCTTATATGGACTGTCTCGTTGAACACTTCTGCATGTCTTGTTGCTGTCATTCTTAATTTCAAATGGTAAAATTAAAGGCTAACTTGATTGACTTTGGGGGGTGCTTTTTATTTTATTTTATTTTTTTAAAAAAACATACTGTAGAGTACTTGAACTGAGGCAACTAGATACAAATTTTTGACTTGTACAAATTTTACTCCACCTATGCCTACTGATGATACATAGATAATTGATCTATGAACAAGCAATTTAAGACTAGGAAGGGATGGATACTAAAATCAAACTCTAGAAATTAGTATCTCATATTAAATATATTTTATTTATTTATTACAAAGGTCTTGCAAATTTTATTACATAGCAAAATTAGACAGACCCAATATCTGTAAAGACCTAAAAATTAATTTAAAAAATCCAGAATTATGAAACTCATAGAAGAGGAGGTGCTACCAGCAGAATACAGAAGGAAGTGGAAGGATGAGACAAAGGCTACAAAACCTTCATCACAGAAGATAAGTAATTCTAGGAATCCGTTATAAAACTGTGCCTGTAATTAAGCTGTACCTATAACATTGAGTTTCATACATAAACGTGACCAGAATGGACCAGAGATAAATTAGTCAACTGTCGAACACATATGAATGTATGGTGAAACTGGTAAAAATATCTGTTCAGTTGGTTTTAGCTTGTGCTAGATTTTGCAGGAATATGTGTAAAGGCAATAAATTTATTATCCTACGTTTTACTGGGTATGATTTGGTCATCCTACCACCACCCTGAACTTCTTCCCTCCTTCTTCTTTCCTTCATTCTGTTTCATGCTACTAAATTTGTGTTATTACATTCTTTCCCTTTTGTTGAATTTGATACCTTTGTGTTGTAATTCTGTGATGAGTATCCTTAGCTCATTTAAGAAATGAACATTTTAATTAGCATTTCAATTAAACTCTACCCTTGAGAACAACAAGTATGACTCCCATTTTTGAGACGTTGGCTTTAAGACTGCATGATTGCAGTAAAAAAGTTTCACTATGTCTAATGAAATAGGAAACGGGAAAGTAAAATTTCCTGCAGCACAGCCCTAACTTGTCAGTCAGTGTCTAACTCTCACATCTGCTCCCATCTCCTCCATTCCTTCCTGGAATTAAACCCAAGGCCTCCAGCATACAAATGCAGACAACTATAGCAGTGAGGTTCAGCTATAGCCCCCCAAACACTCTCATTTTGTAAATTTGTTTCAGAATTTATTTCAATAAACACATGTAAAATAAGAGAAAGAATCCTTTTTAATGATGCAAAATGAGAATGAAAAATTGTTCATACATTGCATATGTTAGGCATAGAAATTCAGACTTTGGCTAACGTACACAATGTCTGAACAATTTAAGTTTTGAAAACATGGAGTACTTATGTAAGTAATCAGCAAAATTAATGATAGAATGAAAAGAACTCAATTGAAAAATGGTCAAATACAGGCATGGTGGCACATGCCTCTAATCCATGATGTGGAAACTCCTTCTGTATATGTGTTGCTTTTATTGGTTGATGAATAAAGTTGTTTCAGACAATGACTTAGTAGAGTAAAACCAGGAGGGAAATTTGAACAGAGATATAGAAAGAGAGTAGGTGGAGTCCAGGAGACACCATGTAGCTGCTGAAGGAGAAAGATGCCAGAACATTACTGGTAAGCCATAGCCTCATGGTGATACATAGGTCAATAGAATTCTGTTAATTTGAGGTGTAAGAGATAGCTAGGAACACACCTGAGCCAATGTTGTAATTAATGTAGTTTCTGTGTGATTATTCGGGTCTGGGCGGCTGGGAAACAAAGCATAGTCTCCGTTTACAAATCCCAGCATAGGCAGAAGCAGGTGGATCTCTGTGAGATCCAGGATAGCCAGGGCTACATAAAAAGACCAAACAAAACTAAACAAAATGGACAAAAGATAAGAAGGATGAAAATAGGGCTCAATCTCAGTAATTTTTAAAATTTATTTTTATTTTATGTGCATTGGTGATTTGCCTGCATGCCTGTCTGCCTGAGGATGCCAGATTCCCCGAAACTGGAGTCAGAGACAGTTGTGAGCTATCATGTCCGTGCTGGGAATTGAAACTGGGTCCTTTGGAAGAGCAGCCATTGCTTTTACCCGCTGAGCAGGTATTAAAGTCAGGTGATCTTAAATTTATTCCTGAGAAGCATTACAGTACAAATGTATCCGAAAACAATTCTAGAATATTGGTAACAGAATTTTAGCAGTTTTTTTAGGGAGGGGGCACTAGGAATGACTGTAATGTGCACACACAGATCATTTCTTCAATGACTGTTTGTCAACAGTGAAAGTAAAGACAGCACAGCAGCCTTGAGAATGAAGCTCAAAGAGCAAGATACAAATCCAGAAGAGTGTGTTCAAGGGATGAACATATACAAGTTAAAGGCAGGTGACAATAAAGTGTGTTCTATTTATATTTTTACTGCATGTGTTTTTGTACCTTTAAAATGTTAGGTAGTGATAATTTCAAAGCCAACCCAGGCTTAATGGTTGTTCTTGTGAAGGATGGGCATGGTGGAGACTTCTCATGATTTGTTTTATGTTAGTGCTTAAGCCAGGTGGTAGACATACATGCTTATTATCATTACATAAAATATATGACATGTTATATGTCACATTTGCATTTAGAAATATGTTGCATTGTAAGATTCAGGGGATGCACTTGATGTGTTCTGGACCCACCAATCTGATGTCCATAAGATTTGCAGTGCTTTTCTTTAGGTTCACCTTATTACTTAGTTTCTCTAGGATTCTGAAATATAGGCTTGTTGCCCTTTGTTTATGAGTAGTATCCACTTATGACTGAGTACATACCATATTCATTTTTGGGGGTCTGGGTTACCTCACTCAGGGTAATGTTTTCTAATTCCGTCCATTTGCATGCGAAATTCAAGATGTCATTAATTTTTACTGCTGAGTAGTACTCAGATGAGCCACACTTTCTTTATCCAATCTTCAGTTGAGGGTTGTTTCCAGGTTCTGGCTATTACAAATAATGCTGCTATGAACATAGTTGAACAAATGCTCTTGTAGTATGATTGAGAGTCTTTTGCGGAATTGCTGGATCCTTAGGTAGGTTGATTCCCAGTTTTCTGAGAAACTGCCACACTGATTTCCAAAGTGGTTGCACAAGTTTGCATTCCCACCAGCAATGGATGAGTGTTCCCCTTGCTCCACAACCTCTCCAGCATAAGATATCATTGGTGTTTTTGATCTTAGCCATTCTCACAGGTGCAAGATGGTATCTCAGAGTTGTTTTGATTTGCATTTCCCTGATAGCTAAGGAAGAAGAGCATGTCCTTAAGTATCTTTTGGCCATTTGAAATTCTTCTGTTGAGAATTCTCTGTTCAATTAATTCCATACACCACTTTTTCATTGGGTTATTTAGAATTTTAATGTCTAATTTCTTGAGTTCTTTATAAATTTTGGAGATCAGTCCTTTATCTGATGTGAGGTTGGTAAAGATTTTTTCCCATTTAGTAGGCTGCCTTTTTGTGTTATTGACTGTGTCCTTTGCGTTACAGAAGATTCTCAGTTTTGGGAGGTCCCATTTATTTATTGATGCTCTTATTTTCTGTGCTACTGGGGTTATATTTAGGAAGTGGTCTCCTGTGCCCATGCATTGGAGGTTGCTTCCCACTTTCTTCTCTATCAGGTTCAGTGAGGTCAGTTTTATATTGAGGTCCTTAATCCATTTGGACTTGAGTTTAGTGTATGGTGACAGATATGGATTTATTTTCATTCTTCTACAAGTTGACATCCAGTTCTGCCAGCACCATTTGTTGAAGATGCTTTCTTTTTTCCAATGTTAATTGGAATCAGACAAAAATTTGGGAGCAGGGTGGTGGGAGGTGGGGAGGGTAAGGGGGTTGAGGAGAACTTGAGGGAATGGGATGGTGGAGATGGAGAAAGAACAGATGTGAGAGCAGGGAAAGAGATATCTTGACTGAGGGAGCCATTATTGAGTTAGAAAGAACCTGGCTCTAGAAAAATGCCCAAGAACCCACAGAGATAAACCCAGCTGAAACCCTAAGCAATAGAGGAGAGGATGTCTGAACTGACCTTACCCTGTAGTCAGACTGATGATTATCTTAAATATCACTATAGAACCTTCATCCAACAACAGATGGGGAACAGAGGCAATGACCCATTGGAGCACTGGACTGAGCTCCCAAGATCCAGTTGAAGAGTGGAAGGAGTGAGAGAATGATGAAGGAATTCAAGACCATGATGGGGTCATCCACTGAGACACTTTGCTTGAACTAATGGGAACTCACCAACTCCAACTGGACTGGGAGTGAACGAGCAGAGCCTGCGAACAACCAAGCTCCTCTGAAGGGGGTTGACAGCTGGGGCAGACTGAGGGGTCAGTGATAGTGATCCTGGGATGTGTCTCTACTGCATATACCGGCTTCATGGGATCCTAGTCCCTTTGGATGTAAACCTTGCTCAACCTAGATGTAGTAGGGAGGGCCTTGGACTTTCCACAGGGCGGGGTGCATGGCACTCCCCTAGGGTTGGAGGGGTGGGGCAGAGGGTCTGTGGTGGGAGAAAGAGGGGACTGGGAGGAGGGGAGGGAGTGGGAATTTGGATTGATATTTTTTTAAGTAAAAAAAATGCAGAGTAAAAAAGATTTGCAGTGCTTGATGGCTTATGTCTGTGATTCTGTGCACTGACCTTTAACTCTCCTTGACAGTTAGCCTCTAGTTGGGCTGTCAGGTATGCACTGATCTTTCTCTCGTGCAAGGACTATAAATCTGGATCTGAGGTCTTGTTTGAAAACTCCAGAACTTTCTGTCTACTCCAGATGATCAATGAGCAATTTCTGATTTTTCAAAATATAAAATTCAAACATGAAAGAATGTCATTTCTTTTAGACAAGCATACAGTCTTCTGTGTCATGGAAATAACATCCTGTCTGATAAACATGTCTTTAATCATAATACACTATAGAACTCACTATGTGCTAAAATGTTGTCCGAACTTTTAATCGACACAATTGTGGTCCACCCTAAGATAAAATGGAAATGTGATAAATATAAGTATTTTATTATCCATGCTTTTTACGCAACATTCCTTTTTAATAAGGTGGTATATGGTTACTTTTCCATCATATCACTCACACTAATATGGCATGTGTTTAATAGCTTATTTGAAATGCATTAATATATTTCTAGAATGGAACCCTCTTCATCAGATTGAAACCTCTGTACTCACTGTGCATTATTGGAAAATCGAGTCATGACAAGGGTCTATCTGCTGCAGGCAGATATGGCTTCTCCCTGATTGTTCAGGACCTGAAGCTTGGTCTCCCACCCCCACCCCACCCCTCAGTGGGAAGCTTTGTCCTGTAGTCACCCAAGTTTCTCACTTCCAGGAAATACTAAGCCACAGTGGTTCCCCACTGCTGCAGCAGGCAGAGATTCAGGACCCAAGGCTTCTCATTCTTAGTCAAGATTGTAAGATAAGAGCTCACTTTCCCTTCCTGAATGCAAAGCTAATTCTTCCAAGGAACCTTCAGGCTCTGTGGCCTGAGCTCTTTGGCTTCCAGGCCTGGTTCTGTACCCATACTTCTCAAGCTTGGTCAGTCCGATGTACATCTCACTGCCCTTTATTTCCACCCCAATTCCCACTAGATGTTAAAAACAAAACAAAAACAGAAGAGAGAAACTTGGAGAGTAGAATAGAAAGCTACATTGACCCAGTGTAGCCTAGTTTTGAAAAAGGGTTCAATTCACCCTCTGAATGTGGCTGACAACTGGGGCAGACTGAGAAGCCAATGATAATAGCACTGTGATTGTCTCTACTACATGTACTGACTTTTTGGGATCCTATTCTATTTGGATGCACACCTTCCTAAGCCTGGATGGATGGGGGAGGGCCTTGGACTTCCCACAAGGCAGGATACCCTGCCCTCTCTTAGGACTGGGGGAGGGGGGAAGGGTGAGTGGGGGAGCTGGAGGGAAAAGGGAGGAGGGAAAGAAGTGGAAATTTTGAATGGTATTATTTATAAAGCAATTTAAAAAAGGAAAAAGGGTCCAATTCATGATGAAAATGCACAGGGGTGGGCGAGAAGAGGCGAGGGGGCAGGAGTGGGGAAGGAATGAGTGCCACTGGGATTTGAATCCAAAGTCCTCTCCTTCCCTTTCTCTGGTAGCTCCAGTAATTCCTTTGATCTTCAGAGTGAGTTGCTAAAAAGAAAAGCCTGACTCAACATCTCTGCACCTTACCAAGCATCTCTAGGCAGGATTCCTTCAGCTGGGGGGAAAGATCCGACCTGTGGCAAGCAGGAGCCAAGTATAAAGCGCTGTTTACAAGAGATGTTCCTTTTAGGCGACTTACCGCTTTCGTTCTGGAACAGACCTGGAGTTTGGGGAGAATTAATTGGCTGTGAAATGATGCAAAAAGACAGTCTTGGTGGAGAGTGGGTGAGAAAGACCCGTGCACCCGAGTGCTGTTGTCCCTGAACAGGAAGCTGGGATGCGGTATGCAGTTCTTGTAAAAACGAACAGAAGCCAAAGTCAAGCTATGTGAGGGCTTCTTGTTTCATTTTATGGCGCTCAAAATGTTCTCAATTTTTAAAACCGGTGTCTGTAAATCCTGTCACTCACTTTATGAAAAACGCCTCAGACCCATTTCCCTGTGTCTGAATGTTGTGTGCAGCAAATATTCATAAATGTGTTTTCTTGACTGTGTTTCATTTCATAAAGAAAATACACCTCTTGACATATACTGGTTTTCTTCGCAGATGTGTGCAGCATTTTGCAGAGCTGAGCCATCTACTGGGAGAGCTGATTCCTGCATTAACCCTCACCATTAATGTACTTCCCAAGGAAATTCCATCAGGGACTGGAAGGTTGTAGTTTCCTTGAAACACAGCCACTCTTTGTAGAAAAAAAAATTTAAGCGATTTTTTAACCATGTTCTCAATCCCTTCCCTGTCTAAGATATACATTTCCCATATATAATGGGCTTCTTACACAAAGTATTGCAACAATTTAGCTTATAGGGTATTTCTCTCTCTCTCTCTTTTTTTTTATTGTTAAAAGAAAAATTTACATTTACTCCCCTTGTTCCGGGCCCTCCTGCTCCCCCACTACCCCACCGCCCTCCCCCTGCTTCCTTAAGATGGTGCAG
>JAQHUG010000649.1:141209-163214 GCA_028555095.1 Dicrostonyx torquatus
ATGTGGGGTTAGTGAAGATCTTCTCCCATTCAGTAGGATGCCTTTTTGTCTTAATGACTGTGTCCTTCGCTTTACAGAAGCTTCTCAGTTTCAGGAGGTCCCATTTATTTATTGTTGTTCTTATTGTCTGTGCCACTGGGGTATTTTTATGTGACTGATTTTCTCTACAATTTGTATCTTATTATTAACCAGCATGAGTACCATGAGGTTAGCTCCAAGAAAGCAGAAATTCTAAGATCAGAAGAGTTAGGTGGGAGAGCTAGGAGAGAAGAGACATTTTTAAAAGTGAAAGAAAATAATCAATTAAACATTATAATAAAGCACATTTTTAAAAATTTTGTTTGCTGACAGCAACAATAAAAGGAATAAAATGAAAAAAAAACCTAATACATCCCTTTGTAGGGAGGTTTCCTAAGGGGGTGCTTCCTGAGGGCAGATGCCCTTTCCGAGCATTTCCACTGAGGTGGGCTAGACTGAGTTTATTTCTGTGAGATTGCTGAAGCTACTTTTTTATAAAAAAAACCAGACCTGAGTGGAGGCCTGCGCTGGATACAAAGGTATCTGGTGTTAGCTGTGAGCAGTAATGATAAGTCGGTGAGCACATGGGATGAGTGGGTGCTCAGCAAGGTGTTTCTGAGCCTTAGCTGCTAGAAGGGATTGCAGACCCTTGAAGCTGAAGGCAGAATTGCCACCAGGACTTCCTTGGTGACTCCATTTTGTGCTTCACCCAACTGCTCCCCCACCCCAACCAATCCCTTTCATACAGTCACACTTTCAGTTCCACGTTTTATACAGTACAGAGAAATTGTTTCAATCAGTTAAAACTTCTGTTATCTGGTCACCCCTGGTAGGATGCAATTATAGGGACTGGCTCTATAAACCCTACCCTTCATGGTGAAAAGTCTCTTCTGGCATGAGCCTGCTGCCAACTGCAGAAAATGAAGGATTCTTGCTGCGACTTTCATTGAGTGGCATTGTTCTGTGTCTCCAGGGCATATACCACCACCCATGCTGGCAGCCCAGGGGCACACACACACACAGCTCATTTACAGTCGTGCTTCTTGTTCTGTTGTGTGCTGAGAAAGCAGGGTGGTGAGCTGGAAACAAGCTTAGGGCAACTGTGATACTGCCTCCTGGCCAGACTAGCTGAAGAAAACCATAAAGTGAGAAAGTGCAAGCTGGCTAAAGAGGGCAAAAGATAACAAGAGAGCAAGAAATAAAGACAGAGAAAGGAAAACAAGGAATGCAGAAGTGGGGAAGGAGGAGCAAAGAGGGGAAGAAAAGATGGAGTAGAAAGCAAGCACTTCATTCAGACCAGTAGGATCTGGCTTCTCCGTCTATAAAATGGGCTGGTTAAGGCTTCTGGTATAATAGGATTCAGAATAGGCACGGGAAATGATGAGTGAGGGAAGCAAAATGTTTTCTTAACCTCTTAATTCTTTCCACTTGCAGAGAAGTCTGTGGACTGCACAGTTTCTATTTCTCTCTGCTCACTTTTTAAACAGCTGTCCACAGTGTGTGCCATTAGCACACACTTCAAGTGCTGTGACTGGCTAAACAATGAATTTCTGCCTTCAGAGACATAAACATCGTAGTCTAGTTCCTCATTTTCTTACTTTCATTTTCTCAGGTCTCTACAACCCAGTGAGTGTCCCTGCAGTTAAGCACTGATACTGATAACAGCACCTGCCCTAATTTTAACTGGGCAGTCTTCCCATGTGGCCATTGCCTGAAGATTTTACCTACATGAGGTATTTTTAATCTTCCCAACTGTCAGGGTTCAGGTTTGTGCCACTGTGCCCATTTGTACAGCGTTAGATACAGAACCTAGGGGCCTTGTGCAGAGGACACACAGCTGATGAGTGGCAGTCAAGCAGAGCCCCATCTTGTCAGCACTCACACTGGTGCGCATATTTTCATGTCATTACATTTGCTGCTGCTTCTCACAAACAAAACATTGACAAAGAGAGGCTAAGAAGATTTCTTTAGTGGCTCATTACCAATAGTTCTGGGGAGGAAGCTTAGGATCCTCCTCCATCGTGGAAGGGTTAAGACATTAACACAGTCTTCAGGTGGCTTCTTCTGACTCTCCGCATTAGTTCTATAAGGGTCGGAAGAAACTATCAAGGAGTAAACATCCTGCAGATGAAGTCTCTGTTCTTTTCAGTAGTCAATGATTTCTGTAGAATAAAGCATGTTTAGAGAGCATAATAAATTCATGTGTAATGGTACAAATTTATAATCTGAGTGAGTGATCAGGAGGGCAAGGCAAAAAAATAGCATTAGTTTTTCTTCTTTTTCTTAGACAGATGCATATTTATTTATTCTTGTGCATATTTATGATGTGTTCCCACAGCAAGGACAGGAATGTACCATGGTGAGTATGCAGAGGTCACAAGACAGCCTCAAGGGTTAGTCCTAGTGTTTCACTTTGTTTGAGACAGACTTTCTTTGTTGTTCACTTCTTTGTACACTAGGCTAGCTGCCACAGGAGCTTCTGTCTGTCTTCACCTCTCACCTCACTTTAGGAGCACTGTGGTTAGACAAGAAAGCACTGTGTCTGCTTATGTGAGCTCTGGAGGTTGAATTCAGGTCTTCATGAATGTGTGGCAGATTCTTTACCCACTGAGCCAATGCCACACCCCAAATACACTTCCCAAAACCACTTTGGACTACACATGAAAATGTATTTTTAAAAAGTAAATGTGAGGTGTAACATGAGGGCCTGCTTGCTGCCTCAGTCACCTGCCAATCTGTAAGAGGAAGAGTGGGCTGCGTGTTCTTCCCAGCCACCCAGCTAGCTTAACCTACAAAATAATACAGAAATTATATTAATTAAATTACTGCCTGGCCCATAATCTCTAGCCTCTTATTGGATAACTCTCACATCTTGATCTAACTTATTTATAATAATCTGTATATCACCAGGAGGTCATGGCTTACTAGGAACCATTCAGGATGTCTGACCTGGAGGCTCCATGGCAGCTCTCTCTGACTCTGCTTTCTTTCTCCCAGAATTCAGTTCTGTCTTCCCCACCTACCTAAGTTCTGCCCTATCAGAATGCCAAGGTAGTTTCTTTATTCAACCAAAGCATCACATAGACAGAAGGACATCCTATACCAGCGAGGTATGTACTTCAGATGTATCAATGCAGGAAGAAACTTGCAGTAGTGAAATTGATGCCATGAATAATTTACTGTGATCTAGAGACCCCAAGTAAGACACCAATCCACTGCCTGCTAACACCCCCTAAAGCCCTCTCAACCACCCCCAACTGCACCCTCTCTTCTAGGCTCCATATCCTGTGCCACAACTTTGGCAGAAGACTTCTACTTTCTTGGAGGCCATACCATACTAGGAACTCCAGAGAACAAGCAGGTACTCGGAATCTCAGGGGTCACATAGGTAATTGGAACCCCAGAAGCAACATTGGACCCAAAACACAGAGTTCATATAGGACCCAAAAACTTCAGTGAAGACACTTTACTGGACCTGAAGACTCACTGGTCATCAGAACCCCTGACCACTCAGTCCAGAAGACCAGAGAGGAAACAGAAACCAAGGGAAAAATCCATCTAAAAAGATAACTCAGAAATGAGCACCCAAGTCTATAATCACTCCAAACCCAGATGACTAGAGGCCAGCACAGGAACACAATCAACAACAGCCAAAGCAACATAACATCGCCAGAGCCCAGCTATCCTACTACAGCAAGTCCTGGATATTCCAACATAGCTGAAGCACAAAAAAGTGACCTTAAATCCAAGCTTATAAAGATGATAGAGACCCTTAAAGATGAAATGAGTAAATCTCTTAAAGAAATTCAGGAAAATGCAAACAAACAAGTGAGGGGAATGAATAAAACTGTTCAAGACCTGAAAATAGAAATAGAATCAAGGAAAAAACACAAACTTATGGAATCCTGGAGATGGAAAATCTAGGTAAGCAAACAAGAACTACAGAGGCAAGCATCACCTACAGAATACAAGAGATGAAAGAGAGAATCTCAAGTGTGAAAGATACAATAGAAGAAATGGCTGCATCAGTCAAATAAAATGTTAAATCTTTGAAGGGATACTTTGCTCAGCCTAGATATAATAAGGAGGGCCTTGGACCTTCCCCAAAGTAATGTGCCTTACCCTCTCTGAAGAGTGGATAGTGGTGGGATTGGGTGGTATGTAGATGAAATGGGAAAAGAAGAGGGAGTGGGAACTGGGATTGGTATGTATAATTAAAAGGTATAGTTTGTTTTTCTTTAAAAAATGATTTAAAAAATCTGTCACTATAATCCACCATACCAACAAACTAAAAAAAAACCACATTATCATCTTATTAGATGCTAAAAAAGCCTTTGCCAAAATCCAACACAGGTTGATCAATGGAACTGAAGACCAAGAAGTAAATTCACATACCTATAAACTCTTGATTTTTGACAAAGAAGCTAAAATTAACCAATTAAAAAAACTATTTTCAACAAATAGTGCTGGTATAACTGGAAGTTGGTAAGTAGAATAATACACCTACTAGATCTATCACCCTGCACAAAACTCAACTCCAAGTGAATCAAAAGCTTCAACATAAAACAGGACACACTGAACCTGATAGGAGAGAAAATGAGGAATAAACTTGAATGCATTGGCACAGAAGACAGCTTCCTGAACAGAATATTGATAACTCAGGCACCAAGATCAACAATTAATAAATGGGACCTCATGAAACTGAAAAGTTTCTGTAAGGCAAAGGACACTATCAAAATGATGAGATGGAAACCTACAGAATGGAAAAAGATCTTCACCAATTGTACATCTGACAGAGGGCTGATCTCCAAAATATATAAAGAACAAAATAAAGGCGACATCAGAAAACCAAGCAAACCAATTAAAAGATAATATACAGATCTAAATGGAGAATTCTCAACAGGAATATCAAATGGCTCAGATCCACATAAAGAAATGTTCAACATCCTTAGCCATCATCAGTGAGATGGAAATCAAAGTGACGCTGACATTGTATCTCATTTCTGTCAGAATGGCTAAGTTCAAAAGCACAAGTGACTACTCGTGCTGGCAAGGGTGTGGAGCAAGAGGAACATTCTTCCATTTCTGGTGGGAGTGCAAACTTGTACAGTTGCTTTGGAAATCTGTATGGCAGTTTCTCAGAAAACTGAGACTCCATCTACCTCAAGACCCAGGATACCATTCCTGGGTATATATCCAAAGGACGCTCTACCATACCACAAAGACAATTGCTCAACTATGTCCCAAGTAGCTTCATTCACATTATCGACAATCTTGATGTCCCTCAAATGAAGAATGAAGGAAATGTGATACATTTACATAATGGGGTATTACTCAGCTGTTAAAAGCAATGACATCATGAAATTTGCTGGCAAATGAATAGAAGTAGAAAAGATCATCCTGAGTGAGATAACCCAGACCCAGAAGACAAACAGGCACTTGGCATGTACTCACTTATAAGTGGACATTAGCTGTAAAATAAAAGATGAACATTTTACAATCAGCAGACTCAGAGAAGCTAAGCAGCAAGGAGGGTTTGGGTGTAAGGGGAGCACATGAATCGCACTGTGAAGACAATGGAATAGACATTGCCAGTGGACAGGGGGAGTGCTCTGAATGGGCGTGGGGTGGGCATGGGAACAGGAAGGACCAGGTCGTGTAGGATAAAGGGAGGATACTAGAAAGACTGGAATTTGGGTGTGTGGAGGACATCTCTGGGGCAAGCTAGAAACCTAGTGCAATGGGAATGCCCAGGAATCTACCAGGGTGACCCTAGCTAAGACTCCTAGCAATGGGGGATATGGAGCCTCAACCAGCCATCTCCTGTCACTAGGCAGAACTTCCAGTGGAGCGATTGTGACGGAAACCTAGAAACAAAACCTTCAGTCTAACAGTTGTCCTTCCTACCAGCTGTGCTGGGGTAAAGGTGGCACAGAAATTGTGGGAAGGGTCAACCAATAACTGGTTCAGCTTGAAACTCATACCATGAGAGGAAGCCCACTCCTGACACTTCTGGAGGGACAGGGCCCATATATTAGATAGCCCAGCCCAGAGACCTAGAATAGAACCAAACATGACTGGCAAAAAAGTCAATTAAATGATTCTCAGTGATATTCTGCTATACTCAAATGTTGGTGTCCAGTCCATCTGGCACCAGAGGCCTCACCCAGTAACAGTTGGAAATAGATGCAGAGACCCACAGCCAAACATTAGGCAAAGCTTGCAGAATTCTGAAGAAGAGGAGGGGAAAGGATTGTAGGAGTCAGAGGGATCAAGGAAACAACAAGAAAACTCACAGTAACTGTAGAGATAAAGATTTATTTGGGAAAGGGCAAGGGTACAATATCGGAAAGAGGCTCCTCTGTAGATGCAGACAAACCGGACAGGTCGGCGATCCATGCAGAGAGAGAGCTCCCTGCCTGGGTTTCTAGTATTTATACATCTCCTGAATAATGGGTAACCCTGCCCCCTTGGGGGTGGTAGCAGGGTGTGGTCACAGGCCAAGGGACCACACCCCTTCAAGTAACAACTCACCTGGGCTCATAGGGGACTCATAGAGCCTGAACTGCCAAGCAGGGAGCCTGCAGGGGACTGACCTAGACCCTCTGCATATGTGATTCAGTTGTGTAGCTTGGTCTACTTGTGGGCCTCCTAACAGTGGAAACAGGGCCTATCTCTGACTCTGTTGCCTGCATTGGGACCTTTTCCAACTAGAGGGTTGCCTTATCCAGTCTTACTAGAAGAGGCAATGCCTATCAGTCAACTTGACATAACTTGGCTGGCTGATATCCCAGAAAGGTCTGCCCTTTGCTGAAGATCAGAAAGAGGAGGAGTGGACATAGGTCCAGTGTTAGGGAAGGGTCGAAAGGAGAGGAAGGACGGGAAACTGTGGTCAGGATATAAAAACTAACTTAATAAATAAAAACATAAATAAAAAGAAAAAACTTATTAATAAACTTGCTTAGAAATAGCAAGTTATACAAAGTAGAGTTCAGCTAAAGGAGCACTGCCTCCAGTGTAAAGAACTGAAAAGTAAGTAGTGAGTGTGCTGACCACAATGTTAGAAACTGTGAGAAAGAAAATTCTGTACTGCAGTGGAAATGGTGTTTGCTGAGAAAGTTTCTGCTAAGGTTTATTCACCAAGATTGACCTCCAATTAGGCTCTATTCTCATAACAAAAGGAGACAATCCTGACTTCCCACAGGCCATTAGGCCCATCCCCATATCAAAGGACACGCCTCTAAGGGGAAGCTCAAGGGGTCACAACTTCAAACAAAACTCAAATAGAATGTGGGTTCCTAACTATTATTTTAGATAACCTTTCTTGAGTTCTTTCTGATATCTTTTTACAAATCGTCTTGCACATTTTACTTAACTCCTTTTCTACTTCTTTCCCTGGACTTTACCATCCTTCTCCTCCATCTTGAAGGAGGTTCAGATTTTTGCATCAAATTGAGTAGAATATCGTGTTGATATTTAATGTGAACAAACTGTCATTCTTATTATGAGGGAAATATTCCTGAACTTTTAGAGATGGAAAGTGATACAGATGGAAAATGTCACAGTGCCTCTAAGTGTAATCTAATAAAACTAAAAGACAGTGTTGGGCTCGATGTCGTTCCATTGGTAGACTTCTTGCCCAGCATACATGAAGCCTTGAGTTGGATTCTAAGCATCACATAAACCTGACATGGCATAATTGAGATGCTAGCACTCGGAGGCACGAAAATCAGAAGCTCAGTTTTCAAGGCCAGCTTTAGCTACAAGAGACATTTTTCTGAGGAAGAAAAAAGGAACAATTTTTTAAAATATTTATTTATTATGTATACAATATTCTGTGTGTATGTCTGCAGGCCAGAAGAGGGCACCAGACCTCATTACAGATGGTTGTGAGCCACCATGTGGTTGCCGGGAATTGAACTCAGGACCTTTGGAAGAGCAGGCAATGTTCTTAACCACTGAGCCATCTCTCCAGCCCAAAAAAAGGAACAATTTTTAATGATGGGTGTGATATTTGGAAATTCACTGTGACTAATTCTTTCCTCTGTCTCTTTGTTTTCTCTGTCTCTTGCTCTTTCTGCTCTTTCCATTTATGCTAGAGAACATTCCCAGTAAAGCTCTCCAAAGTGTATTCTTTCAAGTTTCTGTCCTTAGAGAAAGTTTAACTCCTTTGGAATTTCATGTCCTTCATGGGTGAAATAAGGCTGGCAACACCAATCTCATGTGCTTAAAAGAGCTATTTTGTTTAAAACATCCCTTTTATTAGAGACAGTACAGGGAAAGGTCGATGTAAATAAATAGTTCGTCACCCCCCCACGCACCTATACACACACTCCAAACAGCAAAACAACAGACAATACCCCCGCCAATAAAACAAACAAGCAAACTCTAAAGTAGAAATTATGTGTCCTGAGTATCATCTTGGATAATTTTCAAGATTTCTTTTCCATATGGCCTTCTGAATTTCTTTTGTTCCCAGGGTACTACTCATTTTCTTCCTACCTGTCCCCCTGTATTTTAACCATCCTCCCATATCCGCTTTAAGTGAAATAGATTTTAACATCAGTGTGAATTAAAACACTTTTGAGTTCCCCAATTGCAATCCTTTATTGGAATTAATATCTACTCTTGGTTTATCTATCTGCTTCAAGCAGTGAGCACATTACCATTCTTGTAAAAGACATACCCACTCCCCCAAATTCTAGCTAGAACCTGCTGTCCATGGCAGCAGTGGGGGTTAGCAGTTAGACGTAGTTGATGCTGTGTTTGCGCTGGTTCCTGACGCGGTTCCTTGATTTGATTTGTGGGGTGACTCTGCTGGATGAATAAACTCATGGCTATGAAGTGATCACCCTGTGAGAAGCAAGTCTGAACAGAGGAGGATGGTGTGATGTGGGACCTCAGAAAATACTCCTCTCTATACCTCACCTATGAAGATACTGATGTGACTGGAAACCGTTTTGAAATTAGCAATTCATCTGAGTTATCTGTTTCAGGTCTAGTCCATCGGGTGTTAGAAGCATACCTCACAGAAGATCCTAGTTCATGCAAAGAAAAAGCATGGAAATCCTGCGCAACTTTTCTCAGGTATGTCTGTAAATACTGCACATCCATAGTGGACATAGCAATCCTTGATCCTCAGTCATGAGGTTCTTCCTGCCAAAAAATTATCTGACTGTGAATTGGGAGTATTACATACTCTATTTCCTGTCCATTTGCTTCTTTCTAGCTTGGAGGATGGCACTGGGGAAGGGAATTATAAAACAAATGTAGTCCATATCAAAGCACCCTTAACTTAAAAAAAATACTTCCTGGAGCAATAAGGGAGGAAAAAAATAAAATACATTTTGTTAGATTAAACTGGGAAAAAGCCAAATAAATGGGTATTGTTCCCTGGTGCGGAAACATCTTTCTGAGTGTGACTTAATCCTAAGAATGTTTACCTGTATAGTACTTTGTAATTTATGAAATAACTATGTCATTCATCCTTACTACAACCCTGTTAGGCATGTGAGAAGGATTTGCTTACAGAATCTCTGCTTCCTGCTTCATGTGTAGGCTCCCTGAGGTGCTCTCCAGACTGAGTACCTTGGCTGTAGAGGGCTCCCTGAACTGACCAAGAAGGGTGAGAAGTGTCAGACATTTGAGATGCTCCTTCAAAGGCATCAGCTCGTTTCCTTTATTCCATGTTCTAGAAAACTAGAAGATCTAGACACCTAGATAACCATGAAAATGTTAAATATGCTTCTGCCACACCCCCTACACCCCTAGCCTTGTGGTTATAAGCAAGCGAATAACCACATACACAATCCCCTGTTCTCTTTCGTAAGTTTCAGGCCAGGCATGATGGCACATGCCTATAATCTCAGAACTCTGAACAGAGAAGGAAGGGGATCATAAGTTGAGGGCACTTAGGCTACAGTGTCTCAACAATCAAAACAGAACTCTTGGATAAAGTATCTACGGTCTCTGCCGTGGCTGAGGGAAGGAGAGTACCTGAAGTGCAGACCTAGCACCTGATTTAGATGCTCCTGGAATGTTTGAAGAGAACTGACTCCACACTACTCTCCTTTGTCCCCCACATGAGTGGCCCAGCATGCTTCAGGCCTGTACTCACACAGATACTCATGGTGCTTTTAGAAGTCTCTAGTGAATAGTCAAAAGTGTATCTCAGTTCTTTCCAGTGGTGTAACATGAATGCCTCTCAACATGTTTAGACTGAAGAGACAGGCTTTGAGGCTCCCTGCATGAGCTTCTTTAAACTTGCATAGCCTGGTGTTATTTTGTTTTAACCAGGATATCAGTCTTATGACAAATGATGTCACACTTAATCTTCATCTGCTCCACCACTGTCATTCCCATTACCAGTGAGTGACATTGTTGGCATGTGAAACCATACCTGTTACACAAACAGGGTAATTGAACCTTTCAGACCTGGGAATCAGATCCCTTAATTTTTTAAGTCATTTTAAAATTGATAATTTCTCCTTAGTACCTCCCCTCTTTCCATTCCTGGTTTCAAGATGATATCTCATAATATGGATGTTCTGAATGTAAATTTACAGAACAGACTACATATTCTAATAGAAAATAATTAGACTAAATACTGTACTTCTAAAGCTCACTTCCTTATTGGTTATCATGTGATAAAGAAAGGCAATTAGTCAAAGCTCCTGTGAGCTCATGGAGACTGGGCAGCATGCGTAGGGTATGGGTCTACACCAGGTCCCCTGTGTATGTATCATTGCTTTCAGTTTAGTGTTTTCATGGACTTCCTGAGTACACCAACGTGTGGGTCTCTTGATTCTTGTGCCTTTTCTCTCTTGGGCTCTCTTCTGTTTTTTTGTTTGTTTGTTTGTTTATTTATTTTTTGTTCAATTCTCGTGTTTTTTCTTTTTGTTCTATCTTCTGTTATTTTTAAAATGCAAAAAAGAAAGGAACTTAGAAAATGAACATTACATGCTTGATCTTCTCATCTACTGGACAATGAGCTTTTTATTGTTGTTGTTCCTTTATATTTCATAGTGTTTGAGATCTAGCCTAATAAAGCAAATAGCGTCTTTTTATGGTAGATGCTGGCTAAATCAAGTGATTGAGGAGCCATGAATATTGTGAATTTGAGACCAATCTGGGATACAGATCTAGGTCCACAGTAGTCATGGTTATTAAGTAAGACTCTCCTTTCAATTGTGTGCATGTGTGTGCAAAGAAATTACAAGAGTTCTAAACAATTTTTATGTTTAATATATTTAATCTATTGTTTAAAATAATAAACAAGGTATAAATGAACTGCTTTCTTTGGAACTGGTAGATTTTGAGACATCTAGATGAGTTCTGCTCCTTCTGCCTGCTTATTGAGAAAATATGACGCATATTGTACAAAAAATCACAGGAATACAGTTGTAGTCACAGTTTTCTAAAGTGTCTATCATTTCTCTTTATGTCCCCAAGGAGCAGAATGATCCCATAATTTCTCAAAGGAAAATGGAATATAGAAAAAGACCAAAGGAGGTGATCGAAAACCAGGACCAAAGACCACACTGGGAACAAAAAAATTCACAAGTTCAGAACTCTTTCCAAAATACAACAATTACCATCACCTTTGGTGTAAACCATGCAATCTGTGTGGTTGCAGATAAGAAGACAGGTAGCTTATATGAGGCATTGAACACCCTTGACCTTGTCAAAAAAGAGATAGAAAGACAGTCAGGCAAAGAAATGCTGGTGTGTGGCAAAGAAGGAATAGAAGGGTACATAAACCTCGGCATGCCCCTCCATTGTTTTCCACAAGGCAGCCATGTGGTCATTACATTTTCCAAAACTGAAAGTGAGGAGAAAGAAGACAATGAACTGTGTGGCCACTTTGACCAGTCCTCTGCTGAGTGTGTTGTATTTTACATTCATGCAGTCGGGAATGGGGAGCAAAGGATTCTGAGGTGCAGGGAACTTCAAGAGGAGGGCACCAAACTCTGTGTCTATGGCTTCAAAGGAGAGACCATCAAGGCCACTCTGAGGAAGGATGGCAGGTTTTGCTCCTTTGTAGAGAGTGACCATTGGAAACTCATTAACAATGACACCATCGTAGCAAACAGCCAGTTGGTTGATGTGTTAGAGGGCAAGCTTTTTCAGATTGATGTTGAGAGAAAGAAGAGCCCTTGGGAGGCAGTGGCAACTCAGAAATCTGAGTTAGAGGACAGAAACTTCACTGTATTGAAAGAATGCATTGTGAATTTGTATCCCATGTTGAAAAGAGAAAGGGAAAAACTGAGAACATACATCAAGAAAGAGAGTGAGAAAAGAGAGAACACTTCCTTACTCAAAGCACATAGAGAAAACTTCAGGAAGCTGACCCAAAGCTCCATCCCAGGAAAAGTCCTCAAACTTCTTTCCCAGCTCAGTGACTCAGTTGGGTTCTTAGTTTGGAACAACAATGAAAACAGGGGTAGTGCTACTTGCTTCCTTTTTAAAGGGCTGTACATTTTCACTTGTCGACATGTAATAAATGACATAGTAGGGGAAGGCATAGAGCCAAGTAAGTGGGCAGATATAATTGGGCAGTGTATTAAGAGTGACGTTTGATTTTCAAGTGTTCCCTGTCAAAGAAGACAGCTATCATTTTGTTGAACCTTGGTTTGAAGTGTCTGATGTCACTCTTGACTATGCTGTCCTGAAACTGAAGGAAAGAGGACAGCACATTCCTACAGGACTCGGTAATGGAACACCTTCTGTATCTCTTAGTGGATTTATATTTATGATTGGTCATCCAGATGGAAAATATAAAGTTGTTGATGGTTGTACTGTGGTGCCTGAAGGCAAACAAAGAAGGAAATGTCAGGATATTCAGGGAAGAGAACCAGTGGGTGGCAGGGATCCTATGCAGTGTATCTATATGTACACCCAAAGAAGTTTCCAGGAAAAAGTCCATGAATCTGGTGTGGTTGCCTGGGATAACACTTTTTATTGTGGGTCTTCGGGATCTCCTGTATTCGATTCTAAAGGGTCACTGATAGCCATGCACACTGCTGGCTTCATTTGTGAGTATGCAAGTGGGGTTTCCAGTATCACCGAGTTGGGATCTTCAATGAAACACATCCTTGATGATATTAAGCAAAAACATGAAAAATGGTACAATGAAATTTCTGTATTCAACGGGATGTAGAAATACTGAGTCTAGAAGACTCAGGACTGAGAATTCAGGCAGTTTCGTATTTGCTGTAGGAAGTCTTACAGCAGTGGTTACCCGCCTACTTGGGTGTTGCCTCCTATACGATATAAGCTGATGTCGAGCATGTATCCGCTCTCTTTTTCTGGCTGCGGGATTCGGTTGCTGTTCTCCTTTCAAGCAGAGGATTCTGATTTGTGAGTCTACCCCTACATAAATAACCATCAATTTCTGAATTCTGAGCTAGTGTGAGATTTTTTTTTTCTTTAAGCGTCCTTCTGTGCCCATTGTTAAAGCAGTTGCCTCTGCATTGTTTTTCTGTAGGCAATGATAATATATTTTTTGGACTTTTAGATGGCAATTTTCCTTTCATGAACAATTGATGTTTTAGTCTATGTCCTATATATACCATGCATTTTTGATTGAAAATACTTTTCAGTGTATTCTGATCACAGTTTCTATTCTATTTTCTTCCTCCACTTAACTGCTGATGGACATGTAGACTGTTTCCAGCTGAACATGGTTGATCAAGTGCCTCTGTAGTAGGATGCAGAATCCTTTAGGTATATTCCCAGGAGTGGTATAGCCAGATCCTGAGGTAGACTTATTCCCAGCTTCCTGACGATCCTCCACACTGTTTTTCCTTAGTGCTTGTACAAGTTTGCACTCCCACCAGCAATGTATGTGTACTTTCCTTACATCACACCTACAGTATGAGCTATCTCTTGTTTTATTGATCTTAGCCATTCTGACTAGTGTAAGGTGATATCTCAAAGTAATTTTGATTTGCATTTCCTTGATGACTGTTGACCATTTGTATATCATCTTTTGAGAATTCTCCATTTTTGATCTGTAGTCCATTTTTAAATGGATTATCTGCATTCTTAATAAGCATGCTTTTTTAGTTTTTTATATATATATATGTATGTTTATATTTGATATTACCCCTCTGTTAGAATAGTGGTGAAACTGTTTCCTATTCTGTAGCCTGCCACTTTGTGATATGGGATTCCCCTCTGTATGCTATGAATACGATTAGTTAATAAAGAATATGTCCTGGGCCTGGTAGGGGAGAATAGAGGTAGGCAGGGTAAAATAAACTGAATGCTGGGAGAAAGAAGGTGGAGTCAAGGAGATACCATGTACCTGCTGCTGGGAACAGACATGCATAGGAACTTTGTCGGTAAGCCACAGCCATATGGCAATGCACAGATTAATAGAAATAGGTTAAATTAAGATGTAAGAGTTAGCCAATAAAAAGCTAGAGCTAATGGGCCAAGCAGTGATTTAATTAATACAGTTTCTGTGTGGTTATTTTGGGGCTTAACAGCCGGGAACAAACAAACGTTCTCTTATAACAACTTTGTCCAAATGATGGTGTCCTTTACCATACAGAAGCTTTTACGTTTAATAAGGTTCCATTTATTAATTATTTTTCTTAGTGCCTGTGCTATCAATGTCTTGTTCAGGAAATCTTTCCCTATGCCAATGAGTACAAGGGTATTCCCCCTTCCTTTTCTATTAGTCTCGGAGTCTCTGACTTTATGTTGAAGTGGTTGATCCATTTGAAGTTGAGGGTTTTTTTGTTTTTTTTTTGTGTGTGTGTGTGTGTGTTTTTGGAGTGATATGTTACTGATTAGCTTACTCTCAAAGCTTGCTCAGCTAGCTTTCTTATATAACCCTGACTACTTGTCCAAGGGTGGCACTACCTGCAATGGGCTGGTATCAACAGCTAATTGGAAAATGGCATCACAAGTTTGCCTACATGCCAAACTAGTGGGGAAGTTTTCTCAGTTGAGCTTCCCTTTTTCTGTATGACTCTAGCTTGTGTCAAGATGACAAAACACTAGCCAGCACACCACCTTTTTAGACCGTAGAAATGTCTATTTCTGCAGTTTTGCCCTAATGCTCAGCTCCTTACCTGCTATTTTCAAGGCTTAATCACAATGGTCTCTGGCGACATAGGCTGTCTTGTTTATAATGTATCTCCATTGCCTAGCATGGGGTTAATGTGTACAGAGGTGTAATACACAGCAAATATTTCAATAAATGAGTCCTGGAAGTACAGTGAAAGTCTCTGAAACACAGATACATCTACATGTACATGAATGCTGCTGACACATGGACACAAAACAGTAGTAAATACACATGTGTGTTAATTTGTATGTGAAAGAGAAATAACATCAATTAGAGAATGTGTTCAGGCTGTTTTGGTTTGTTTGTTTGGCTTTTCTTCTCAATTTTCTTTGTTTTTATGTGTATGGTATTTTGTCTAAACATATGTCTATATACCACATGTGTACCCGGTGTCCATAAAAACCAAAACAACATCATATCTTCTAGCACTGGAGTTACAGACAGTTGTGAGCTGTCATGTAGGTCCTGGAATTGAACCCAAGTCCTCTTGAAGAGCAGGCAGTGCTCTTAACCACTGGGCCGCATTTACAGCTCAAATTTCTGCTTTTAATCTTATACATGCCATTTCTTTCTAAACCTGCTTGAATCAGGGCTCTAAGCAGGCTTGAGTCAGGCCCTCTTCCCAACAAGGGAGATTCTTCATATACTTAGAGCACAATTAATTAAATGTTACTAAATTAACTTGTCAGAGCACACAAACATTCTTTCCTTTGATGTACTGATTTCATAAATGATTTTAAAGTATACATACCTTAAGGTTCACTGTAAACTGTAAATTTCTACTGGATTTAGCAAGTGTATAAAGTCATATATTGGTCCTTAGGCTGTCATACAGAAGTTTGGCTGCCCTAAAAGCCTGTGATTTGTGTCTTTGTCTCATTTCTCCCTTCTGAACCAAAGTGAATCACGGATTTATGGGGCTCACAATTTCATCTATTCCAGAATGCCGTATTACACAGAATCATATCCTATGCAACCTGTTGGAAGTGACTCATAAGCCATTAAAGTTTCTTCTGTATCTTGTGCTTTGAGAGCTCATTTCTATTTGCTGTTTAATAATGCTGGATGGATTTATCACAGTTGTGCACATTTATTTACCTTTTAACAATCTCACAGTTGCTTTCAGGTGCTGTGATTATTAATAAAAATGCTAAAGATTTCTGTGTTTTTTTGGTTCTGATGAAATATATCAATATTATTGAGTAAATACCAATTAACAGATGTGATTGATGGATTTGACTCTAAAATGATATTTAGCT
This sequence comes from Dicrostonyx torquatus, assembly GCA_028555095.1. Classification (NCBI taxonomy): domain Eukaryota; kingdom Metazoa; phylum Chordata; class Mammalia; order Rodentia; family Cricetidae; genus Dicrostonyx; species Dicrostonyx torquatus. Next base: position 157,566 of record JAQHUG010000649.1, read on the forward strand.
TTGCAAAAATCTTCCAAAATTCCTTTCAAAGTACCTACAATTTTACATTTCTTATTGTAACAAGAGACATGCTATTCCAAACCCCTCTTTAAATCTCATATTAACTTCCAGGTTGTGGTTTGTGTAATTGATTTGGACTTGAGGTATATTAACTGGTAATTCTTCATGATTACCGGGTTTTGTTGTTTTTTTTTTTTTTAAAAGAAATCGAGGATGTTCGGGGAGAGTTGGGATGTAATAGAGCTGCTATAGATAGTGTAGGAACTAGGGGCTCTTTTGGAGAAGAGAGATGGAAGATATTTCTAAACTGCAGCTAGAGAGTATCAGTCTAAACCTGTGGAAGAGGGAGAAAAGTCCTTTACAGAAGTGGAGATGTCTAAGGAGTTGCTGTGACTTCCTACCATGGCACTGGCCACTTATGGACAGACCACAACTACATTACTTATAAGTAAGATATTGCAATGTCCTGTCTAATGCCCATGACCTTTGGAGTAAGAATGTCCACCACTAGGTTTCCACCTTCCAAGATGCCCATACATGTTTTTCATTGGCAAATGTTAGCCCAGAAAATACAGAAAGGTGGGAGAAATAGTTCTTGGCCTTGACAGGCAGTAGCAATACTGCTTGTAGATAAGTAGCCCCCATGTGTTACATACACACATATACATAATCACAAGTTATTGATTATAGAGACTATAATGTATCTTACAACTTCACTAACCACTGATGCCAAACCATTTGTAAATTTTCTATCCCACAAGTAATGCTCTAAAGAAAATCCAACTGTCAGTGTTTTTGTCCATCTGAAATGGGTAACTTCTCAACTGCCCTCTTTAATAGATGACATCATTATAGAAAAGCATGCCTAAGAGTTCCATATTAAAATTGGGCACAGGTATGAAATTGTCATCTCTTTTCTACAATAAACTCCCATGTTTCCAAAGATGCTTGTTTCTATCTAAAAATTCCAAGTGACCTGAAGACATTTGTACTTTCTCTTGATTCATTTTATTAATGAGTCTGTATTTTGAGACTGGATTTCAGGTATTCCAGGCTAACTTCAATCTCTGTATAGCCAAGGTTATCCTTGAATTGTCTTTTGTCTCTGCATTTGTGCAAGTGCACCTGTGCCTGTGTGACATGCATATATATCTTTGGTTTGTGCATAGGTACATGATTGAGCATATATGTCTATGTGGGCAAACAAGATGTATTGTGAATGTGCAAAAGTCATAAACCAACATCAGGTGTCTCATACATTCATTCTTTGCCTTAGTTTTTGAGACGGTTTCTCTCACAGGACCTGGAGATTACTGATTTGGCCAGGCTGACTGTCCCCAACCCCTAGGTTTGTCCTTGTTAGCCTCCTCTGTAGTAGAATTACAGGCAACATAGGGATCAACTGGATTTTTCTGTTTACTAATTATCCAATTCTGGTGTTAATACTCAAGCAGCAAACACTTTATGGACTGAAACATTTCTCCTACCCTGGAACTCCTGCTCCTCTCACAAGTTCTTGAAGTTCTGACCCACCTGCCTCCCTCTCCCAAGCGCTGGGAATACAGGAATATGCCATTACATCAGGTGTATAAGGGGCCAGGAACAAATTCAAAGCATGCTAGGTAAGCATTCTACCAAATGGACTTTATACTCAGCTCTCTAAAGGCTGTGTTCATTCACTTAATTTATGAAAACCAAATTTCTTCATGACATTATCATGTCAAGAAGTTTTGGTTTACTCAGTCTACCATCCATTCCTCTCCACCCATCTTACTTCGCTTCCATCCTACTCCCAGAATTCCTCCTCTTTCTTTGATGCCATGTTTTCCGATGATTTCCTTGACCATCTCCTCAAAGCTTTTCTAGATCTTCTCTGTCCCTTCTGTCTCAAGGGCCCCTTTCTAGTTCCTGCCTCTAACCATGTTTATTTACACGCAAACTCACATTCGAAGGCTTTCAATGTAGCCTTTTGCTCAGTTCACATTTCTGCCTTCATTCTTTCCAAAACTTTTGTTCTGTTTCCCATGGTGTTTTCATAAGTTCTTCTCTAAGTGTTAAAGAATAACAGAAATTTTGAAAATTACCAATTTGTGTACATATCATGACTTAAAAATCTTATTTATGACTTAACAAAAAATATATTGGTTACAGGATGTGCACTGTCATAGATACTTAAAATGGGATTATTTAGTCCTCATATATGTGAAACTCAGAGTTCAACCTTTTTTTTGAAAAAAAGATGGATGTGTGATCAGGAAGCAATCTGACATTCATACCAATGGGCCAGAGGGAGTATTTCGCTGAGGGCAGCTATGACGTGTCTGAGAACCTACAGAAGGCAGGAATATTGAAAGTGATGGTGTGGGAAGGTTGAGAGCAGACGCTACTCACCAGCAATTGCATTGATCTTCATTCCGCCAGAGCTGAGTTACATGCTGGAAATTTCTGTACAGTTGGCAGTAGAGAACAAACTAACAACGCTTTCTCACAATTCCCTTTTATTTCTCCAGATAGCCAGCAGAAATGATGTCAACAAGCATGAAGTCGCCCTTGATGTTTGGAATCCAAATCTGAACAATAATGAAAAACATCGATGCGTGTTTCCCTTAAATGAAAACTCCATCTACTTAGAGAACACTGTACTTGCAGAATGGGGTAAAGCTATTGAGTCTCTACTCATCCCCAAGATGAAGTAACACTTTCAGAAGATGTAGAGAATCATTTTAATATGATCAGTGTTGTTTATAGATACAACAACTCAAGGGTATATAAACTTGAGGCTGCCTCTGAAATGGCTGGTTTGCAGTGTGCACACTTCTATATAAAACTTCTTAATATAGTGGGTTCATGTCCTCCAATGAAGGAATCTGGAAAGCTTCTTTCTAACATATAACTGGATACTTTTATAAATGCCAATATAGACTTCATGCCTTTACTGACTTTGGAGAGTCTATGTATTCTATTCTTTACAATATTAAATAGAAAAAAAACATGAGAAGTTAGTTAACTTGTTGAATGAAGACACAAAAGATAGTCACAGTAATTAGAAAATTAACAAGAAGACTTCATTTCAGATATTTCAGACTGATCTAGGGAGTGTTAAAAAGGAAAAGATATGACAAGTGGACCTGTTACCACAAGTTGATAATCGGCTACTCCAGAGGCTAATGAGCGAGAATCACAAGTGCCAAGACAGCCTGGGCTCCAGAGTATGCTAAAGGCCAACCATGAAATTCTATCCCCAAATCAGAATAAAAGTGGGGTGGGGATGTGGTTCAGTCGTAAACCATTTACCTGGCATACACGAGGTCTTGAGATTAATCCCCAGTGAAAAGTACATATAAGAATTCAAATCAATAGTTAAGATTTTTCCTCATTGGCTTTTTAAATTAGAAATAGCTTAATCATTACTTAAAATGCTCAGCTCATGAACAATGTACCTTACAAAACCCCTTGCATTTGCTATTCTAAATGCTTGAGATGCTGCATCTTCATAACTGGCCGAAATGTTCTTACTTTCTGACAAGGTCTCAAAGTCCTTTGGTAATCTGCATTTTCTTCTTTTCATATCATCTATGGCACCAGCTTCTACTGCCAGTAGAATGTTCCAGGTTTTTCTGCTCATTTCCCTCAGCTCAGCATCTACTCGCCCTTAATTGGCAGGTAAGAAAGTCACCCACTCTCTGCCTCATTCTTCCCATCACATTCAGAGCTTTGAAAACCAAAGGCTGAGCCTCAAGCAGCCAATTTGCAAGTAATAGAAATCTGGTTCTTCTGTACTTACTATTCTGTGAAAGGCACAAACAAAGTCCAAGACATCTTGCTTCTGCTCCACTTCCAGGCAAGCTAAGTCAGAGAAAGTTGAGTGTGCAGAAATCACTGCATAAATTACCTCAGTGTCCAATGTGTAGCAGCAGCGGTTGGAGGATCTGGCATTTGCTTTGATGCTGATGGAGGCTACTTTAATAGAACCTGTTTCCGAATGACTCCCAGGTCACTACCGAGCTTATATTTTTGAACCTAGTGATGCCACTGCTGTGCCCTGAACCCACTGCTCTGTGCATCCTAAATCCTTCCTGCACAGGATTCTTCATTTTGTGTTTTATCGACCTGGACTTGACAGTTAACAGCTAGTTGGATTGTCTCAATATGCACATGGTTCTTTATGAAAGAGACACCAATACCAAATGATCAGCCTTAAAAACATACATACCATGATTTGAACTGAACAAATTGTATACACACACACACACACACACACACACACACACACACACACACTGGTATGAAAGAGGACAAGGTGGTCATGGTGGGGTACATGGGAGATGTTGGATGGATGGAAAAGAAAGAGAAATGATGTAATTACATAATTCTCAAAAACTAAAAAGAATGAAAGTAAGAAAGGAACTAACTTCTACTCAGCACAGTAGTGTAGGAGCAAAGATGAGAAACTTCCTCCTCCCTGTCCCTTTTATTCTTCTTAGTCTTTTTGCACTATAATTTCTTTAACTCAATTGCAAAACATTATGATTTCAGCAAGTAGTAACTACATGTGTTTGGATAGCCCATGTTTTCGTACCAAGTTCCTTTCTATACAGTGGTGTATTTTTGTATTTATATCACTTCTCAGTTGATACTAACACATGGCAAATGCTTAGCAGCATGTCTGCGATCTGCGTTTCTGAAGTGGACACCATGCTCTTCATCAGGACTGAAAACATCAGCAGGCACTCGGGTTCCTTTGGGAAACAGATTCATGATAAGTGAATTTGCTCTGATGGCACCTGTAGCTTCTTCCTGATTCTCAAAGCCTTCACCTGCCACCTGCAGGGACTGTGACTCTCTCCTTCCTGGACTCACTCACATCCCTGACAACAGTGATTAGCTTCTCTGCAGGAGATGCCTTTGTAGGACCCAGTTTCCGAGGACTCCCGCGGACCAAGTTCCCGCCCTTGGTACCCTGGCTCCTTCCCTTAGCTCGCTGGTCAGATCAGCCTCAGGCCCTCTACCCACAGCGGGGGATGTGCAAATACTCACGATAAAGAAGAATCTTACAGAGGAAAGGCCAGTTCTCAGCTGCAACCTGGCTGAGACTCTCAGTCTTCCCAGAGGAAGTAGGCTGCTCAGGGGCCAGGAGTGCCATGTCGCCGATAGCGATAGCGTCACCCTTTTCCCGCCATCAGCAAATGGCAGAAGCGCAGCCAATGAGAGCTCGGTAAACGCCCTCTCAGCCCGCTATATTTTTTGCGCGCGTTGCTGGACGTGAGCCGCTGTGGCAGACATCTTCCGAGACCTAGACGGAAGCACAGACCAGTAACTGCGCGGTTTGGAGAGAAAGCTTTCTTAGGTGAGTTACTCTTAGTTTAGGGGCTGACTTGGAGGATTTATTTGCGGTGGAATAATGCAGAAAAGCCTCGTTCAGATGGGCGTCAGGGAAACAGAGGGGCATTTAGGTTGTTTCCAGGTTCTGGCTATGACAAACTAAAGCTGCTATGAACATAGTTGAGCACATGTCCTTGTGGCACGATTGAGCATCCTTTTGATATATACCTATAAGTGGTATTATTGGGTCTTCAGGAAGGTTGTTTCCTAATTTTCTAAGAAATCTCCACACTGACATCCAAAGGGGTTGTACCAGCTTGCATTCCC
>JAQHUG010000649.1:173542-188474 GCA_028555095.1 Dicrostonyx torquatus
AATGGGTTAGTTTATGATGTGAGGGCTAGCCAAGAAGAGGCTGGTGATGATGGGCCAGGCAGAGTTTAAATGAATATAATTGTCATGTGGTTATTTCGGGCATAAGCAAGCAACCAGCGGCCGAGCGGGCCGGCGGCTGGGGGCTGGGAGCTGGTTACAATCCATGAAGAAGGTCTGAAACACCAAAAGCTGAATCTTAGGGCAACAAGTTTGCTCTCCTTGTGAAGCCTTGATGCAGGGAAGAGCTAGGTCCTGCCTCAACTTGATATGCCAGGCTTTGTTGATTCCCAAGGGAGGCCTCACCCTATCTGGATGGAGAATGAAGAGGAGAGGATGGGGGGGTAGGAAGGTGGGGTAAGAAGGGAGATGGGGGGAGGGAATGGGAGGAGAGGAGGAAGGGGAAACTGTTGTTGGTATTTTAAATAAATAAATGATGAAAAAATTACATTTGTGCATGCAAGTTGTAGAAGGCATGAGGTTTGCGTACTTATATCTGGCACATGCAGAGGTTGGCCCATAGGAAGCCAGGAACCACACAGGTTCCCTCCATACCCTCAGTGTCTGCTTGCCTCCCCTCCACAAGCTGTAGAACCTGGTGGTATCTCATGTTTTCTCCAGCCAAGCGTTCAGGGTTTCCTTTGAGCAAGTGTACAGCGCTCCTTGCAAGAACTGTGACAGGAGTCTTCCTCCAGAGTGCTGGCTCTTCCTTTGGGACTTCTCAAGCCCTGCTCTGTGCAATCTGCACCTGGCCTCAAGCTCACTGTGGAGCAATCCAGAACTTTCTAAAAGAGGGAACCTAGCCAGATTAGTCCTGCATCTTCTAAGGGGTGAAATCCTCCATGTGATTCAGGGTCCTATGATGGGTCACCAGAGTAAATTCAATGGGCAAGAGAAGGAGCACTCACAACCCAGGGGGATTCCACATGTGGGGTGTTGGTCTAAGAAATACCAAATTGAAGGTTGTTAAATCGATTTGGCTGGCACAAGTCACACTTCTGTCTGTTTTCCAAAGCAAGTTTTGACAACAAGTTTTGCTCTACATAAGAGACGTGAAGTCAAAGGTGTCCCTGCCCCCTCCCTGGTTCATATTAGAGCCTGTTTGGGAGTTGTTTCATTTTGCTTTGCCTGTTCATATTAGACCCAGAGCAGAGTATAAAGAAGTGCGGCCTGGTGAAGAAACAGCACAGCCTGCATTTGAAAGACTCCTCCTTTTAGATGAATTTCTCCCTCAGTTCTGGGGAGGATGTGAAGTCTGGGTAGGATTCGTTGCCTATAGAGTGAAGCAGAAAATTCAGAATGGGCTCCTTAACACTTTAGAAAGACTTTTGCCTTGGTGAGCTGTGGTTCATGGAGGGGAATGAGGGTTCATTTGCCTGCTGCCTGCAGTTCTTGCAGAGGGTGAAAAAACAGAGCTAAAGTGAGCCTAAGTTCTCCTTCAACAGTGCGCAACAGAAATGCTCTGCAATGTAAAACCAAAACAACACCCCCTCCAGAAACAAACAAAAACCCTGGTGTGTGTAAAATCATGCCTCAACTTATGGAAATACCTCCTCAGAGTCAAATGGGCTTTCTTGGCTGTGCTTCTTTTGAGAATAAAGATAAATCGAGTTAGTGACCAAACCTCACTTCTCAGACATGCCTGACTTTCTGGGGAGTGGAAAGCATCTACGCTCACTTCTACCCTTCCTGTCAACTTAAATGTTCTGTCAGGGACTAGAAAACGGCAAAAGTCTCTTCTTTTATTCCTGTGATTTCCACAAAGATCTAGCTACTCTTCAGTAGAAGCCTCAAAGGACACTTTAAATAAAATAAGATCTCAAGCCTGAAGGTGGTGGACCAGGCCTTTAATCGCTAGGAGGCAGAGGCAGGTGAATCTCCAGTTAGAGGTCAGTCTGGTCTACAGAGCACGATCCAGGATAGTCAGGGCTACACAGAGAAGAATGAATTACTTGACCTCTGGTCTCACAATCCTGCTGTGTTGTATCCACAAAAGACAGCCTGCTGCCCAGTCCTAACCCATCCTGTACATTAAAAGTTGAACTTGGACCAGACTATGAAATCCCAAAGTGATGCCCTCTCTGTTCAACTTTGCTGTTCTCCCTCAGCCCTACCAAGATTCCGTGAAGTGGTTCTTTCCATTATCTCAGCTGCAGTGCAATTGTCTAGTTACCACTCTTTCTATTCAACCTTTTCTTCAAGTCTTTACCCCAGAGAAGAAAGAACAAAGCTTCCTTTGTTTTTTGGTTTTGATTTTTTGGTTTTGTTTTCAGTTAAGTTCTGCTCAGTTTATAGAATCCATCATGAACAGACAGTGGGGGAAACCCCACGATGTACTCCTATTTAAGCAATCAGTGTCTGCTTTCAGCAATTTTAAAACACAATGCAGTTGCTTGGTTACTTGCTCAGAGTCTCTACAGTCCAGTGAATAGCTCTGTGATTAGGTATTGATATGACAACCACACTAGGACTAATGTTCACTGAGCAGTCCATCCATCACATTTGGCCATTGTCTGCGAACATTGTCCCCAATCCATTATTCAATGGAATTAAATTAATCAGTGACAGACCTGTAGCCACCCTAGATCAATCCATGTTATAGTTGAAGAAGCCAAGGTTCCATGCCTGGAAGACTTGCTTTCCTTCCTACTGTAAAGCAATAAAGCAACACAGCATATATAAGGTGCCATGTCCACCCCACTGACAGTTTCTCTGAAATGTTTTATCCTCTCCCCTGGTCACTTTCTCCCTCACCCCACCCACGTACCTGTTTTCCCATTCCCCCTCCTTACTTCTCCATCTCTCCCTTACTATTTTTGCTCCCTCCATCTCACAACTTCCTGGGTTTTGCTTCCCGGTCACAACTTGCTGTGTTTTCTTAATGCCTATGTGGCATTCAAATGGAAAATTCTTTTAGCTTCCACTTTTGCTCAGTTAGGCTTTCTAAGAGCCAAGGATCACAGGTAGTCTACACCTTGCCTTAGCCCACCACCTGGTACCCTCCAGCACACAGTGGAACAAGAATCCACTCAAAACATGTCTATGGTCTGTGGGCCCTTCAGACTTGTGAAATTTCTAGCTCAGATATACAGGGCTTCCAACTCATACTCTTCCAGCCCCAAAGGATCCAGTGCCTCTGAGCCAATACCTACCCTGTATACCTATTGACACAGCCCACAGGCTTCCTTGGATCAGGAGTGTTATTATGGAAGAAAGCACCAGCAGTCCCTTTGAGACACAGGGAGCTGGCCAATTAGAGTTTGTCTACATCAGCTCATTTTAGGCAAGATTGGGGGCAGTCAAGGGGATGTCTGAAAGGAAGCATACATGGCTGGAGAGATGTCTCATTTTGGATAATCTTTCCATATTTCCTTTGGATCTCTCTTCACAAATTCCTTTGGTTTTCAAGCTACTACCCACTGATTGATTTCTCTACAATTTTCCGTGTAAATTTACCACCTCTTCCTTTCTCCACCTTAAAGGAAGACACAAGTTTAACATCAATGTTAAAAGGACACAGTTTTGAGTCCCCAAATGTAAATTCTTTTGTGAGATATTGACAACTGCTTTTGAACTCTCTCTCTACTTCCAACTCTGGGCTTGAGTACATCACGCCTCAGCTCTGTCCAAGATGTCCTTTCCCTAGAAGCAAAACCAGACTGGAATCTGTTTTTCACAGCATCCCTGGGGTTAGAGATAATTTCTATAAGTTTTATGTTTAATGTTCTGCTTTTATTGTTGGGTACGTTAAGAGCAAAAAAAAAAGTCTGCTTACTCAGAACATCCAATCACAAGCAAGGTTGGAGCTGAAAGGGGAAGGAAGTGGTGAGATACCAGTTCATCTTCTCTTCTGTACAATCTGTGACCCCTGTGAAGGAACCGTCATAACTTAAACCAATTTGAAGTTTGCATTTCAGCTGAAACATCTGTTTCATCTCTCTAAGTCACCATGAGCTTTAAGAGTGCAGATCACGGAAGATCTCATTTAGTTTGAAGAAAAATGTAAAAAAAATCAAGTGATATTTTTCTCACCTATGTCTGCATATTAGTTACTTGCCTCATTGCTCTGACAAATGCCTGGCTAAAACAACATCAGAAAGAAAAGGTTCGTTTGACTCACAGTTTGAAGCCACAGTCTCTCATGGTGGAGACTGTAGGCCTCAGAAGTGAGAGTGTGAGGCAGTTGGTTACAGTCCCTCATGGTGGAGAACGCAGGTCATCAGGAGTTAAGTGTGAGGCAGCTTGTCACATTGCATCTGCAGCTGGAAAGCAGCTGGTTACTGATGCTCAGCTAGACTGCTTATTTTCATTAGGTCAGGACCCCAGCCCACATTTAGGACAGACTGTTCCACCTCAGGTAATCAAGAAAATTACTCACAGCTGTGCTCTGAAGTTAGTGTGCATGCAAAAACCATAAATCCCACCTCAAAGGGGATAAATATACATAACTGAAGCTAAATATACATAACTGTGTTCTGGGAACACAGCTTCAGGTTACCTCAAATTCCATGTTCTAATGTGGTAACAGATTGGTGAAGTATTGATAGTAACAGCACAGAGAAAGTCAGAAACCTAGGTACTTTTTAAATACATTGATGGAAACATTAAGTAGATGCGTGGCAGTAAAGCAGGAAAGCCTTAGCTCTAGGCCCCACATGCTGTCCTGAAGCTCCGACTCTTTCAGGTGGTAATAACTAGGGTTATATTAATACATTCCCAAGAGCTGTACTTTTTAGTACCCTCATGTTAGGGCAGATGCTGAGGTGGGCAAGAAACAGCCATTTAGGGACTAGAGGTAGCACGAGATAGTTGCCATTGGAGCCTGGACCTGTAACACTCTTCTGTGTTATGCCTTTGGTTCTGGGGCAGAGAGATTACTGGCAATAGAAGGATGAAGGAAAGCCTCGGGTGGTGGAGACCATTGGACTGACTTGTACATCCCTGTGCTGTAATTCCTGAGTGAGGAGTGCGGTCCCACTAGAGTGCTGCCTGCAGTACAGAGGGAGGAGAGGAAAGGAGAAGAAGGGAGGAAAGGGGAGAGAACAGAAGGGGAGGGGAGGGAAGAATAAGAGAGGGAGAGGACAGAAGAGAACTGGAGAGGAGAGAAGGGGAAGGGAGGTGAAGAGAGGGGAGGGGAGGGGAAAGGAGAGGAGAGCCAAAGTGAATCACTATAAGGATTTCTGCAACAGTGCTCAAGGGAGATCCATGCTAGATTTTTGAAAAGAGATTTCTGTAAAGCCTTCTGGCTACTTCATTAAAAATCCTAGTGAGATCTCCATCAGAACATTGTGTAGAGCAAATACTGCAGAGCTTTTTAAAATATATTTTTTGAGATTTTTTTCTTTTGTATGTATACATGTTTGCCTAAATGTGTGTTTGTGCACTGCATGTATACAGTGCCTGGAGTGGTCAGAGGAGAACATTGGGTCTCCATGAACTGGAGTTACAGATAGTTGTGAGCCACCGTGGAGGTGCTGGAAACTGAATCCCTGCCCTCTAGAAGAGCAGCTGGTGGGCTGCTTAGCTACTGAGGCATCTCTCCAACACCACAATGTTTTCTCGAGTGTCACAGCGTAAGCATAAATACTGATTGCTTTCTCATTCATGTGCGGTGTTTTTCAGAAGAGAAAACATCTACGCTCACATAGGTGGCTGCTCTCACTTCTTCCATCAACACGAATGTTCTATGCCAGGAATGTTCATTCTACCAGAAACTAGAAAGTTGTAAGCACAATTTTCACCAGTAGGTTCCTCAAAGATCCAGCTATCCTTCAACAGAAAACATTAAAAACAGCAGACAAAACAAGATTTCTTTACCCTTTGTCTCAAAATCTCAGGCTTCTTGTGTCTGCAAATCTTACCAAGTCCTAACCAAGCTCCCACAGTAACCAGACTTCAGCATTCCAGGGCTACTCCTTGTTTCAGCTCAGGTTTACCTTCCTCCCTCAGTCCTATTAAGATTCTATGAAGTGATTTTTATCACTACCCAAAGAGCAATAAGCTGATTTTTTTAACAACATACTCCTGGGAGCCCCATTTGATGTTATCAACCCCCAGCTAGAACCAGTACAGGGCTCTGAGATATTCTTTGTGGGTGTCTCTACCCTCAGAGGCAAGAAAAAGGACTGTGTAATAGTTTCAGTTTTCTTTAGTTGAGTTTGGCAAACGCCGAGCAAAATGGGTAAATTGTTAAGGATTTTTTTTTGCTTTGTTTTAGTTTGGATTTTGAAATAGTGTCTCTCTATAATGTAAGTAGCTCTGTTTGTCCTGGAGCTTGCTATATAGACCTGGCTAGCCCTGAATTTACAGAGATATTCACCTGCCTCTGCCTCCTGAGTGCTGGGATTAAACAGGTGCACCACCATGCTCTGCTGGAGAAGTCTTTTTTATTATATGATTACATTTTGAAACATGTTTGTTTTTGACAGACAAAATGAGCCCTTAGTTAGCAACACAGGAAACAGCCAGGCTCCTCTCTCCCACAGTTATCCAAAAAAATAAACTAAGGCAATGGAAATGCTGAGAGGTGGCAGGAGGATGAGCAGAGAAAAAGCCTGGCAGGTTGGGAGGAGAGAAAACAACCAGTTGGATATCATAGAGAAGCTGGGTAGTTTGTGAGCTAGTTCCCTTCCTTTCTAAAAGTTAAAAGTAAAGTGCAGAAAAAGGAAAGGCAGTAATGACAAGAAACACACCGATTACAAGAAACACACCGATTGGCCAGAGTCAACAATTTTCTAAGGGTTTAGTTTCCCTCCACCCACGCTCCCGTCCCCTTTCAAGGTTTCCAGGATACTTTCTCATTGGTCAGATTTTGTTTCTGGGAGACTGCTAATTGAGTCTTCTTTCTAGAAGAGCTGACCTGAGCCAGGAGCTGGTGCTGGCTGTGAGCAAGACATCAAGCAGATAGGTGAGTGTACAGGCTTTTTAGGTCCTCTCATGGGTGGGCAGGAGCTTGGCAGCACTGGATACCTGGGCTGGAAAGGATGGGATTGGGTGCTCTTAAGCACTGAGCCAGAAGTGTAGTTCATTTGGAGGACCAGGAAAGAGTTTTGAGGGACTGCTTCTTGTCCCACTGTATCATGGAAGGAACAATGTGGAGGGTTAGGAGAAGGCATTGATTAACTGTTCATCTTGCTTCTGAAAAGTCTGGCCTGGGAAATCGAAACAGAGAGCAAGAAATCAGGCATCCAGGAAGCTTTAAATATCTTTAAGATTGGTCAGGAAATGGTGGGGGAGGGGAGGAGGGAGGCAGAATGAACTAGAAGTAAGAAGGGGGGAGCAAAGACAGATGCAAATGAAGAAGGGTGAGAAAGAGTGGGCAGGAACAGGGGAGGGACAGAGAGATTGCAGAGGACTGACTGGGAGCTGTAGGTGCTGGGGGCTGGAGGGGTGAAGCAGTGGGTTGGAGAGGGGACTTTTAACAGGCTCTGTTACCTTGCTACTTTAAAGAAGAGACAGCAAGTTCTTTATTAAGGTCAGTGGAATTTCAACTTCTCCCATCACAACAAAGATTGGTTTAGGATACCAGCAAGCATTGAATATTTTGCTATAACATGGTTCTGTCTGAATACTGGAAAAGTAGGAGGTGAGGAAATAGATATGGAGTCTTTGCTTAACCTCTCAACTCTTGCTCAAAAACTTGTGAGGGAACTGCAAAATTCACATTGCTCTCTGTGTTTAGGGGAGCCCACCAGAGATGACCACTCAGTCTATAGCCAATTGAAAGTCTTTGTTCCAACTGGCTAAGACTAGCTTCAAGTATTTGGGACCTAAGTGTACTAGCCTCGAGCATTTAGAATAAGGGCCTTTTAAAGACAAGAACCACAACCCGATATCCTGTTCAGCAGCTGGAAGAGGAAGTTTGCACCAGCCGGCAATTTAACAGAAGTTACAATAGCTTAGGTATCTTAGCCTTGGATCCTAGAATAGTTGGGTAATTTTCCATAAAATTTTTCATCAAAGAGATCAAATTTGAATTAAATCTAAAATGGCCTCATCAGGAATACAAGATGGAGGAAGCTCTGAACTGTACTGCCCCTTCACATCAGGTCACTTTCCTTTTCTGAGGGAGTCCATTCAATGAGTCATCAGCAAAACCCAGTAATCCCCAAGATGTCTAACTAGTTGAGTGGGAAATTTGTGCCCTCAGAAATCTTACAGCACAGCCCACTTCCCCACGTACTTTCCAACTTTCACTTTCTCAGAATCTCCTCTGTTCTAAGAGTTATGAGTATTTATAACAGCACTAGCAATGATGTGGCCTGAGCAATCTGTAACACATGGCCATTGCCTGAAGGCTTCTCCTACGTTTTTATTCGTGTTTATTTACTTGGGGTATTGTTTGTTGTTTGTTTTGCTTTGTTTTGAAGGCAAGGTTTCTAGTATAACAGCTCAGGTTGTCTTGGAACTTTCTTTTCAAATCAGGTTGGCCTCAAACCTACAGAGATCCACCCATCTCTGCTTCCTGAGTGCTAGGACTAAAAGGGTGTGACACCATGTCAAGCTACATGGCATATTTTAAATCTTCACAATACTCAGTGTTGAGTTTATACCACTCATCTTAGGGTGAGGAAGAGGCAGAAGTTATCTGTTGTGCTCACGGTCAGGAAGCTGTGATTGGCAGTCTGAGCTGAGCCCATACTCGTTGGCACTGAGACTGCTGTGCATTTTTTCACAGGGTGGCCTTGTCTCATTTACAGTTGCTGCTGCTTTTCACAAACTGGAAACTAGGTCCAGAGGGGCTTCATAGATTTCCATCATGGCTCATTAGTCATAGTTATTGACAGAAACCTAGCACTCAGGTTAAGATCATGGATACAGCCTTTGGATGGCTCCTACTTGACTTAGTTCATCAGTTACACAGCAGTGTGAAGAAGGAACCCAGGAGTGACAATTCTTGAGACAATTGTTCTGTTCTTTTCAACAGACTAATAACTTTATTATAAAAGACTGCAAAAGTGCAGTTATGTCATGTTGCTGGTGTGTACTTATAATCCCAGCACTGAAGATGAGACAAGATGATCACACGTTTGAAGTCAGATGGGGCTACAGAGCAAGGTCCTGTTTCATAAATAAATTAGGGTTTGTTCTGTGGTTAAAAGCATTTGCTGTTCTTATATGGGATGAATTCATTCCCAGCACACATATACTGGCTCAATCACCTATACCTCGAGTTCCAGGGAATTGTTCACCCTTTTCTGGCTTCCATGGGCCTTGCATTTAGGTGGTACAGTGCATACCCAGGCAAACACATGCAAACAAATATATATATATATATATATATATCCAAAAAATAGTTAACTAAGGATGGTTTCCATATCTCTGCTTATTTTTACTTGAGTAAATAAATTGGCATTGTGACTATAGAAGATAAGGTCCTTCATATCTAGAGATGGAAAGTGACTTGGGTTTAAAATGTCATGATGACTCTGTCGCCTATTAAAATGAAAGACAAAATAAATGTTCAAAAAGACAGAACACTGTGTGATACATATTTGTCTTTTCTATCAGAAAGTGTTCTATTTTATGGCTAATGTGGGACTATTCTTACCCATCGCACAAGATAACAAGAGCTGTGTGACATCTTTGGAGGAAAGACTTTGGAATATGGCCTCACCCATCATAGGTCTCCTTCCATTCCATGAATGTACCAGAAGGGTCTGCCTTCTGCTGGGTTTTGTTCAGATGGTGAGATGATAAGGAAATATAGATCCTTCTGATGGTGTTAAGCACTAATAAAGGTTTCAATGTTTAATTCAAAATGTTTTCTATTGGAGAGAGAGCAAAAGAAAGATACAGGGACAAACACATCTTTGGACAGAAAAAAAAAATCCAAAAACTAAAGCAGTAATTTAAGCAATCATTTTGAATATTTTTTCCAGATCTCATTTTGATATTTTTTCTTCTTTATTTTGTCTTTAGGGTATTGCCAAGTTCTTCACCTACTTATTCCTCTGCAAATTTACGATAGCTTTACTACCTCCATTCTAAGGGAAGACCAGGGCTTAACGTCAAGGTAAGTAGAAAACTTTTTAATTCCTGGACTGCAAGCTGCTATGTGAATTCTTCTGTTTGTATCTGAATTCGGTCTGTTTCAGTTTCTAGGCTAGGGTGTGTCTTATCTCTTGTCAATGCTATACTTTCCCCCAAACAAAATCTAAGGAAAGCCTGCTTTTCATGGCAATTGTGGGGCTAACAATTAGAGATAATTTCTGTTAAAATTTTAAGGTAGTTCTTGACTCAGAATGCTCTCTTTCTGTTGTTGGGGTGATTATGCTTGGTCAGTTAGCTAACTGCTTCCTAACTTAGCACGCTGGGGCAAACAAGGCCAGAACTGAAGAGGCAGGTGGGACCCCAGTTAATCATTTCCTCTCTACAGATTCTGCCATACATTGAATCATTTTCAAATTAGTGTTTCAGGTGAACGATCTCTCCCATCTTTAAGCTACCATGAGCTGTGAGGAGCGCAGGTCACAGGGTCACCATTCTTCTCGGGTATGTTGCTATATTCTGCTATGAAATATTTATATAATAGACTTGGCCATAATTGGTTCTAGATTGTATAGTTCTTCCTGCCAGGAATCTGCTTCCTTGTGTATTGTGAAATCATGCCCATTTACCTGGTTCTGCTTCCTTTCTTTTCTTTTTCTTTTTATTCTTTTTTATTTTAGTGCATGGAATTGGAGAAGACATTTGTAAATCAAGTCTAAATCATATTAAAGTGGTTTTTTTCTTAAAGAATTTTTTTTGTAATTTTGCCTAAAGCAATAATAAAGATGATAGTAAAAATGTCAAATGTAATCTGTTATGGTAAAATTTTGGGAAATGAAATCAATAGTATTTCACAGCATGGATGATTCATTTAATCAGAACAACCTATATTCTTAAACTACTTGAATTTATAATTGTTTTGTATATTGATTCTTACTGTGACCTTGTCAGGCTGATGAGGAAGACTGTGTTTCTTATTTGCTTATGGAAAGAAAGGAGAGAAGGGAGTTTCTGGAAGGAGAAGTGAAGACTTGTTTCAGTTTTCTAATGTGAAATCAGAATTCTTTCTATTCTTTAAGATTGGTTATAAAAATGACCCTTTTCTGTGTCCATACAGCTTTTGAATATTTCAAAAAGGTTGAGTATTGACAGGATACTGCTTCAAAGCTTCTGCCTTGTTCCTTCTTCTCCAAGTTTCATAAAGCTAGAAGACCTAAATAGTTAGAAGATTCATGTCAAGCTTGGATCAGTCTCTGTCTTACTCTATTATAGAGAAATAATATAATAGCCACATACACTGCTTCCCTTTCCTTAAAAGTTTCAGGCCAAGCAAGACCTGTAATCCCAGCACTCTGTAAGCAGGAGGGAAATTTTCACATTCTTGCTGATTTGGGGGAGTATAACATTGCAAAAACCAACAACAATAACCACAACACCAGAGATTCACAGGGAAAAGTACCTAAATTGCCCCCAATTTCTTTGCATAATGAAAATCTTTTCCAGCCCTCCACACAGTGTGGCAAGTGTGGTGACAGCATTTAGATTGCAGATAGACTTCAGGATAATCTCTAGGGATGGCCAGAGTGAGTTTGGTATTTTACATTCTTTTTAATCTCTAAATCTGAGAATGTTAGTGTCATCTCAAATGATAACAGGAGTAACCTTTACCATGCTCTGTCATTGTTATCCTTACTACCAGTGTGCAGCATTGACTGTACATGACTGTTGGCATTATTTTCATGAAAATATGACAGGAAAAATGAACTTTTCTGACACAGGAGGCAGATGCTTCCCTCTATATTGTTTGAATCAATCCTCCTTAGTCCCCACCACCATACTTCCCTGGTTCTTGAGATAACATCCTAAGAAATGGAAATTGTGGATACAAAGTTTACAAAAAAAGAATGCATAGATCAGTGGAAAATGATTGGAAACTGGGTATTAGCCTTCACTTGTTCAGTTCTTTGCTGGTTATTATGTGATAACAGGTAAGGCACTCATAATGAAAAATGTTCAGTATATCACTATGTCAAAACATGAGAGGCCATTTTCTGTCCTACCTACTTATATGATTTTGGTATTGACGTAATGGCAGAAATGATTGGTTCTTGCATGTTAGATGCTAGGGGAATCAATGTATCTATTTCCAAAAATAACTATTTTAATGAAATAATGATTAGTTAAATAAGGATTTTTTTTATTGTTATCATTGAATACCTGGTACTAAATCATTGTGTTGTACTGTTTCTATATTTAAAGCTTTTTAAATTAAAAATTTTGAAGTCTGGTATGGTGAGGTGTCTCTAAAAACCCAGCCCTAGAAGACACAAACAAGACAATCATATATTTGAGGACAACAGGGACTAATTGAAAAGTTCCAGGAATGCCTGGATACATAATGAAAATCTATAATAGCAAAACAATAACAAATAAGCAAATGGATACAATTGCCAGTGCAATATAGCATTGTGATTGGCAAAGATGAAAATTATATTGTTTAAAATAATGAGCAAGACCTGAAACACTGTATCAGGAAGTTGGTAGATTTAAAATATCTGGATAACACTTCTTTCCACTTTATTGATTGGGAAATGTACCATATGTCATGTGAGAAAATTATCTGGCTGATTTGAGAGGAAGCTGAGCTTGTATTTCGGATCCCAAGTTAAACTCAGATTATTTCTATTCACTGATCTTGTGAGGTTGGTACTGAGATTTTCACAGGAATTCTGAGAACTGTACACTAAAAATGGAAATATTAGACTATCTACCATTTATTTTTAGGTCCCCAAAAAAGGACAGAGTGATTGCAATGTTTATCAAATTGAGGAGGAATCTAGAAAAAGAGCAAGTGAGAAAACCAACCCCCACTATCAATGTCCACCTAAGAAATATCGACAAGATTGGCCCACTTCCTCAAATAAGACAATTAGCATCACCATAGATGAAAATCATGAGAACACTCTCAATGCTGTCAAAGAAGAGATAGAAAATCAACAAGGCAAAGAAATGCTGGTGTGTGGCAAAGAAGGAATCAAAGGGTACATAAACCTTGGCATACCAGAAGTCAGCCACATGGTCATTGCTTTCTCTAAAACTGTAAGTGAGCAGAGAGAAGATAAGCAAGTATTTGGTTCGCAGCACCAGGTGTGTACAGACTCTATTAAATTTTACATTCATGCAGTTGGGAAGAGGAACGAAAAGATTCTCAAGTGTGGAGAATTTCACCAAGAGGGGAACAAACTCTGTGTCTATGGTCTCAAAGGAGAGTCCATCAAGGACACTCTGAAGAAGGATGGCAGGTTTAATTCCTTTGTAGAGAGTGACCATTGGAAGCTCATTAGTGACCTAGGCACCATCATAGAAAACACCCAGCCAATTGATGAGTTAGACGGCAAGCTCTTTCAGGTCGAGGTTGAGACAAAAAAATGTCCCCAGGCAGAGGACTCCCCTGATTTGGAGAAGCCATCTTACTATGAGTTAAAAGAATACATTGTGAACAAGTACCCCACTTTAAAGGGAGCATGTGAAAACTTCAGAGCAAACATCAGGGAAGAAATTGAAATACAAAGTAAGAAAACTTCCTCTTTTGAAATGCACAAAGCCAACTTTGGGAAATTGACAAAAAACTCCACCCCAACTAAAGTGCTCAAACTTCTCTCACAGTTCAGTGATTCGGTTGGGCTCATAATTTGGAACAACAATGGAAAGGAGGGCTATGCCACTTGCTTCGTTTTTACAGGATTGTATGTTCTTACTTGTATGCATGTGATAAATGACATTGTGGGGAAAGACATAGAGCAAAGTAAGTGGACAGAAAAAATTAGTCAATGTACAAAAGTCATTTTTGATTATGAAGAGTTCCTGGCAAATGAAGATAACTGCTTTTCCATTGAATCTTCGTTTGTGATCTATGATGACACACTTGATTATGCTCTCTTAAAACTGAAGGAAAATGAACAACAAGAACCTGCAGGGCTGTTTAATGGAATAGCTCCTGTACCATCTAGTGGATTAATTTATGTTATTGGTCATCCTGATATAAAACAGAAGCATAGTGATGGCTGTGCTGTGGTTTCTCAAGATGAGCACATTCAGAAAAGAAAATCAGTGGATGACAGTAATCCTACACAGTATATCTATATGTACACCCAAAGAAGTTTCCAAGAAAAAGTCCATGAGCCTGGTGTGTCTACCTGGAATAACGTTTTTTATTGTGGGTCTTCGGGATCTCCTATATTTGATTCTAAAGGATCACTGATAGCCATGCACACTGCTGGCTTCATTTGTGAGTATGAAAGTGGGGTTTCCAGTATCATTGAGTTTGGCTGTGCTATAGAATCCATTCTCACCCATATTAAGACAAATCATAAAACGTGGTATGAAAAGGAGTGTGTAAATCAACAAGATGTATAAATGAATAGTCTAGAATGTTGAGGACTGGAGAGAATTTAGTCTGTTTTCTTTTTCCCTTTTAAAGAACAACATTATTAGTCTTACATCTATACAATATATTCTTATAATACATTTATACGATGTATTCTTACACTTATACAATGTATATTGATCATATCCATCTACTGCCACCTTCTTCCAACTCTTCTAGGACCCCAATCTCTATCTCAATTTTATGCCTTCTCTTTTTTATTTTTTTGCTATTAATAAGTTTCTGAGCCCCATTAGTACTACCCATATACACATAACTATGTGGCCACTCACTGGGGCATGAACGCCCTACCACCACCATGACCCCAAAAGAAAGTGACTTTCCTTACATCAGAGGCCATCTACTGTCCATAACTGCTCAGCATAGGGTAGTGTCCTGAAGGCCCCACTCCAGCTTTGCAGGACTTTTGATTGATCTTGTTTGGGTAACCATAGCTTTGGTGAATAGGCCTGCAACATTCCTGTCATGTCTAGATGTCACTTTCCACAGCTCTCCTTC
>JAQHUG010000649.1:210694-221461 GCA_028555095.1 Dicrostonyx torquatus
TGTCTTTAATCCCAGCACTACAGAGGAATATAAGATGGGAGGAGTCAGATCTCATACCCAGTGTCAGTCTGAGGATTTGTGGAGGCAGAATCCCCATTTCAGTGTGAGGTAGAGGAAGAACCAGTGCCTGGCTGCTTTGCTTCTGATCTTCAGCTTGAACGCCAATATCTGTCTCTGGGTTTTTATTATTTGTGCCACAGACGAATCTGAGGTTTGTTTTTTTAATCTAAAATATTTTCTAAAGTTCCAGGACTTCAATAGTAAGATGAACACAAAAAGGAGCCTAACACATGAACAGATATTTAATCAAAGAAAATATGCAGATGGCAAATAGTCACCTAGGGACCTGCTTAGTATCCCTACTATTCAGTACACATGGGGAGGGGTTACAGAAATTACACACCTATCACAAAGTTAAAATAAAATACACTGGCATTACATGATACCAATGAGGATGTAAAGACATGATGAAATACAAAAAGGAAAACTGACAGTGTTTTAAAAAAAGTATATATGAATGGAGCTTCATGTTCACTCAGAATCCTGTATGAGAATGTTCACAGAAGCTTTATTTATGATAATCTAAACTATTATGGGTAAACAGAAAAATAAACTGACATACTGGTACCATTGAACAGTATTTGTCAATAAAAAGGCACATGATTGATAAACATAGCTCAAATTAATTTTCAGAGAATTGAGCTTAGTGTAAAAATCCAACCCCTCAAAGGCTAGGTACTCAAGTTTCTATTTACATAACATTCTTTTAAAACAAAACAAAACAGAAAAGTAGAGGCTGGAGAGATGACTCAGTGCTTTATGGTAGCTGCTGCTCTTTCAAGGGACCTGAGTTCGGTTTCCAGCATCTGTGTCAGGGGCTCACAACCGTCTAGAACTCTGGCTTCTGGTGTCAGATGCCTCTAGACACTTTGGGCACCTGCACTCTCCTCTCTCTCTCTCTCTCTGTCTCTCTCTCTCTCTCTCTCTCTCTCTCTCACACACACACACACACACACACAGACACACACACAGACACACACGTAGAGACACACACGTGCATGTGCAAGCACAGAGACACACATACCTACACATAATTAAAATTAATAAAAGGAAATGTTTTTAAAATCACAAAATCATATACACGGAGTGTGTGTTGACGGCAGTCACGGACAGGATGACAGTGGAAAAGAAATGGTGTGTTTAGAACAGGGCAACATGGAAGACATACAACCTGAGGGCTTTGCTGCATATCGTGTGCAAAACAGACTATACATGTATAACACAAGGATAGACCAATGAAGAATCATGGCGTAACTTGAATATTTTAATTGTGTTGTTATCAGTAATAATGCCTACTATAGTTTTGTACAATTGGATATTTATAAGTTGATAAGCAAGGGGGAAGGAGAAACTTGGAATAGGTCTGTCTCTTCAACTAAGGGCTTCTATCTGGCTTTTATTTTTTAAATCTGGGGTCTCACTTAGCTGGAACCCAGCTTCTTGAAGTGAGGATGCCATGATGCCATCAGCATTGCCTAGGTCCTTGGGCAGAAAGCTATATGAGTAGTCAGATGACAGGATCTGTGAGTAAGCAAGCGCAGCAGACTCCAGCCCCAGCCATCTGATTCCCAGCTGCCTGGAGCTAACTCCTGTGAGCCAGACTAAGTGTCCTCAGACGCCTCCTTCGAACGGCAGATTTGATGCAAAGAAAATGCTTGCTGCTGTTTTTAGCCACTAATTTCAGAGTGGTTTATTACACAGTGATGAATGACGGGGAAAAGGTGACATTTACCTTAATACTTCATGGGAGATAAAAGTATATGCTCATTGAAATTTGTGGGAGCAATGATGGCATTTTAAAAAGCATCGCCAAACTGAACAATTCAAGCCTGATTTTATTCCATCAAATCTCAGGGAGGTTTCATTATAACTACCATAACTCCAAATTACATATTGAGTATGTCATTTGCTTAAGGAGTTTTATACCACTGATAGCTATAAGATGCGATTTTGGTGATATATATGTATATCACCAAACTATATATATAGTTTGGGTGTTCAAGGGGGGATGCTGTTTGAATTTTAGGAGTTTGTGGCCCAGATTAGGTGAAGTTAGAATATCTTTGAAATACTTTTAAGGTATCACACATACATAATTGTTATTACTGACTTATAATTAGAAATTATCACTTGAAGGCTGGAGAGATGGCTCAGTGTTTAAGAGTACTGATTGCTCTTCTTGAGGACGCAGGTTCAACTCTTAGCACCTACATGACAACTTACAACATTCTATAACTCCAGCTCCAGGGGACTCAAAACCCCTGACAAAACACTAATGCATAAAACAACAAAGAAACTGTTATTTGAAAATTGGTTTTTATGAACTATAAGTTATTGTGGCTTATTAAAATACTATTTTTGCAGGTCTATTCGCGTCAGTTGCTTGTCTCGTTTCTATGATAACCCATCTGAAAGAAGGGAGGAAGCGCTACTCTTCGTTTCCTAGTTCGAGGGTATAGTTCATCATGTCAGGGAAGTACTGAGGGAGCTGGTCGGGTAACGAAAAGGAGGGATGGATACTGGCACACAGCTCTCGTTCTTCCTTATGTCCAAAAACTGCAGCCGGTGAAATGGCGCTGCCTACAGTTACGGTGGGCCTTCCCATCTTGATTGACTTGGTTCTAGGTAAGTCCTTACAGGCATGCTGGGACAATTTTCTCCTGAGTGACTCTAGATAATGTCAGGTTATCAATCAGTATTAACTATCCGATCTAATTATTGATGGAAACTCCTCTGTGCATTCACGCCCTCTAGCAAATTACCAGGCTGCGAATTCTCTCCTTTAAATTCTGTTATAATCCCTGCCGTGTGAGGATGGCAGACCCAGGAAGACTATAGGATGGACACAGAAAGTAGGGGTCTATGCCGGGCCGTGGTGGCGCGCGCCTTTAATCCCAGCACTCGGGAGGCAGAGGCAGGCGGATCTCTGTGAAGTTTGAGGCCAGCCTGCTCTACAAGAGCTAGTTCCAGGACAGGCACTGGGGGTGGGGGTGGAATAGGGATCTATTTCTTTCTCTTTCCTGTTTATCTTTCAAGCAGTCAGTTAAATATTTCTTAATACTTCCTCCAACCCGCCCTCACGCCTAGATTAAATGTGTTCCACCTGGGAATTCCTAGTTTATCTGCCCAAGAGCAGTTTTCTGCTTGTCTCCTCAAACATAACAAGAGCTTATGAAAGTCTGAAAAAGCAATTCTAAAGAAAGAGTCACAATCTCATTACCAATATAGAATTATTTCAAATTCCATCTTCACTTTATCAGAATGAATTCATTGTACGTGTGGTATCATCGACGGAGAAAGGAAGTGTGTGTTCCCTGGCAAGGTTAATATGTAATTCTCTTAAAAATGTTAACTTTTTTTTTTTTTTGAGACCTGGTCTGGATAGGGGGCCTGAAATTCTCATTTTCTTGCTCAATCTCTCAAGTGCTGAAGTTACGAGTTTGGGGCACCATGCCCAGCAATAATGTGTAATCCATATCTCAATAATGTGTAACCCATATCCCAATAATGTGTAATCCATATCTCAATCCCCTTCAGTCAGAACGGACTTCAGAATATTTTCCTCTGTAGCCATTTATGGTCAAAATAAGCGAGTCTA
Organism: Dicrostonyx torquatus; assembly: GCA_028555095.1. NCBI lineage: Eukaryota > Metazoa > Chordata > Mammalia > Rodentia > Cricetidae > Dicrostonyx > Dicrostonyx torquatus. The sequence goes on from JAQHUG010000649.1 coordinate 214,353, forward strand.
GCTTGTGTTTGTTCTGCTCTCTCCCGGTTTTATTCACAGAGACACACTGCAGGATGAACCAGTTTAGCCTGTGCCTTCTAACTCTAATAACAGAGAAATAGTCCAACAAGATCTTTTCTGCTTTCTTACACAGGCAGCAGAAACAGGCTTTTGGCTCTGGCTCTAAGTGGTCACCAGTGTGTGGCCTTTGACCTGTACATGAGGTTTCCGAACAGCAGGGGGCGAGAAAGCTCCAGCGCTCTGGTGCGAGCGGCCAGTAGGCGTGGCTTCTTCATCCTTGACCGACAGCTAAGAAAGGATGCAGGCGAAGATGAGGTAATAGCAGGCATAACGAGGAGGGCGTGGGGTTGTTCGTGTGTGTGTATGTGTGTGGTGTGTGTGTCTGTGTCTATGTGTGTGTGCGGGTGTGTCCGTGCGTGCGCGAGCCGGAGAAAAATGCGACCCTCGGAGGCGGCGCTGCGCTGAAAACAGAAAGACAGACAGAAAGTTCCATTTTCGAAGAGACTGCAAAGTTAAGGCCCGGCCGTGACAGCTGGGGTCGGGATGGCGCGCGTGCTCTCGGCACTCGGGGACTAGGGAAGCGTCCGCGGGAGCGAGCTCGCCCTGGCGCACTGCCGGGGAGGGGCGACTCCTTCTGGAAGGCACTGAGCCTAGCCAAACGGAGGGGGAGCTGTGCCGCCGCGGTCGCCGGTTCCGCACGGAGAGAGGGCGGAGGGCGTGACCGTGCGACGCGATCCACGCGGACGCCCGCGGAGCCCGAGGCGCAACTGGTGCGAGGCGGGTGCAGCGCCGCTCGGGCCGCGCGCCCCCGGGTGGCTTTGCAAGGCGGGGCAGCGAGGGCGTAGGGCCGGGCCTTTGCATGAAGCCACTGGACCCTTCGGAGCAGCGGCGGCGGCAGCGGCGGAGCCCAGCTGAGCGCGGTCGGAGGCGGGCGGCCCCGGGGTCCGCCTCCCGGTGCCTGCGCGGCTGCCTACTCCCCCATGGGCCGCAGCTGAGGCTGCCCGCGGCGGCGGGGCGCGGGGCGGGGGGCGCGGTCCAGGCCCGGAGGCGGCGGCGCCGAAGGAAGCGCAGGAGGCCGGGCCCGAGAGGCGGGCAGCGGCGCGCCACAGCCCCGGGCTCGCCATGCTCCTGGCTTCAGCCGTGGTGGTGTGGGAATGGCTGAACGAGCACGGCCGCTGGCGTCCCTACAGCCCCGCCGTGAGCCACCACATCGAGGCGGTGGTGCGCGCGGGTCCCCGCGCCGGGGGCAGCGTGGTACTGGGCCAGGTGGACAGTCGGCTCGCGCCCTACATCATCGACCTGCAGTCCATGAACCAGTTCCGTCAAGACACGGGTGAGCCGCCCACAGCCCTTGTGTATCCCGGGAGCTATTGCCTTTGTGGTCGCGGGTTGTGGGCAGTTTCTCTTACCGGTGTCAGCGATTGGTGTTGAGGGCAGGTGCTTCCCTTCCCTAGATCCTCTCAGGATCCCATGACCACCTCCAAATAAATGTCCTTCCAAGTAGTTTAAAGTGTCTTGATTAAGCAAACTCAGCTATAGCTTAACAGCAGGAGACCCCCTTATACCCCCTTTCAGTTCCTGGCGGCTCTTTGTGCAGGACCTCCAAAACTTGCAGCCCCCAAGCAATGCTTCCTTAGCAAGCAGAAACATTGCTGGAGCTTGGCTGCTCACACCTTGGCTGACCCTGCTTTGTCTCAAGCACCCTTGGGGCTACCACATGTTTCCCTTTTATCCTTACTGCCTCTGGCCCTCCTCTGTGAACCCAGCTTTCCCAGTGTCTACTCCTGGGTGTAAGACTTGGGGAGACAGAGTGATTCCCTGGCTCTAATTGCAGTGTGTGGAAGTGTGGGAATATTACTGGGACGAGAGAGTGGAGCCAGGGGTTTCAGGGCCGGAACATCCTGGATGTGGTGGCATCCACAGATGCTTGTATATTCCAAGTGCTGAAGCAACAGGCCAGAGCAGATGGAGAGAGGAGGGGGAAGGACAGGGCTCTGGAATGCCTGGCAGGGAAGCTGCTCCCTTTGTCCGTGGAGGCGGAGGGAGAGAGTAGGTGGAAGGCTAAGAAGAAACTGTCCCCAGTTTTTTTTTTTGTTTGTTTGTTTGTTTTTGTTTTGAAGTAGCATACAAGGGCCACTCTGGCCTCCCAAGGCACTGAACTCTTGTCTTTACATAAAAGCCAAGTTGCCAGCAAGACCACTAAGAATCTCCCAGCTGTGCAGCCTTTAGCCTGGAATGGAACTGCAGAGGTTAGAATATGGTTTTGGAGCCAGGAGGGAGAAGGAAATACAGTTGCTCTTTTCCCTGGGTCTAGTGTGTTCAAGTTTAATTTAACTGATGACCTGGCACAAGTTCCTGTGTCTAGAGAGTAATCTTTTTAATTGGGGGTCATTTCTGGAATTCTGGCTGGCCTTTCCCAAGGGTGTAGCTGCAGAGCGTGGAGAAGCAGGTGTGATGGGGAGGGAGAAGAGGAGGAGGGCCCTGTGGCTCAGGGAACAGCTGCTGGACAGGTCCTCTGAACTTCCTAGGAAAACCCTCACATCCTGTGTGCTAATTGGAATTGTCATGGGAAAGAAGTATAGTTCCCCCCTCTTGTTATCTGCAGGCACAACTCTGAACAGCCTGTTTGCCAAGAACTGAATGACCCTGGCCATTGGAGGAAAACTTTCTGGGGGAAAACGTTCCAGAAGTTTCAGCATCTGGCCGGCTTGAGCCTTGATGGAGAAAGTGGGGAGGAGGAGCTGAGAGGAAGAGAGGATGGAAAGGAATGCAGGGAGGTGGGGTAAGAGGATTAAATGTAGGAATTAGATGCCATTGTGCATTTGGGTGGAGGACGCGGAAGTAAGGCATGGAGACCTCAGATGGAGGGCAAGTATGGGGGGGGTGTGTGTGGGGGGGATCAGCAGACCACCTGACAGGGAGTTCCAGGCTTGCTCAAAATAAAACAGCAAGTTTAGCTCTTCTATTTCAGACTAAGGCTGTGCAGCATATGGACAACCATTCTACTCATGGGCAGGCCCTATCCCCTGCCCTGCTGTTAGGAAGTTAGTGGTTTAATCTGCATTGGGAGTATTTAAGATGGACACAAAACTAGGAGCAGCCATGACCTAGACATTGTTCTTGACAAAGTGAAGTTCTAGAGAACCTGGAATCAATGACAGTATCTCCTTCCCAGGTTTTAGCTGCTGGTGCCTCTCGGGACACAACCTATTGCCCACTGGTTATGGTAGATCACTTAGTTTCTTCTGTTTTATGTCTGAGGCTGAAAAATAGCCATGGTTCTTGGCAAGACACTGCCGCTAAGCTGTTTCTTCTGCCTCTGCACCCCCTTTAAAAATATGATCTAGGTATTTCCTTCAGGCTGGCCTCAAACTGGCCAACTCCCTGTCTCCCAAGCCTCCCAGCCTCCCAAGGGATTGCACCTCCTCCAGCCTGAATCCTTTTAAAGATTGCCTTGCATGTTTCACATCCACACTACTTTGGTGTCGTCCCTCTTTCCTGCATCAAGTTCACTTTCCTGGGCACTTCTCTCCTCCATGCCAAGTGCTAGGCTGGGATGCTAAAGGCATAAATAAGGCTGAATTCCTAGAAAGGCTGGGCCTGCCAGGGAGCTTGTCAGTGCAGATTAGAATTCCTTCATGTCAGCGCTGACCCCCTTCTGCTGCCTTCTGCATCCACACAAGAACTCGGTTCCTCTCAATAAAGACCATTGATGAGACTGTGACATGTTAGAAACTTTAAGCCACCAGCTCCCAGGCAACCTTAGCCAAGCCCTGGCAATGTTTAATTAAATTACTCACTGTCCCCAAGCCACACTGTAAAGCTGGGAACCAGAAAAGTTCCTATAAAGCCAGACAAGCTGGAAGTTCCCTGTCTAGAGGCAATTCCTTTCCCTTTGGTTGTCTTGTTTTATAGGCGTTTGACATGAGAGCTTTCTCTTTTCAGAGTTGTATGCCTGGATACCTAGTGAGCTTGGTCTCTTCATTCCTTCAAGCTCTTGACTGCATCCAGACTGTCTCCAGGGAGATGGCTAGGAGGTTGCAGACACCCATCTGCCCACTTCTGTTTGCCCTGGGTTTTCCTTCCCAGACTTTTGCAAATAGGAGCTGATTTGCATTCTAGGTTAGTTTTCTCTAGGCGTTTGGGCTGGAGAATATTGAAAAAGGTAAGGAGGGAGGGGAAGGGGTTCTGGGCTAGAGGTGTGTGTGACATGCCAAGGAAGTTACACGGGTGTCTTGTTTGATCTTCACGAGGATTATGTGAAGACCAGTCCCGTTTTATGGAAAGAGGAGCAAGTTGAAAGAGCTTAAATTGCTCAAGAGTTCAAGTTACTTGCGAGTCCAGTGAAGTGTCCCGTGTATGCTTGCTGCATTTGTGAACTCTGTGGACTAACCTCACGTGCAGTGGTAGCTGTGGGGGGCCTATCAGGAATAGAACATCCACAAATTTGCCCTTATGGAGCTTTCAACCCTGAGGGCGAGCTGAAATTGTGCTGGTATGAGAAGCTGAGAGTTTGACATGTAGACTATAAAACCATAGGTGTGGGTCAGAGATCTCAGCCCATGCTTGGAGCAGCCTTCTAGTTCCCAAAGACAAAACATCTCCAATGCTTTGAAGTGAGAAAACCATTTTTCCTTCTCTTCCTTCCTCTTTGGTTTGTGAACATCCTCTATGCCTACGGTATTGGAAACCTTCTCCTTGGGTCCTCACACCACAGGACAAGATGGATCTTCTTCAGATTGTCTAATCCATGGTCCTGATTCTAGAATAGCCCAGGCCTAGAATATTCCAAATAGAGAAGTCTCTAGGAATAAAATATCATCTTCTCTCTTCTCCCAAACTTTTTGTTCTGAGGTTGTATATTTTTGATGACTACCCTATAGGGCTAAACCAAATTCAGCAACTTTCTCTCCAAAAACCTAGCTCATCTTTACATTCCTCTGCTACCGTTTTGCAGTCTCCTTGTGGTCAACCTCAGGATTGTTTTGACTCATCATCTTATTCAGAGCCTGAGTGGCTAACATTTCCAGGAATGCAACATGTGTGCCCGACTGGCTGAAATTTTGATGTGGATAAAGAGAACTGGATTCCCAGGCCAAGGCTCTTGGGTCTTGAGGTCATCACTGGGTCCCTGGAGGTTGTAAACAAGTGGCCTTGAAACCTCATTTGCAGAGTGTTCAGCTGCCTGTGCCCAGGTCCTTCCCAGTCCTCTCTGTAGGGTCTCCCCGCCTCTCTTTTTGCTTTCTCTAGCACTTGTCCACCCACTCTGAACTGATTATGAGAGCAGCTTTGGTCTTATCACCTATACTTAATACTCTTCACTAGCTCTTCCTCACCCTAAAACAAAGCCCATCACAGCTTGGTGTTCTAGACCTTCCATGCCCTGGCTATTGCTTGGTCCTCTGTGCCTTAGGTTCTCCTGGTAGTTCTGTGGTTTTCTCCATCCCACCTATTCACGTGGTTCCCCTTGAAAAGATGCCCTTTTTTCCATTTGTTTTGTTTTTTTGTTTTTTGGGTTTTTTTGTTTTTCGAGACAGGGGTTCTCTGCAGCTTTGGAACTAGCTCTCTTGTAGACCAAGCTGGTCTCGAACTCACAGAGATCCGCCTGCCTCTGCCTCCCGAGCGCTGGGATTAAAGGCGTGCACCACCACCGCCTGGCCTTTCTTTCCATTTGACTATTGAAATTCTCTGCATCTTTCAAGTCTCATGTCAGTTGTCATCTGTTTCTTCAAAAGTTCTGAGAGCCATCATTACTTCAGTTATTAATCACTATATTAGTGAGTCCTTCAGACTCAATAAATGTCAAACCGGTGGGGCAGAGCAAGGGTAAACAGTTTTATGCTCATTGTCATCAGATTGAGGATCTAGGGAGAGAGGCGGATCCACATCTAACGAGCCACATAGATAAATATGCAAACCGCGCTGAGATCAGTGCTGTTAAAAAAGTGGGAACAGGGTTTGACTTGGTCACAAAATTTTCATTGGGCTGAAATGAGTTTTATTTAATTATTTAGCAAGGAATTTGCTGAGTGGTTAGGAAGGAAGGAGGTCCTAGCATGGTGAAGGTTCCCAGAATCAGAGACTAGCAGTGGGAGGGACTGGAGGCCAGCGTGAAAGAAATATGTGTAGAGCATGTGGGGAAAGGAGCTATAGAGGTGGGTGAAGCAGGGGATTTTGGTCCTGGACGAAAAACAAAAAAGTCTGGGAAGAGTTAAGCAGAGAAGGTCTCCAGTCATTTTTCCTGACAACTTGAGTTCCCTTGATGTCCTTTTGGCTCCTTTTGCATCATAAACAATCCCTCACGCATTTGCCTTCTCACTCCCTTTGAGACTGCACTCTGCTAAGGAAAGCTTGGGTTTTGCATTTTCCATCGCAGCTAATGGAATGCTGAGCAACCTGCGGTCAGTGAGTAAATATGACAGTAGCCAGAGTGTCCAGTCAGTCATGACTTTGCCTTAGGGAGTGGACTACGAAGAGCCACACAGCTATATCCCTGCCAACACTCCACACCTACAAGGAGAGTAAGCATAGACATCTAGTGTAGACATCTGATAACTGTCAGTCCAGTTCTGCACCTAAAGCTTCCTGAGGTGTGGGGCTGGGATTAGGCCAGTGGCCTAAGAACTAAAAGAGAGTTCCAATAGGTGAAAATGACAAGGGCTTGTCAGTAGAAAGGGAACCACGATGGAAGACATGAGGATTAGGTCTGTATCTGGCAGAAATAGTGGAAAATACAAAGATAGAAGAACATAAACTAGGAACGTGTGTATGGAGCCAGGATGTGGTCTAGAGAATTTACAGTGTTCAAACTTTTACAGGATTGATAACTTTATTAGCTAAAAACTAATTGATCAAACAAACAAAATTATTGCTTTTTAAGTGCGTTTGTAAGCTCTAAACAAATGCATTGCTCTGTTCCCTGGAGGGAGTTTTCAAACGTGTCGTTAAACTCTCTGAACTTCATTTTCTTATCTGTAAACGGTGTTTTGTAGGATTGCCCTGGAAGTTGTACCTGTGAGCAGCAACCAAGAGTAAAGACTGACTAGGGGCAGGGTGACTTCGTATTTTTTCTCTTTCCCCTGTGTCTTCTTCCTACACACACACACACA
>JAQHUG010000649.1:221862-264190 GCA_028555095.1 Dicrostonyx torquatus
AGATCCGCCTGCCTCTGCCTCCCGATTGCTGGGATTAAAGGCGTGCGCCACCACCGCCCGGCTCCAATAACATTTCAAGGGTGAACTGCAATAATAATCACTATTTGAGCAATTGCTGCATGACAAGCTCCTACCTGTCTTCAAATCCACCTGTTACAGCTATGCATAGACCTAAGAGATGAGGAAAGAAGGCTTCCCCCCACAGCAGGAAGTGATGGAACCTCCTCCATGGACCCTGCGCTTTGTTCCCCCAGAAAGCTGACCTGCTGCTGAGGAAGGAAATGGAGGCTAACCCGGGAACTTCCCCCTCCATCCTGATACCCTAGGGCCCCTACCAGAGTCCTGGCCCTGAATGAAGAATTGTTCTGCTTCTCCCTCCTGCCTCTGAATGTTGATGTTTTGGGTTATTAAGGGGCTTGGAGATGGGGTGGGGAGTAGGTTATGACCCTGGCAAAGGCCTGAATAACCATTGTTCCTTTCTTTCCCCCTTGAATGGCATTCTGTCCCAGTCATGGTGTCTCCCTCTGGATTGGGGGAAGGGGTGGGTCAGAGGCCAGGGAAGGGGAGCCTTTTCCCACCACTACCTCAGATAGAGCATAAGCTGGGAGATGCAGGGACCTCCCCATCATCTGAGAGCCCCCTTGAGCCTTTACCCTTGATGTTGATGCCATGAAATGAGTTCTGGTTGGAGACAGAATTTGTTATTAGGGTGGGGAGAGGAGAAAGATGTAGTGATTCTGGAGTCCAGTTCCCGTGTGGGCCTGCTGGGTCATCCGTGTGATCACATTATCTTGTTATCACCTTGGTTCTTCCAAACCCACAGGGAGACTATTAAAATGAAGAGGATGCTATCTTTAGAAGGGTTGAGTTCTTGGAAAAACACTTTAGATAATTATGAAATGATTCTCATGACCATTGAGAATGTTATTACTGCTGATAAAAGACATTAATTAATTCCCGGGAAATAGGTGAAAGTTCTCTCAAGATGATGCCCCATCTCCCAATAACACGATTTTATCTTAACTTTTTTTTTTTGGTTTTTTTACATTTATTTGTTTTGGCAAGGTAGGGGGTGGGTTGAGCTGTGGCATGTGTGTAGAGGTCAGAGGGCAACGTCTGGGAGTTAGTTTTCTCCTTCCACCATGAGAGTCCTGGGGTCCAAATTGGGGTCATCAGGTTTAGAATCATGTTCCCTTACCCCTGAGCCACCTCATTATCCCAGCTCTTCCTTCTTTTTAAATGTGCTCCGAAAGAGCCCTTCATTTTCACAACTCCTGACCTTTTAGATGGAAGCCAAGTTGTCTTTCTTCTTCTTTTTTTATTATTGTTAAAAGAAAAATTTACATTTACTCCCCTTGTTCCCAGCCCTCCCGCTCCCCCACTACCCCACCACCCTTCCCCTGCTTCCTTAAGATGGAGCAGGATACCCTGCCCTATGGGAAGCCCAAGGCCCTCCCGCCTCCATCTCGGTCTAGGAAGATGTGCATCCATATAGAATAAGTTCCCAAAAAGTCAATACATGCAGAAGAGCTAGGTCCTGGTGCCATTATCATTGGTTTCTCAGTCAGTCCCCACTGGCAGTCACATTCATAGGGTCCAGTCTTTCTTTCTTATGGACTTCCATGGCTCTCTGTTCTTTCCTCTATAGCCCTGGGTGCAGGGCTCTTCAGAGGGACCGAGGTGGCATATGAGTTCGTCTCTGCATGAGGGCATTTCTCCCCCAAGTGAGAGTTACCAGATGGTCATGGAAATACTGGCACCTTTAGTGTTTGTTTGTTTGTTTTGTACAAAATCTCCCGGGGCGAGTTGCCTTATTCCTCTGAACAAGAGTTGACTGAGGTATTCTGTATTAGCTGGAAAGTGAATTGATTGGTCTGCAAATCAATATACTTGAACCCTGAGTTTGGAGGTCCATTCTGCTGCCTGCCAATGCTTCCTGTGCCCTCCATGTGGCTTCATCTGCTTCTGCCCGGATTGTTGTAGACTCCTGAATGGGTCTTATTCAAAACCGAGTCTTATTAAAAACCCTACTAGGCAGTGCAGGGCCCACCACAGAGTAGGACGCCTGTTATGCTGACCTGTGAATCTAATACACATCAGTGACGTTCTCCACTAACCCTGACCCCTCCCTCCTCTGTCTTTGACAGGGACCCTACGTCCAGTTCGCCGCAACTACTACGACCCATCCTCAGCCCCTGGGAAGGGTGTCGTGTGGGAGTGGGAGAACGACAATGGTTCCTGGACTCCCTATGACATGGAAGTGGGTATCACCATCCAGCATGCCTATGAGAAACAGCACCCCTGGATCGACCTCACTTCCATTGGCTTCAGCTACATCATTGACTTCAGCACCATGGGCCAGATCAACAGGCAGACCCAGCGCCAACGCCGTATCCGCCGCCGACTAGACCTCATCTACCCCATGGTCACAGGCACTATGCCAAAGGCTCAGTCCTGGCCAGTCAATCCTGGAACGGCCACTTCCCCCCCAACACCACCCTGTTCCTGTCCACAGTGTGTGTTGGTGATGAGTGTCAAGGCGGCTGTGGTCCATGGGAGCACTGGCCCCCTTCAGCCTCCAGGAACACGCAAGAACATAGCTCCCTCTGGAGTGGGCAAGCTGCCCCCACCACCCGGCCCTGGGACAAAGCCATTAGACACTTCTGGCACCATGCGGGGTCCAGGGAAGACTGCTCCATCACAGGTGATCCGGAGACAAGTCTCTAATACACCAGCTGGGGCAACTGCAGGCTCCCCCACCAGCCCACAAGGAAGCAACAGGAAGCCTGGAAGGGTGGCACTGGCCACCTTGAATCGGTCCAATCTGCAACGACTGGCCATTGCCCAGTCCCGGGTGCTGATTGCCTCGGGGTAGGTGTTCCCATGGCTGCCGCAGAGCACTTACCCACCTCAGAGATAGCATGTGGGTCAGACAGCAAGATGCCTAGTGTTGTCAGACTGAGCTGCCCCTGGTGTGACAAGGAGTGAGTTCACATTGGGGCACCAAGAGGTCTGGATATAACTGAGGTTTTGCCTGTTAGTTGCCGTGTCATCTGAGGCACAACCCACACGTGAAGCTCTGACTTCATCATTAGTAAACACTGCAGACATACATACCCATGTTACAGTCCCAGTGAGTACAGATGACGATGCTAGGAAATCTTAGCCAGCATTAGTTGAGCTTCCACTGTGGTTTGGTTTAATGGGTTTATCTTTTTGTTTATAATGTCTGGAGACATTATCCCATTTCACAGATGAAGAGAATCAGATAGGTGGCAGGAGTCTGATCTTGCAGCACCCCTCCCCTACCAGGTATTCACATCAGTACAGGCATACAGTAGGTGCCAAGCAGAGATTGCTTCTCCCTTACCCCATTTCAGCATGCTTAGGCCATGCTGGAGCTGTTGTAGGCGCCATTAGTGTTTCTGACTTTCTTGATATCCCTCATCCACCAAATGAGAGTGCTAGGTCCCTGCAGTGCCCACAGCAGCCTTTGCCTGACCTCTTGTCAGCTCATAATACCCAGCCGCCTTCTTTTTGTCCCCAAAGGTCTGGCCCTGCTGCTGTCCTGTGCCTGTGGTTGAGATGTCTTGAAAGCTGGAATGGGTCCCTAAGACTGAAAATCCAGACTGCCCTGAGGCAGGGCCATAGATTCTCAGCTTGGTCTCCAGACATCTTACCAGAGGGAGGTCTTAGCACAGGGAAGGGAAAGTAAAGAAAACATGCAGCAGAGGGAGGAGCACTAGGCTGGAACAGCCTCTATTCCTGCCTCTCACTAATGGAAGCCCTAGGATCCTTGTGTGTCAAATGACGATTCCCAGTTTACACAACCTGCTTATGGGATCATTCTGAAAACCTCTACGGATTGAGTTGACTCCCTGACAATCCAAGATGGGCTTGTCCCTGTTATCCCATTTCTGTCACTGATGTATTTTATGCATGGGCACTCCAAGGATTTACCTTTCCTTGGAGGGTCACCCAGCTCGTGTGGTGCAGAGAAGTTGGAACACAGGATTTTGCCTACTGTTCCATCATTGTTTTGGCTACAGCCGCAGTGACTCAGAAGGCAGCGTATAATGCCTGTAGGAGGCATGGAAGGCTCATGACTGCCTCCAGGGTGAAGGATGGGACAGAGGGCAAGAGGTGCCTGGGTGCTGCAGCTCCTCTGCTCCTCTCTCCTGGATTGTAGCAGTGTGCTAGGTGCTCTAACAGAGTTCCGGGGTGATTGCTGGCACACAGGAGGAGGCTCTGTGTGTACATGGGAGCCCTTGATTGTTGGGCTTGAACCCGAGTTCCTTGCTGTGCCACTTGGAGTAAGTTTTGCATCCTCTGTCTTCAGTGTTCTTGGCTGTTGAGTGACATAATAGTATTTCCATCCTAGGGTTGTCCGAAGGTTAAAAGAGGCCTTCGGGCTAGAGACTGCAGAGTCCAGTGGGGGTTAGCTGCAGATGATGATGATGATGGTGTATGCTAGGCTAAACACTTGTTACTGAAGTCAAAGCTGAGCAGAGCCAATTTACACCTCGTCTTTGTCCCAGTGACCCCATGCCATCACGGAGACAGATACCCCTTGGCCTGCAATGAGTCTGAGGTCAACAGGCTTCATTTCTTTCCTTTATTCCTCTACCAAACTGCAGAAAGGAGTTCAGTCCTGGCAGCGCACTTTCAAAAGAGCTACAGAAATGAGTTGATCTTGCTGTCTTCCCGAAAGGGAGCTCCCCTCCCACCTCTGCCTGTCTTCTAGCCCTTTCTTCTCACCTTTTTCCACCTCCCACACCCCATTGCCATCTTCTTTTCCAGCTTTTCTTGGCCACTAATGAGCATGTGTTATCCCCTTTGTCTGGCATTGCCATCAACCTTCTGTCATTACACAGCCAGTCCCCATCCTCCCTGCCCGTGACCTCTTCAAACAACTTTCCCACAGGAAAAAAAGAAAAAGAAGATCAGAGAGGGCAGGCAATGTGGGATGAAGAGAAAATCTTGGCAGGGAACAAAAGATGCAGTGAATTATTCAGACACAAGCAGGAGGTTCTTAAAAGGGGCGGGGAGGTCTGTGCAGGGCAGCCATCACCCCTCTCCCCTCAGAGTCCAGGTTTCTGTACCTCCAGCTAGGCATGGTTTTTGGTTGCCTTAGAGACAAGGCCATTGTCCTTCATGAGGTTTCCTGGTTTGGTGAATAACTCAGAAAACAGGAGCTTTCTCACCATGGGGTCTGCAGGGATATCCCCCAACCCCATTCACGCCCCTTTCCCTTCACTGCTCTTTTCTTTCCTTAGTTTTATTTTATCAATGGAAATAAAAACTTGGACCCTCCCATAACTGGTAACAACCCAAGAGGAATGGGGGAAGGGCTATCATCTGATTGGCCTGCTCATGGCTAGGTCCAAAGGCTTTGGCTGAGTTTGCCTGGAGGATGTGAGAAGCAGGCTTGTAATTGGACGGCTGTTTCCTAGGAGGGGCTCAGACTCAGAGAGCTGAGGCCCCAAGGGCAGAGAACAGGTTTTCTGGGGTTTTCCTTTTAACCTGGAACCATGGGGGAAGGGTAGGCAGGTGTTGCCGGCTCATAGTCCCCAGCACTGCTGGGCTTTCTACTCTGCCCTTTATACCTGATACCGTGTGCTCAAGAATGTGAGAAAACTGGATTATTAAAGCAGGAAGTGGCAGATACCAATCCTTTGACGACTGGAAAATAAACGTGTAAACAGTTGCCCAAATTTGCACAAGGTTCTGCTGTTTACCAACTACTTGACCTAGATCCTACAGCCTCATGGGGACCCCAAGGGAGCAGACATTTATCAGGTCTTGTTTACAGCTGGGGTAAAGGCAAGCAGATGTGATCACAGAATACAGAGGAGCTGGCCAGCACTGCCAAAGGCAAAGCAGGCTGAATACAGATGGGGCAGCCACTGTCCAGTTCTCCCTCCCTGTCTGGTGTTTGGGAAAGCACACAACCCTGGCCCACACTGAGTTCCACTGCTGCCCACAGACTAAGGACCACGTTGCCCGCTTCCTGACTCACCGGGCCAGGTTGGCCCCACCGGTTGATCCCAGTCTCTCTGGGATTCAGGGGTTCCACAAGCAGACTTCTCCTATCCTTAGTCCCCCACACTCCACAGTTCTTGGGCTGCTCTGAGGAGTGGAGTATTTCCTGGTTGACCAGATAGCCTGTGGAAACCCGCCAGTCCAGTTTGTGGGAACAAAGGTGGCCTTTGTCATTCAGATCACAGTATTTTATCAGCTGAGGTGGGGGCCAGGGAGATGGTGAAGGGGCAGGTGCAGGGCTGTAGTGTGAGTGCTGTCCCCTGGTGGTCAGCCAGGGAACATACCACAGGAGGCCGGCTCTTCAAGCCTTTTCCTGTAGAGTCTTGAAGGTGAATCTGTCCTGGGCGGATCCAGGGCTTCTGTGTCACCTTTCTCTCAAATAGTTGAATGGGAAATTGCCAAGGGGACACATTCTAACCCTAGACCACTGAGGCTCAAGCAGTTAGCTGACTTACTGTTTTCAGTGTTTGGTCATTTACAGAACCTGGAATCAAGTCTGTTCCTTTTCCCTTGGTCTAGTGACTCTTATTTAAAGACATCTTTTCCTCCCCACATCCAGTCTTCCCTTATTCAGGGAGCAGTTCAGAAAGAAAAATAGCTTTTTGGTTTGGCCAGATATATAAACAACATTGTTTTATGAACTTCACTGCATCTGTCTTTGTGGAAAGAGGCTTCATCATACTGGGCCTGTGTAGGATAGAGAGACCTGGCTGTTAGGCCTCTCTTCTGTCCTAATGATGGCTTTGTTCATTACAGCATGGACCAATGGAGAGCTTGACAGTATGGGAGGCACAGTGGAAGGACTCTGGAGCTGCATACTGTGTTGTAATCTTGGTCTGGTTTTCCTAACCTCTGTGTGCCCAGCCCTGTTACCTGTGCAGTGAGATTGACAGTCATGCCTCTTACATAGATTGTTGGGAGGACTGTGTGGGTTTTTCTGTTGTGGACAGTTATGGTTGCCCCCTAGCCCAATGGAGAAAGAGCCAGGGGGTGTCACGTTCACAGCTGCTGCACCCCCAACTTTAAACATAATTGTTCCAAAGTGGGTTCAGCAAGTTCTTCTCAAATAGACCCATAAGTAAGTATTGATGTCTTCCTTCTGACTTCCCAGAACAGACCCACCCCAGCTGGATTCTCAGGCTGCCTGGCTCCCAGAGGCATCTATCAGCAGTCCCGCTGGCTTCTCCAAGCCAGCTGTGGAAGCCTGGGTGGCAGAAGCCTGGAATGGCACAAGTCCCTCCTCTCTGTGTCCTGTATTTTCTCTGTGGGTGCTTTCACTGTGGGCGGCCTAGCCTTTCCCAGGCAGCTGTGTGGGCTCCTCTCCAGAGCTGGGGAGGACAGGGAGCAGAGATTTGGCTTGTGTTTATAAGTTTCTGGGACAAGAAGTGACAGCTGTTCAAGCAGTGGTTTCCAAGTGCTGGACCAGGGATTGCAGCATCTCCACTCTGAGAAGCTGCGGGGCGGGGCGGTGGGGGGAGGAGCCAGGGGAACGCAGATTCCTGTGGTGCATGAATTTGGGGGGAAGGGTTATGGCTCTGATCTTAGCTAAAGATCTGTTTTAGCCAAGGCTGAGTGTCGGTAGAAATGGACAGTAATTTAGAAGAACATCTAGGTAGAAAATCCGACATTTATGAAGGTTCTTAGGCAGGGGCGTAACTGGCAGGAACTAGGACCAGCCAGAACAGAGAGTAAAAAAGCGCTGAGGAGAGACTGGAAGAAGACAAGGGAGTTAGGGCAGCGGTGTTGGCAGCTCGCGCAGGGCCGGGAACCCTAGCGTTCACTGGACCCATTCTGCATTCTCAAGTTCTAAGTGGCAGGTGTTGTGATCTGAGTTTACTTTTGAACCTCTTACCTCCCACTGATGTGTGAAGAACCTAGTGCACTTTGGTAGGTTTAAACCTGGTTCATTTTGTTACGTTCATCAAAGCCATATTACATATGCCCTTTCCTTCCACAGGGTCCCCACTGTGCCTGTGAAAAACTTGAATGGGTCCAGCCCTGTCAACCCTGCCTTGGCAGGTAAGAACTAGCTGACCTGGGCTGGACTGGCTTAGGCTGAAAAATAAGTCATGGAATAGCTAATGGACACTCATGTATAAAGAGGAGAGAATTTGGATGCTAACTGAAGAAAATGGGATCTTAGGAGTTGAACAAGAAGGCTTGGGGTGGTGCCAAAAGCTGAGCATGTCAGGAATCGTGGGGGAGAGCTCATATAATAGTATTTGACAGGCAAACATGAGGGCAAAAGGTTTATTCCAAAATCTCTTTTAAAAAAAAAAAGAAGAAGTTTGGGAATAGTGATGTGTGCATATAATCCTACTGCTTGAGAGGCAGTGATAAGCATATTCCTGGCATTTGCTGACCACCAGTTTCCTGGTGAGGTCCAGGTCAATGATATCTTGACACAAAAAACAAGGTGAGCATCCTCTCTACGGTCCAAGGAACGTCATGGAATGGGGCAGGGAGCAGGGAGTGAAAAGAATGGAAGATGTGGAAGATAAGGAGAAGGCTATACAATTCTACCTTCTCAATTTAATACAGACAGCGCAGTTATGATCTTACATTAGCTGTGGCTGCCTACGGGGCCTGCATGAGAATGGACTTGGCATTGGTCAGGCATGGACTGGGGAGAGCCACAGAGAACCCTGCATGTTCCTATTGAACTAGTGGCTGTGATAGATTCTGGGAGAGGGGGAGTTGTTGCCTTCAGTTACGCACCCCTTGGAACTCTAATGGATAGTTCTGTACTCATGGTCACACAGAAGTCCCTGATCAGAATTAGTGATTCCCAAATCAGAAAGACGCGAATGTGAGACAGAGGCTTATAGACCAAGCGAGAGGGACTGAAGAAGGTGGGGGTCAGAGAAAATGTACATTTAATTAATAATTTTTTAAGTAAAATGATTGGCTTCTGAGGAACAACTTACAAAGCTGTCTTCTGGCCTTCACTCACCCGCATACCCAAGCGTGCATACAAGTGCATATGTGTAGAGAACACATGAATTATGAAAACTGCCCAGAGTGGGTAAATGGGAGGGAGGGTGTGGGAATCTTGGGACCACATTCTTCAGCACTTCCTCACCCCTGCCCTGCCCCTTCCAGGAATCACCGGGATCCTCATGAGTGCAGCTGGATTGCCTGTGTGCCTCACTCGGCCACCAAAGCTGGTCCTCCACCCACCCCCTGTCAGCAAGAGTGAAATAAAGTCCATCCCAGGGGTCTCTAATACAAGCCGCAAGACCACCAAAAAACAGGCCAAGAAAGGTACAGGCCTCTTCTGATTAGATACCTGGCATGAAAGTCTGGGCTTCCAGTCCTGTCTCTGCCTGCACCAAGGTCAAAGTCATGGCTTCCCCTCTCCCCCCGCCCCCTCTCCCTGGCTGTCACTTCCTCATCTGCCAAACAGGCCTCACTGGTAGATTTTGATTAGTCAGCCAAAGTGGGTTGTCTGTGGGTCAGAAAGAACTACCTGGAGACACATAAACATGAAAAGCAACAGAAACATAAAAACATAAAGTGTTGTACAAAGACAGTATGTTAGAAGAGACAGAACAGAAACCCTTAATCAAGAAGTCCTAACTTTGTCACTTCTGCTTTCGTGTCTTTGTAATGCCCAAGATCAGCAGGTATATCCTGGAATGTGCCTGTGAAAATGGAAAAGCGGCCCCTGTCTTAACGTCTGTCTGGGCCTTGGGCCCCATGAACTCTCCTTCACAAATCTCTGCGTACCTGTTTGTAATCCAGCTACTAAGGGAAAGGCTGCCTTCCTTGACCACAGAGATTCTGTCTGGGTTGATTATGTGGTTGATGGTCCTGCTGGCTGCTGTTGGTTATGAAATCATTTGCTTCTCTTCCCAAGCCTCCATCTTACAAACTTCCTGTGAAATTTGAGTCAGAATGTATGTGTGTAGCACTTAGCCCAGAGTCTGGCAATAGGTAACAGGCTCTCAATTAATAGAAGCCCAATTATTTCCAGAGAAGCAGGGCATTGGGAGGGAAGAACCTGCATCTCAGCTTTTGGCTGTTGTTGGCTAAACTTCCTCAAACCCTCGTCCTACTTTCCCAGTCTGTTTCAGTTTCCCTGCTCCAGTGAACTCACGTGCCTTGTTCTTCGTCCGGTAGGGCAGGGCAGGGGTTTACACTTCTGCCCTCTTCCTGGCACTGCTAGTAGCACATACTGGCTCCTTATCTGGCAAAGTGCTATCGGGCTGTACCTGCATCAGCTCTTCCGTCGTCAAAGCACCTGCTGCATGCAGTTGGTGCTATCAATTGTCCTTATTTTATGGGTGACAAAACAGTTTGCAGACATCAGGGGAGTAGCCCGAGATTCCATGGATCTCTCTGCTCTGTGACAACTTGTAGACCCATGCAAACTTATCCTCTGCCTTTGGGTTGGTCAGTTTTCTTCTCAAATCCAGCTCCTGAAGGTCCTTCATTCCTGTGGCTCTTAGTATGCTTCCCAGAGCCTTAACCTTTCTCCACTGCTGGGCTGTAACTTCCAGCAGCAGCAGCACTATCTGAAGCCAGGGAGGATTGTCCCAAAACTGGGGATCATAACTTCCTAGTCTCCCATTAAATAACACCATGTTATAAAGCTGAGATAGGGCTTAGTGAGTTGTAAGAGAAATGCAACCTGACTTCTGGTGTTTTTGGAGCGATGCAACGTGTTTTTATTTCTGTTTTCCCAGGGGATCATTTGGGCAAGTCTAAGCTCCTTGATTATCAGGAAGGAGAAATATAGTTTATCTCAATTATAATGCAGATTTACTGAAATCGGCAGACATGTCACAGAGTGGACTGAAGGAGGGAGAGGCAGACAGGAGCAGCTCTTCCTTCCTCAAGCCATTTTCATTGATCTGGGACAACCTTTCCTCTGTTCACAGTCCTTAAACCATTGCAAAATAATTTGACCTCCTTTTCTCGTGTGTGTGTATGTGTGTGTGGTTTGCTGGCTGTCAGCAAACCCCAGAGTTCTTCCTGTCTTCAGTTCCCCATCTCTGGAATTATAAACATGTTCCACTGCACTGGCTTTTTCGTCTGGTTTCTGGGGACCAAACTTAGGTCCTAATTCTTGCAAGGCAAACACTTCACTAACTCAGCTCCTCCCACCCCCTTTTCTCTATGAACTTGCACCTCACTCTCCTCTCTGAACAACATAGAATGGCAAGGCTGGTTGATCTGATCTCCTCCGTCTTGGTGACATAGTGACTGTCCTGTCCCCATAGGTAAAACCCCAGAGGAAGTGTTAAAGAAATATCTGCAGAAGGTCCGGCATCCCCCAGAAGAGGTGAGTTCAGGGGGCATACAGTAGGGTTCCCTTTCTTGTCACCCAGTGCATGTCCTCTGTCCCCATTTTCTGCAGGATATGGCAGGTGCTGTGTTCTCAGTCCTGGCTAGCACAGAGCAGATTTAGCTGATGCCATCACTTCAAGGTTCAAGATTTCCAGCTGTAGTCATGTCCCATTTAGCAGAATTCTAAACGATTCTAAGCTACCTTCCGTGCTTGTCTAAGTTTAAACAGTACTAAAATGTGTGCCATGTGAACTCCCTTCAGAACGGATTTGATATGGACCAGTGATTCTCAACTGAAATGATTTGCCCCTGAGGGAACATGTGACCTTGTGAGGGGATTCCCTGGGTTGTGGTGAATGACTAGGGAGTGTGCTGCTAACATTTAGTGAGTAGAAACCAGAGAAACTTACAGCACCCTGTAAGGCCTGGAACAGTTACCCACAGCACAAAATTTCTCTGCTCAATGTCAAAAGTCATAGATTTATTTAGATACAAACCCCCTCTAATTTGAAATATAAAATCTTTACAGACGTGCAGTATAAGCAAAGATTGTCATGATATCTATTGACAAGCAACTGAAAGACACCGAGTAAGGGGAATGTAGCATCAAGATTATAATGTAGTCAGTGAGTCCAAGTTGTCAGGTATGGGAATTATTTGAGGAATTTCTCTGCTGTGTAAAGCAAGACAGCACTATATTTAGAATCCCCCTTCCCTCCCCCCAAAAAAAACAACACAGCTGATTTTGGACTTTCTAGAAGAGGGGTCAACCACTCATCTGATGCCTGCAATCATACAGGAACCATTATGCCCTGGTTGTCTTGGCTGGGTGAGAGTTGATGCCTCTCTGTTCTTCATCTTCCAGGACTGTACCATCTGTATGGAGCGCCTCACAGCCCCTTCTGGCTACAAGGGCCCACAACCTACAGTCAAGCCTGACTTGGTGGGGAAGCTGTCCAGGTGTGGCCACATCTACCACATCTACTGCCTAGTAGCCATGTACAACAATGGGAACAAGGTTAGTGTCTGCGGGGGTGGGGGTGGGGCGTCAGCCATGGTTCGTTCCTAGGTGTCCTTGTTCTCCCATAAAATGGTTTGGAACATGTAACAGGTACTCCAGGTATATTTGCTACATTACTTATTGCTGGGACAAACTACTGGCATGAGAGATTTAAAGAAGTAAGTGTTTATTTTGTCTCAGAGTTGAAGACAGCCTCATGGTGAGGAAGTCATGGTGGTGGTGGTAGGAGCTTGAAGGAGCTGATGGTATTCGTGTGTAGGTAGGAGGCAGAGAGTGATGGGTGCTCAGCTCACATTCCCCTTTTTATCTAGTTCAGGACTTCAACCATAGAATGGAGTTGTTCTCATTTTGATGGCTACAGAACATTCTAGATACTCCCTCACAGACATGCCCAGAGGTATGTTTCCATGGTAAATCTAAATCCCATCAGGTCGACAAGCAGAATTAACCTTCCCATCAGGGCAACAGGAATGAGCATTTTTGCTGATTTCTTCTTTGCTGTTTTCAGGGTTAATTAGCCCCCACATTGCAAAATCTGTCTTCATTTTCCCTTTGGGCTAAGCTTCCCCTCATCCCTAGTTTTGGGTGTGTATGTATGGTGGTCTAGTGAGCTTTGTCCATGAAGATTCTTTGGAAAATGGTCCACGGCTGAGTGACGTGGGTTCCCATCAGTAAAGGGGGCCTTCATCACAGTGCCACACCCAGAGTGAGAATTTGTTCATTTATGACACTGTGTGTTCCCAATAGCTTTTATTCTTCATGAGAGTGACTTAAGTTGAAATTCATCTTTGAACAATGTCAAAATACTTAGATTGTCCCAGCAAAGGCATTGTCAGTGTACCTGGTAATCCCAACTGTTGGAGGATGTGACTAGGCCTCTTCCATTATCTGACATAGAATATCTCCCATCATAGTTTCACATATCTGGGTGTTTCCCTAAGTGACAGTTTTCCCTTTACAGTATCTGGGCTTTTCGAAGTCATTGACTTGTATTCTTGCCCAGGTCTGAACCCACTATCACCCCGCTTCCCTTTGAGTTTGAGAACTACTCATGTGTCTGGACTCATAAGCTCACAAGTCTGAGATTTCCATGGTGTCACTCAGCTTCTTACTCACCCAAGAACGTGTCTGGATTTTTTAGGGGTCTTGTGTAGTGGGGATGAAACAGTAGCTGCTCCCTGCCGTGTGTGTCGTGTGTGTGTGTGTGTGTGTGTGTGTGTGTGTTCACGTGTACATGAGGAGGCTGGAGGACACCCTCTGGTGTTGTCTCTAGAACACTACCTACCTCTTTTGAGACAAGGATGTCTTGTTGCTCACGAATTAGGCTAGGGTGACTGGCCACCAAGTGCCAGGGATCCTCTTGTGTCCATGTCTCCAGCACCAGGTTACAAGTGAATGTCCCCACTTCTGGCATTCTAGGGATCAAACTCAATGCCTGTAAACAAGCTGCTTTCCTTCTATGCCATCCTTCCAGGTCAATGACTACTTCACAGATGTTATGACTGTTATTCAAAATGGTATCTCTGTTTTATTGTGGCTCTCAATCCCCCCTTTCATCTTTCCATAGGGTTGGATGGCTAGCCTTGTCATCTTGCTTGGTGGCCAGATGTCCTTTGTCATTGGTGAAAAAGTCCATGTCCCTTTTCATAGCACAGGGCTGAAATCTTTTATGAGAGCCTCACCATTTCAGAGATCTTTTGGAGATTTTGGGGTGTCTTAGCAATTCATTCACAGTAACTCCATGTATGTCTGGAGGGCTCCAAACATGTTTCTCAAGCATGCCCTTTGCTCTCCCTCTCAGCAGTACTTTGAAGCATTTTTATTCTCTTAAGCACATTGAAGCATGGGAGAGAATGGACTCATTCACCCCAGGCGTTGAAGCAAATTAAGGCTAGTGGAGAAAGCAGGACCCTGGTTTCAGAGGGTGGTGGCTATGAAGATTAGCTGTTATTTAAAACGAGCCAACCGTGGATGGAAACGTGCCTAAATATCTGTGAGAGCATCTCATCTCCTTCTGCCAGGGCCTTGTTCCCAGCTGGGCAGCATCATGTTCTCCATACACACTTGCTGCCTGTGCTTGCTTCCTTCCCAGTTACTCCCCTTCCTTCTCTCGGAACCTGACAGTTCCCTTGCTGTCTGCAACATCTTGCAGGTTATTATCAGCCCTATCAGGTGACTCTTCACCAGATCCTGCTATGAAACTACAGCTTACATTACTGTCTCCACAACCAACATTCAAATCAGTTTTTATGGCTATGACAGAAATACATGGGAAAACAACAGAAAAGGAAGAAATGGTTTTGTTTTTGTTTGGTTTTGGCTCACCATTTCTGCGGTTGACAGAATTCTTTGCTGTGGATTTATGATGAGGTGTGGATGGAAGAAATCCCTCCCTGAGGGCAAGCCCTGCTTGGATGTATCATGTAGCCTCTGTGTGTCCTCCTTTCCCCCCTCCCTCCCTCCCTCACCTCCTTTTCTTCCTGCCCTTCACACCTCCTGGCTGCCATCAGATCACTCCACCAATCCCTTAATCTACTGACAAGGTCTATCCAGTCCCTCTACAAAAGCTTCTCAGTGAGAAACCAGTCTCTTAACCATGAGCCTTGAGGGACAAACCTGTCATGACCTGCTATGTGGTGTGAGGCAGAGACTGGGGAGATTTAGGGACTTCACTGGAGCTCCAGCCCTCTCTGGTAGCAAGTACTTCCTTCTTGATGTCCCTCAACTTCTTTTTCTCTGAGGGAATCTCAGTTCCTTCCCCGCTGGAGCCAATTTATAACTGTTTCTAAGAGCCTTGGTTTTGAGAGGTTTTTTTTGGTGGGGGGGCTTGTTTTTGTTTTTTGTTTGTTTTTTTGCTTGAGACAGGGTTTCTCTGTGCCACTCTGGCTATCCTGGAACTTACTCTGTAGATGAGGCTGGCCTCAAACTCACAGAGATCCACCTGCCTCTGCCTCCTGACAGCTTGAATTAAAGGTGTGTGCCACCACTACCAGCAAGAACCATTTTCCTTAAAGTCACTTTTGTTCTTTTCCAACACAGGGCCCAGGCATGAATTAGTCTCTCCACAGTTATAAGCACACTGATAGCATTTAAATATGACATAGGCTAAACATTTCCTTTATGTATCTCACTTTCATTACCCCAGTGAAAGAGGAGGTTTATATTTCTTGTTCTGCAAGGAAATTGAGACATATTAACTTGTCCAAGGCTACAAGGTAAAGTTGAGACTCAAATCTAGGAAGATTTACTTTGGAATTCATACTCTGAACCTCTGCACTTCTAGGCTGCCAGTTCTGACTCAGTAGTTTTGATGTGGGGTCCACAGTTTCCAGGGTGAGTCTGGGACTCAGCAATTGAGCGGTTGTTGCTCTTGAGTAGTTACTGTGTGTTCCACCCACATGGGTGTTAGTTAAGTCGCAATTCCTCGTTGAGGCTTCCTGCCTTGGTTAGCGCTTCCTCTCAAGGACCTGTGTCTCATCTTCGTGCCTCAGATGCTTGGGCCATTTTCTTCCTTATATTTTAGAGAAAGCCAAAATGGCTTAGGTAGCTTGAGAGGGCTTCAGGCCTGTTATCTGTTGGGTGAGTTTTGTCTCTTGAGGCCTTGGTCTCTGGTGCTTTAGGGGGCTGAGGGAAAGGTCATGAATAAAGCAGTTTCCTAATTTGACTGAAGTGCAACTTGTTTCCTTAGGATGGGAGTTTGCAGTGTCCAACATGTAAGACCATTTATGGTGTCAAGACAGGCACCCAGCCTCCGGGGAAGATGGAGTACCACCTCATCCCCCACTCCTTGCCTGGCCACCCGGACTGCAAGACCATCCGAATTATCTACAGTATCCCACCTGGCATTCAGGTGAGCCCACCCTTGGGTGGTGCCGTTTATGATTGCAGGTTTGAGTGTTTGTGGGTAAAATGCTGTACTAGGAAAAACCTTCCCATCTTAGTCCGCATCCTGCGTCTCACCCCCTGATTCCCCCGCCACCACCATTGTCCTTATTTTTCTGTATCCTTCTAGCATTCTTTGTATATATCAGTGCAGAACGCATCCTCCCCTCCCGCTTTTGCACGAAGAGCTACATTTAGGTGCATTGTTCCACACTCTGCCTCTTTCAGCTAACAATATGGACCTTAGATTTTTTTTCTGTGATCATATAAAATGTCCTCATTCTTTCTTGTGTCTGTGTAATAATCCAGTGTATATATAATTTATTTTAACATCTCCACTCGCTGTTTAGATTGTAGTCTTCTGCTACAGCAGATAATACTATCACTAATATCCTAGTACACCCATGACCACGTCTGTAGGATAATTTCCTGGAGGCAGAATTTCTTGATCAAACAGTTATTTGCATTAAAAAAATTGATGGTTATGCTTGGCTTTGTCTTTGATGGCATTTCTTTCCTCTCTAGTTTCGGAAAGACAGTCAGCCCTCAGGAACATTCTGAATAAGAATCCCATGAGTCAGTGCGATGTGGCCCTTCCTTAATACGGTGGAGCAGGCTGGACTCATCCCTTAGCAAACATTGCTTAGCTCGCCCTCTCTCACTCCCACCTGTGTCTTCCTGCTTGTCTTTTGTCTGACAATGTTTGCATGTGGGTTATGCCCAGGTGTGTGTTGGGTACCGGTGAAACAGTATTAGAATTGGTTCCACCTTTGATCCCTTGAAGTCAGTGGGGCCAGGAGGACAGTAAACAAATAACTGACAAAGTGCTTCCAATGTAATGTCAAGTTATGAGGAAATCATAAAACAGGCATCTTCCCTGGGGCCCGTGGTAGCCAGGCAGAGCAGATCTGGAGAGCAGAAACGGATATGCACGCCGATGAAAGTGACACAGACAGGGGGAGGTGCGGGGCTTCAAAGTCTTATGACCCCGGGTCCCACTTCCTGTCTTCCAGCTGCCTGTGTTTTTTTTCATCTGTACTGCTGGGAATCTGCTAGGCAGAGAGCCAAGTGGGAGAAATCTGTCTGAGTGCACATCTCAGGACCCACTACAAAAGGGCTCAGGACCTGGCTTCCTGGTCTCTGATTGGCTGGGCTGTTAGGGTGAGGAAGAGGTGCTTATGTGTGGTCTCTCTGGAAGCTGGGAGGAGACTTTCTGGTTCAGGGCACCTTCTAGTGAAGCCATGAAAGACAAAGAATTGTCTGCATTTGTACTCTGTACATATTTATCTGGAGGACGTAACAATTGTTGAGAAAAGTTGCATGTTTATGGACAGTAGAATTTACTCACTTAGGAGGTTGGTAGCTAAGACTTACAAAAGGCATAGAAGAAGGAACATGATGAGTTTGTAGGGGACGGAAGTGAGGGCCACGCATGGAGACTGGCTAGGAGGAGCCCCTGGAGGCTACTTGTATAATTATGATTGTGAAAAAATCATGTAAGTTTGTAGTGGCATTTCACCTGTATTTTAATAAATAAACCTTCCCTGGGGATCAGGAATAAAACAGCCACATTGGTCAGCCTTACAGCCAGGCAGTGGTAACACACACCTTTAATCCTAGTAACCATACTAGTTGCCATAGAAACCGCGAGTGCATGCCTTTAATCCCAGAACTAGAGAGGATTATAAAACAGGAGGAGACAGCTCTCAGTCACATTCTCATTCTGGATCACCATTTTGGACTGAGGTTGAGGTAAGAGTCAGTGGCTGGCTGCTTTGCTTTCTGGATCTTCAGGTTGAACCCCAATTTCTCTCTGTGAGTTTTTATTAATCGTGCATCAGTAATTGACATTATGTTTTAAGAAGCCAGTGTGATTTAAGAACAGGAGATGAGAAGACCACTGCAACATTTCAGGCTCCCCCAAAAGGGGAAGGCCAGGGTAAGAAAGGAAGATGTGGTTGGCTATTGCTCAGGAGACTTTCAGAATGATTCTCGGGCTGCTGTCAGAATGGTAGGAAAGAATGAAACTGTGGGAGTGGGCTGGCAAGATGGCTCACTAGTCAGGATGCTTGCTGCCAGTCCTGACAACTGAGAGCCAGTCCTGATAAGCCAAGTTCAGTCCCTGAAATCCATGAGTGCAAGGAAAGAGCTGACTCCTGCAAGTTTTCCTCTGACCTCCATACATGCACTGTGGAACATACATACACACACACACACAAAAAAAAAAAAAAAAAAAAAAAGAAAGAAAGAAAGAAAGAAAAAAAAGAAAGAAAGAAGAAAATGAAAGAAGTCCAGCAGGGGTCAAAAGGTCAAGGAGGTGGGGCCTCCATTGAGAATGCCACACTTTTAAGCCTCCAGAATCAAGGAAGAGAGAAAGCCTCTGCAGAGGGGCCAATGCTGCCTATTCAGGGCCCTAGCGCCTCCAGTAACACCCTGGCTTGTGAGAGGAAATAATCTCTCAACAGTCAGATGCTCTGCAAACTCACTACTTTGAGTCAGTGGCAAGATGTTCAGCATTGTGTCCCTTGAAGCTCCAGGGACCATGCGGGCTTGGCCTTCTCGGAGCTGAGCTCTTCAGGCCCCACTTTCACTGCCGAAAGTGAGTCCCTTTGGGAGAAGCTTTGGGCCCGGTTGAGGTACAGTCGTGACTGCTTTACCTGGCGACAGGCCCAGACTGCACAGCCTTACTGGGGCAGTGCCACTCAGGCTTAGCTGGACACACATGTAGCAGCCCCAGGCAACAGAGGAGCAGTCAGAACTGAGGTCAGGCTTGGTCTTTCCGTGATGAAGCCTACCTTAGAGGAGTGTGGCCGTGGGACTGCTGCACATTTGTAGAGATGTAGTCTGAATGTGAAGTCATGTCTGTCAGACTCTTTTACTCCGAAAGAACCTCATTGCTTCTTTTGGCTCACAGTGACATTTGTATATCTTTTAACATTTTCCCCCTATGATCAAAATAAACTATATACAGACACAGAATTCCCAAACAATAAATAAAAATATACTTTAAAAATTTTTAGTGATATTACTCTTTGGCATTTTTTTCTTTGTTTGTTTTTTTTTTTTTTGTTTTTCGAGACAGGGTTTCTCTGTGGCTTTGGAGCCTGTCCTGGAACTAGCTCTGTAGACCAGGTTGGTCTCGAACTCACAGAGATCCACCTGCCTCTGCCTCCCAAGTGCTGGGATTAAAGGCGTGCGCCACCACCGCCCAGCTCTTTGGCATTTTTTATACATGTGTACACTGAGTTTAAGCATTCTAAACCCCTGTTGCCCTCACACCCCTCCCTCTTACCTACCAAAATTCTTTCCTCCAACAATCCCTCTCCTTTTTTCAAACCAATGAGTTTAATTTTATTCATTCCCTCATTTGCTCACCCATTACACAGCTGGCAGGCGTTTATTGATCTGCAGGAGAGTGTGTGCCAACAGCTACATAGCACTGTCAATATTGTGTGGCTTGCACTTACAACAAGTTTTCAGTAAGGTTCTACTTGCAAGGGGTCAGGAATGTTCAGAAATGATAGATGGGCATATGTATAGATGGAAAGTTGTATCAACCGCCATAAACTTCTCGAAGGGACCAGTGAATCTGATGGGCGCTGTGATAGCTCTGTCAGTGTCGCACAATTTAGAATCACCCAGCAAGAGAATCCCATGAGGGACTGTATAGATTAGTTTGGTTTATAGGTGTGCCTGTGGGGGATTTTCTCGGTTGCACTAGTTGAGTTGGGAAGACCTGCCCACTGTGAGTGACATCATTCCCTAGGAAAGGAGGCTCTGTCATGCAGAAGAGCAGAGTGAGACGGCTGTGCATGTATTACGTTATTGTTTGTGCTCTTGACTGTGGGTATAATGTGACTGCCTGCTTCAAGTTCTCGCTACTTTAACTCCACCACAAGGATGGACTGTAACCTGCGATCGTGAGCCAAGTAAACCCCCTTTCCCTTAAGTTCTTTGGTTGGGATATTTTGCCATATTAACAAAAATGAGACTAAAACAGACACTAATTGGGAAGCCTCTTACCTTGTCCTTTTTTGCTGTAGCTATAGCAGAATCTCTTGAGCTGAGTGATTTTATTTTATTTTTTTAAAAAGAGGTTAATGTAACTCATGGTTGTGGAGGATGGGAAATCCAGAAGTTGTGCCTGGTAGCATTGGGCAAATGGGAGCAAATAGACAAGCAGATGTGTTCAGAAGAGGAGGACACAAGGAGCAGCCTTGCTTTGTAAGCAGCATGCCTTCACAACAGCCAACCCAGTCAGTCCAAGGCATTCACCCGCTCTGACAACCTCTTCCCCTTACACGCCACAGCTGCCCACAAGGCTGCAATGGAGGCCAAATTCCAGCAAGAGTACCCTAGCGTCTGGGTTCAGACTCAGTTCTCTGTTCCCGTCTTCCCACTCAGTGTCCTGAGATGACTGGCGTAATGAAATATTGAGTGATGAAAGCCTAAGTGCCACGAGATTTTCTGTCCTGAACATTGCACTCTGTATTGTTGAATAAGGAAGCAGAAAACCCATGAAGACCAACGGGAAGATCATGTGAAAAACTCTGACCACATGGCTTGTAGCTCAGAGAACTTTATTATTTTGAGTAATTGGTTTGAAAGTCCAGTGCACATGCCTCAGAAAACTTAGGATTAAGTCAGTTTTGGCAAAGGCAGTAATGTTTTACAGCCCCTTAGCTTCTGTGGGCTGTGGTCTTCATCATTCTTAAAACAGTAGAATAGGTGGTGTTGGTACTGATGCTGATAAAGTTTCCTGTGCTCTTCTGGACATGGACCCCAAACTCCCTGAGCATTGGCAGCACCCCTCAAGGGAGTGCTCCAAATCACTCCTGCCAAAGGGGAATTCCATGTGGCCCAGCAGGGAGCTAGCAGCTGTGGGCCAAACTCGGATCCCATTATGTGTGACAACTTAGACTGAGCATTTTTTTTTTTAATTTGTAATTATTATTTTTGGGGTGGGAGGGTTGTCCTCTGCCTGAACTCTGTGGCTTTTGTTATTGTCCCACTCAGCCTGTACTAGCTTCTCATCAGAAATGTTTTGCAAGATGCCTTTGTTTTCTTTCTGCTTTCAGGGACCAGAACATCCAAATCCTGGGAAGAGCTTCAGCGCCCGTGGCTTCCCACGACATTGTTACCTTCCAGACAGCGAGAAAGGGAGAAAAGTAAGAGCAGATGTTCTATAGTAGGGGTGGGGGTTGATTTTGTTTCTGCAATGCACAGAGCAGAGGGAACTGGTTTCTTTAACTGTGTATATGCAGTAGTGAGGTCATATTGGAGTAAACCATAGGTAAGAATTGGTATCATTAGGATGTTTTATTTGATATTTGTCGGGGATCATCGCCCCAACATAGAAACTGGTGCTTTGCCCTAAGCGTGTTCTCGGAGGCGCGTGGAAGAAACAGGCTTTCACACCATCATCGTTTAAAGGCAGCTCAGGACTTCTTGTCCTTACAGCATGACCATGTGTTTATTTCCTCTCCTTCCAAGTTCTGAATGCCCTCTTACTAAGATTGTTGGTTTGCACAGCTGGAAGTAATGTTAATTGTGCAAGCCTCTGACCTGCTTTTATTACAGAAGGTCCGTTTGGTGAGTGAGCCATTATCTTGAGATATTTTTTTAAAATCTGTGTGTGTGTTATATGTGTATGATATCTGTGGGACTGCAGACACTCATATTCCACAGTGTGCATATGGAAATCTGAGGACAACTTTCAGGAGTTAGTTCTCACCTTTTGCTTTGAGGCAGGGCCTCTCTTGTTTCTTGCTGCTGCATTGCCTACTTCAGACTAGCTGGCCTGAATGCTTCCAGGTGATTCTTCTGTCGCTACCACCCATCTTTCCACAGGAGTGCTGGGATTATGATGTGAATCACTGCATCCAACTTTTAACGTGGGTTCTGGGGATTCGAACTCAGGTCATCAGGCTTCCATAGCTAGTACTTTCACCCACTGAGCCATCTCACCAGCCTGATTAGAAAACTTTTGCAAATAGTTGGGAGTGGAATGGTTTCTTCTCTCCTCTTGAGTATTACTGGCAATAATTCACCTATGTTAGGATCTTTATCTAGAGCCCTGTGGTTTAAAGCTGGTCTTGGGAAACACTAGTGTTAACTCCTAACAGCATAGCAAACTCAGAACTGAAACCTGTTTCATCTTCTCAGGACCCCTGATTGATCTAATTTGAACACTCTTGAAAGCATGAGCAGAGTGCTCTGGGATCTTTGTTGGTGGGAAATTATTTTGTTTTCTGGATCCCTTGTAATTCATCATCAAGACTTCTCAATAATTTAGTTGGAAGGACTGGATTTTCAGAATCTTGCCTGATGTCAAGAGGGCTAAGTCTTAGAACATTAGTCTTGGGGATGTATTGGGGAAATGTAAGAGGCATGCTTTTTTAGTCAGCTTCCTTTCCAGATATGAGAAGCCCACTCAACAAATGTCCTGTCTTTCTGCGTTTTGAGTGTTAATGGCTATGTTGCTGCAGTGGATTTAAAGCTTGAGCATATGCAAGCATGCTTGAGTCCAGCCAACTGCCACACACCATAGATAGAGTGGTTCACAAACAGCAGATGTTTATTTCTTGTAGTGCTGGGGTCTAGGAGGTCCAAAATCAAGGTGCTGGCAGAGTCAGAGCCTGGTAAGGGTTCACTTTCTGCTCATAGACAAAGCCTCTTCTCTCTGTGTTCTCAACAGGGAGAAAGGGCAAAAATTCTCTTCCCAGTTCCTTTTTATAAGAGTGTTGCTCTCATTCATTGGCATTCATTTATATGACTTAATGAACCTCACAAAGTTTTCATATTCTAATGCTTACTTTGGAGGTGGTGATGAGAAGTTCACATGAATTTAGGGGGTGCATAAGCACTTACCCCCAGAGTCCCCATGTGTCTTCTGTTTTGGAAGCCAGACTGAAGAGTTTCCAGGAAATGTAAATGAGACTGTAGAGTGGTCCTACAGGACCTCTGACAGTATTCCAATTGATATGGAAAACTCTAGACCACAGGGATACAGGAAGGCAAGATGTCTTCATGGTAAACAAAATGAGAAGTTTGAGATTCCCAGAAAATAGTCAGGAAAAGATTCCTACTCAAGCTTGTGTACATCTACCCCTTAAGCCTGGCTTATTGCTATTTTAAAATTTTTATTTGAAAATATGTCTGTGTAAAAGAAATACTTCTGTGTGTGCAGCCTTTACACCAAATGTAAATTGTCCTGGAATTATTGATTCTCAGCTGGCCAGAGGTTTCAACCCGACTCCAAAGTGGAGGCTTCTGTTTCCTCCTTCTATCTCATAATGCGCCCTATCTTTCCATACTGCTTCAGTGTCACAGGGTGTGGCTATGTTCTGTCCTTCCAACAAGGAAAAGAATAGTTTGTAACAAGGACAACACCAAGAAAGATGCCCTAGAGCCCTGTCCTCAAATTGAGAGTGAGAATTAAGGCAGGCAACTGTTCTCCACCAAAAGACAAATTTCCGTGCTTCAGCTAAGATCTGCAGCTGAATGTCTCCACTGTAAAGTCTGCTGTTTAGACTGCAGTCATGGGATGGGAGTGTGGTAGAGTACTTGCCTAGAATGTGGGCAACCCTGGCTTTCATCCTCAGCACTTACAACCAAACACCTTACACTTGCCTGTAGTCTCAGTGCTGAACCTGTTAAGTTTGTGGCCATGCTGGGATGCGTGAGACTGTCTTAAACAAGCACAAGCCTACACTCACGTGGCTGAGGGCTGCTCTCTTTCTAGACCTTCCTCTTTGTGTAGCAGCAGACCTCAAACCCTTGGAAGCCAAGCTATGCACATTCACCATCTTGAATTCTTGCTTTCAGTGACCAAATATACTCAGCTCATTCCTCCCTATGTTGCCTTCCCAGCCTCTTACTCCCCTTCTAATCCTACAGGAGGCTGCCTCATTTTTTTCCTGACACCAAAACACAGTTTCTGGCATCAGTCACCTTTGTTTAAAAGTAATTATTTTTTTTCAAGCAGCACGTGATGCTTCAATGGCCTTTCCCTGTCTTCTTTGCAACGAATCCTTGTCTTGATTTAACATAAGAAGTCCCCACCGTACAGGATGAATGTTAGCCATCTCCTCTCACCAATTCCTTTAGCAATACCATTATTAGTCAGTGCCCTTCATACCCACAGCTCCATGATCCTAAACTTGGGTTTTGTTGTGGGTTTTTGCAGCTGCGCCATACTTTTTGTTCTGCCCCTTCCTAATGATGGTTCAATGAGACACCGTGTCTCCAAAAAGAAAATGGGTGGAGAGCACTCCAGTAAAACACAGCTCCTCCAGTGGCTTCCGAGTATACACATATACAGTTGCATGCACCCACACACGTGCATATGTTTACGCCACACATGCACACAGTCTTCGGGGTGGGTGATCCTATTGACATTTTATAAATAAAGCTCAGAAAGATGTTTGACGTTGTCGGAAATTGCAGTTATTTAGCGACAGAGCTGAGATTCACTATAGAATGCCGAGATTCCAGTTTCAAATTTCTTTCTCTTCTTCTGGCTTACTTAGAGAATCACGATGAAGGGGTGGGGGAAGGGAGGTTGGGGACCTTGGGATGAATCTGCCATCTGAGGACCAATATTGACAACTGCCTGTCGTCTCAACTTTGTTGCCCTAGGTTCTGAAGCTGCTTCTGGTGGCCTGGGATCGCCGTCTCATCTTTGCCATTGGAACCTCCAGCACCACGGGCGAGTCCGACACTGTCATCTGGAATGAGGTGCACCACAAGACAGAATTTGGCTCTAATCTCACAGGCCATGGCTACCCAGATGCCAATTACCTGGATAATGTGCTGGCTGAACTAGCTGCCCAGGGTATCTCTGAAGACAGCACTGCCCAGGAAAAAGACTGAGGTGGGGTGGGGGGAACTGGGGACTACATGGCAGGAAGTGAAGAGAGTCACGTGGAAGTTGATGCCATGCCTCCTGACTCCCTTGTTTTCTTTCTTGTTCTGTCTCCACCTCACACCCCTCTTGGTCACAGAAGGAACTAGTTTAAGGTGATGTCATTCATAAACTTTATCCAATACAAGCAGGATGTGGGATGAAGGCCACCCCCCCCGGGTCCCCATGGAGTTTTCAGTGCTGGGTAGGCAAGAACCTGCACCTCTCCTTTCCCTTAAGGAGGGGATGTGGTCAGCACACTTAAGGTATGGGCAGTGTCGAGACACTCCATGTGCTGGCCTTGTGAAGATGAGATTCCGTGCCTCAGCTGGCTTCTTGCTTCCTCTCTGCTTTGATAGCAGAGTTTCTGCTTTTCTTTCTTTCTCCACTGCAGTCAGGGAGCTCTCACTGTGCAAGACTGGGGAGAGAGGTATAGACTGCTGTGACATCAGAAATTGATGCCTTGGTGCAGGTTAAAGGAAGCAGTTCATGCTAAGAGGGTCAGAGTCAAAAGCCTCTGGGAGTGTGTTCAGCTCTCATTATAGTCCCTGGCTTCTCTGGGCCCTGCCCTCTTCTTCCTCATGCCATTGACCTGTCCATAGGCATCTGGTTCTCTCACGTGGATGGAAGGACTCAGGAATTCCTCTCTGGGGTGGCATCATGTGATGCTGTCTCCAGCCCCTGTCTGATCAAACCAGAGCCAGCATCCCACTGAGCATCTGCACTATCCTCAGGGAGGGGAGCCCATAGCCTTCTTCCCAGCTCATCTCAGACCAGCTCAGTTTCATCCAGTCACTGTGAGTTGGAGCCCATCCTGGTCTCCGTGTCATCTGTGTATGTGCATATGTTTGTGTGGGTATGTGTGCATCACTGGGCTAGGTTGTTGGGAAAGTTCCATCATGTCTCCAAATTCTCTTTCACATATCAAATCCCAGTTCTGTTGGGGATCCAGGTGTGGCCCTTCCTTTGAGTTTTCTCACCCTTTACCAGCCCATCTCATGATAAACTTGGACCCTGATGTGCACAGGTCTGTACATGGGTAGATGTGTTAATGCAAGAGCTAGATTGACCCTTCTCTTTTATTAATATTAGATCAGAGCCAACCTCCATCCAGTCTTGTTTATATGAAAGCTCAATTCATCTCCATGCAGATTTGCTAATTTAAGGCCAGAGATGCTACTGTTCCCCTTTTCTTCAGCCCCCATCTAATACAGGTTGACCCAAAGCATGGTGGTGGGAACCTCTTTAATTCACTCCTAACATGGTTAGGAACACATTGTAGTCTTCTCTAACCTGCATCTGGGTGTTGTCCCAAGATCCAGCCTGTCCCCAACATCTTCTCACCTTTGACCCATTAAAGAATGGAGTAGGTATCTAGTAAGAGAAAATGGAGAATCAAAAAGGGAAATCAATGTCCCCTTTGGAAGTGGGTTCTTTGAACTGTGTTTGGGTATTCCTCTGAATACTAATTCGAATTTATATAACTCATGTTGTGGGTTTGATGTGTATATGTGTGTGTGTGTATACATATATACATCAAATATATGTATATATATTCATATATAACTCATAAGATTTGAAAGGTTTGATGTTTGAAGAAGAAACAGAGAGAGGAATAAAGCAACCTTCCACAGTGGTACTTACATTGTAACTGGAGTCTACACTTTAATGACACCCTGCTCCAGACATGCCTCCTTTGGGGCCTCCAGCATTGTTGATAAGGCTGTGGCCAGGAGAATCATGGAACATGCTGGTACTGAGTTTTCTTTCATTCTACAAATGGCTAATGGAACTGTAATTGCTTCCCACTAGGGGGAGCTGTGGTAGGGGAGAATGTTCGGCCATCTTATTCCAAGCCCTTCTATCGGCGGGAGGCCATTTTGTCTCACTAGCAGACTGTTGAGTTCACTGAGCCTGGGGAAAGTTTCTGTCACAATAGAGAAAGAAGCGTCAGAACTAAATGGAAGGCATAGCTCATGGAATTTAAAGTCACACCCATACCTTTTATCAAGTCAACACATTTCAGAAATTATCAAAGCCTCATTGAGGGCTTACAGTCATTTTTGCCTTCAGTGCCCTTGGAACCTAACTGCCCTGCTTCTTGGCAACGGGAATAGGAAGATAGATGGGAGTCAGTCCATGGATAGGAAAATGAGGCAGTGGGAAGCAAAGAAATGAAAACAGGTTCTGAGATGTGGAAATGGGCAGCAGGGGAAGTTCTCACAAGGCAGAGGAAAGGAGTAGCACAAGGCAGAAGAAAGAGAACACAAGAGGACATCTAAGGGAGTGATTGTTCTAGGGGGAAAAATGAGAGTCTTCACACCTTCAAGAATTCCTGCAGAGGACTTCGGAATGGCTGTGCTTCATTTCTTTTGCTCTGCGGGGCTACCTCACCCTTATCTTTCAACTTTCTGGGCTGAAGGAAACTTGGAAATCTCAATAGTGTACTGCCAGTCAAAGCGATTGCTTTTACCATGCTCTTTCTCTTGTGCCAACCCAAATAGATACAGAATTGATTTCAATGAGCTTGTGCCCTGGGCACCAGCTACATTGGCAAGGGTTTTTCCCCCAAGAGAAGACACAGTGTGCTCTGCTGGGCCAAGCAGGGGACCCCATGCTTTTCCTTTCACAGCACCAGCAGCCATGTTTTCCCTGCCTGGGACTCCAGGGATGACAAATGGGGTTTGTCACACCTCATGAGATGCTGATCCCTTGAAGTTATGTGGTGTATCTGTGGTTGTCTGTGCCTTTGTGTTCCATTCCCCTCTCCTTTTGTAAGATTCAGACTTCTCTGTGGTTTTAAACTTGGTCAAAAGTACTTGTCCTGGTACTGCACTGTTTTCTGCATGAGAGGATGGGGAGAAGGCTGGCTTGGCTTAAGAAATAATTACTAACCCCTTTGCTTGTTGGTGGTTACTTATATCTCAGTGGGGGTTTTTGGGAGAGGGCTGGTGAATGTCCAGAGGTCAGGTGTTCTGTTTGTAACTGCTGTGCTTTGAAGTTCTTGGTGTTGCTCTTCGAGAGGACATCGCCCCCTGGTGCTCATGAGGTGTATTGCAGAACAATAAACTGCAAATGAACAAGCACAAACTGTGGTTACTCCAAAGGGCCTGCTTTTGTAGAAGTGCTTTGGCACCTGTCTCAGAGGCATGTGGGTTACTTCCTCTGTGTGTGAGCAACCTCAGTCCAACTAGCTAGTTAAAGGGAAAACCCCTTTATTTTCTAAGACTTTCCACATCTCTTCTACCTACACATTTGACCTGGCTTGACTCTAGGTTCCCCTCAAAGAGACAAACCACATGGCAAGGGAAATGAGTGTATGAACTTTGGGTGAGAGGAGGGTTATTCAGAAAATGGACATTGGATTCTTTTTTGTGAGGGGTTGTATGTGGGGGGTGCATATGTGTGAGGGGATGCATGTGTGTGTGAGAGAAGATGCTTGTGTGTCTGCGGTGGGGACGCATATATGTGTGAAGGTGTGCTGGTCTTGGAACTTACATACTGAGGTCAAAGGTTGACATTAGATATCTTCCTCTGTCTTCTGCCTTATAATTTGAAGGAGGGTTCTCTCAGTGCACCTGGAAATGACCATTTTGGCTAGAATAGTTTGACTGACCAGTGAGCCCAAGAGTCACCTGTCCCTTCCTGCCAGTGCTAGTGCTACAGGGCCATGCCATCATGCATCTTTTACATGGATGTTGGGGATGCACTCAGATTCTCATGATTAAATAGCAAGCACTTTACTGAACCATCTTCTTGTCCCTGGACACTGACTTTCACTGTCAGGCAGGTTTTTTTCTCAAATAATTATTACTAAGGATCCGAATAATCATAGGAACACAAAAATTAGAATCAACTGTCCCTCCTCCTTTGTCGCCAAACTGTGTCTCCATCTCTGAAATCCTGTGGAGTGTGGCTTTCTCAGAAACCAGCGCTGGTGCTTATGTAGACCCCAGCCTTAGAAAGTCAGAACCCAGCAGAACCCCAGAGCCCCGCCCAGGGCTTCGTGAAATGGCTTGAACCCCAACTTTCCGGCTTCATACAGATGAGCACCCAAACAGAAGGTTGCTGAGCACACATTTTAATGCATATTTGTACACATTTTTGTTAGTAGAACTACATGGTTATGGAACAGATATTAAACTTTTCCATAGGAAGTTGGTGCCTTAGGTCTAGGAGTCTCCTGCTGTGCTGTGCTCTACAGACTCACTAATCCTTAAAGAATTCACAGAGGAAAGTCAGCACTTTAAGATAAATCCCTAGCTTGACTGAAACAAAACTCGCTCAGAAACCCACAAGGCATGGAGGAAAGTTTTAATATTGAACATTTTAATACTGAAAAGGACAGATTTGGTGAAAAGGTTATGGAATCAACCCCCACCCCACACCCCCGGCTGGAGGGAGAGCAGAGCTCAAATTCAGCTGTTCAAATTCAAGTTCCTCTCAGCTGGAAA
This sequence comes from Dicrostonyx torquatus, assembly GCA_028555095.1. Taxonomy (NCBI): domain Eukaryota; kingdom Metazoa; phylum Chordata; class Mammalia; order Rodentia; family Cricetidae; genus Dicrostonyx; species Dicrostonyx torquatus. The sequence goes on from JAQHUG010000649.1 coordinate 251,459, forward strand.
TGAATGAGTAATTCTTCCCACACTCCCAGAGGCTGAGACACTCAGAGCTCTTCAGAAGGCCGACTGTGTGCACGGCCCTTGACTGTAGGCAGTGAGGAGAGAACACATGGTCTTTCATAGAAGGTAGCTCACTGGTCACGTGCTGTGGTGAATAGATACCTAATTTCTGAGGCAGCTGAATTAAATCATGTATTAAAATTGAGCAAAACCTCAACTATTGTCCGGTGTCAATCATGTACCCTGCCAGATGCCCCATAGAAGTCATCCTGCAGCTGAAATAAATGTCACAGGTGGTTCTGGAGGCCTTTTGCAGTTAATGATGTAAGATTTTCGTTTTGTTTTTAATCACATCAGCCCTGTTTCTGCAGTGAAAAACAGCAAAGCTTAAAGGGATGGAAGATGACGCTTTCTGTGCGGTTTTAATTTTAGGGAGGAAGGAAATGCTTAAATGGGGGCTTATGTTGACTTTTGCATTTTTCACCCCTAGGAGAATAAAAGCTTCTTTCTGGAGTGTAGGGGTATTAGTATTTGTCTTCCTCACACTTGTGCCAAGAAGAGGGAAAGGAGAAAAGTAGAGAGGAAGAATGAAGGAGAGAGAGGAAGGGGTTATATTTGTGAAACATAAACATGAAACCATAATGCTTGATCTACCCCAAAGCACAATGCCATTCGGGTCCTCATTTATAATGCTATTAGTTGACAGATGGAAGAATTCAATTCTGGAATAGTGGCATTGTCACCAGAACCCCAGTTTTCATCCTTAGTTACTTGTTTCCCTATAGGTCCTTCACCCTTAACTCCCTAACAGAAAACTGTAAGTTAAAATGTTTTCTGAGGACTTGTTAACACTGTTCAGAAGCCCAACACTGATCTAGACTGAGTCCTAATTCTGGGACAGTTGGGGAAGGTGGAATCCATAGAATTCCATCGGGAGAGGACAGTCTGTACATCACCACAGAGTCCTTAAAGCTAAACAGTAGTGGCCACTTAGGCCTCCTGTGGCATGTCAAGGTCACATCTGCTGCACGGTTTGTGAAACCCAGAGAGCTTCTTTAAAAACAAAACAGAAGTAATAAGGTACTCAAAGCCAAACCCCTTCTGCTCACAAACTGGGAAGCCTTTCGAATTCAGACTAAATTCCTAATCTCCAAATCCAGTCTCTCCACGTCTCTACTTTGCATACACATGCATCCAGTAAAGACAGCCATGACAATGGATACACACCCACTTTCATGCCTTGGTGCCAGTCCATCCAGCATTTTCGGAACGAAGCATCCCTCTCCCCCGCCCCCACATACCTTTTAAACAGTCCCTTTAATTTCCTCGTGCAGAGGCCTAAACAAGAAGTCCCACAGCAGTAATACCTGCTTTTTGTGGCAACCGTCACTTCAGTACTTAGGAAGGCAGAAGTAGAGAAAACCGAGTGAAAAACGTGCTTGAAGCTGTGGCTGGAAATGACAAGAGACTGTTTCCTTTGTAGACAATTAAGCTGGACAGGGATCCTGTTCTCTGTCGGAGGCCGATGCATCTGTTGCTACACTTCCAACCAAACTCTCTCGCTCATCAATTGCCTGGTATTCCTTCTTCTTGTACTTCCGGGTACTATAGATGGCCAAGGCAATGACAACTCCTAGAGCCACAATGACTGCCAAAGTGATTCCAGCAGCTTCTCCTCCTGACATACCACTGCTGTCCCCATGGATAACTGTCATGGCTCTACGCAGCTCCAGTGGCTCTCCCAGTTTCCACTGGTTGGTCTGGGGGTCTTTAATCCAGGATCTGGCAGTCTCACTACTGGTCACTATGACGGTGTTGGTGGCAGCTTGGCTCATGAGGGGTGGTTTAGTGTAAGGTGGGAGTCTTACAGGGAGCAGAGACCCTCCTGTAAAGATTCCAGCCTTGACACAGTAGGACACTTGGCATCCATCACTGATAACAGCTAGGTGTTGACTGAAGCCCCCAGGACATTTCTTTAGAGATGGCGCCCCTGCATTTTTGGTTGTATTGGAATTAACCAAAGGGTTCCCCATTATACAGCTAAAGAATCCACCAAAGGGGACTGAAAACCTGTACCCCAACTCATAATCCAGAGAAACACATACCTTGAGGTTCTCAAACAGGCTCAGTGGGATATACCCAGCTGGGCATGACTGTGCATTTGTCTTGGGGTTGATGTTCTTGTCAGTGAAGACTCCTCCAAAGAGAAGTCCTGAGTTTTGGGATACTTTACTATTGGCCATACACCAATAGGCCCTGAATTCAGCCATAGCCACTTTGAATACATTTTCACACACTTTCCTACAGAAGATCTTGAGGGTGCACTTCTTTCTACATTCCAGGCGACTATAACCCTCCTCATGAGTCTGAGACAGCAAATGGACAGGGGTGTAGCCAGAGGGGCAAGAGAATGCGCCAGTGAGCAGATTCTTCTGCTCCAGGTTTTGGCAGAGAACATCTCCTGACAGTTCAGTGCATTCCTGGTAAACTCCACCGAAGGTGAAGTTGGTTACTTTCTCATCACAGGAGCCGTCATCCATATTGGCTTGAAAATTGAAGTTGGGGGAATCAACATTTGTGCAGCCAGGGTGGATGTTAAAAGTGTAATAGTGTCTCACAGCGGTTTCCACTGTCTTCGACAGCTTCTTCACCAAAGGACCTGGCAAGCCAGGCAGCTTGTCAGGCTTGATGAAGAAATGCAGAGGCAAACCTTCACGGTCTATTGCCACCAAGTGGTTAGTGATGCCCTTCTGCCAGGTTTCTAAGGTGATACCTGGGTAGAATGGAACCCCACCCATGCTCTGCATCCTGGAGTTGGTTCTGTTAGCAAGGTAGCTCTTGGTCAAAGCGTTCTGGGATTTGTAGTCCGCCTCAAGTTTGAAGTTCACGATGTTTAAGAAGGCAATCCCAGCAGAGGCAGTCACTGCGTTCTGGCTGTTCTGGTTGTCCAGGAGGAAGGAGGACCTTATGTGGTCCTCCTGAACCAGTGCAGCCCCAGCATCTACACTAGTGACTACGTGTGTGCCATAGTTGAGGACCAACAGTTCTGCCAGGTAGGTGGCCATCTTTGTCTGGTTTTTCTCTAGCTGGTCACAGATGTCCATAAGTGCTTTTATAAACTCGAAGCTGAGTTCTGAAGTTGGGCTGTTTTTGACAGTGTAGACCAGGTTTCTTACCTGAACCCTGGTGGTTACAGCTTGGTCCTTTACTTGAAGGTTCTTCATTCTTTGGAACTCAGAAGAGAACTTGCCGTTGACTTTAGAGAAAAGGGAGAGTTCCGTGTTGATGGAAAATGAGGTGGTGCTCTGGTAATTCACCCAGGAATCCAGGATTTCTGAGTTCATCTCCAGGTTGCTCTCTTTCTGGGCAATGGTAAAGACTTCATCGGGGATGATGTACTGTCCATCTTCTGTGGTCTTACAGTTGGTGTATGTCAACTCCATCACCCGTCCCATGTCTACATTTCTCAGATTATCCCAGCCCCCTCCTGGTAGGACCTCCAAGACAGGTAGTTTCAAGGAATCCTTGCATGTTTGAAATCCAGTCTTAACTGTCTCTTCAAGAGGCTTGTCTGTTTCTGCATGTGCTGTCATTGTCCAGATGATGACCATGGCCATGAAACTGTTCATGGTGTAGACAGTTCCAGCCATGTTCATGCCCCAGGCATCCACCAGCAAGACTGGAGAAAGCAGAAAGATGGAAAGAAAACAGTTGCTGAAACAGAAATTTCTATAGTTCTCCTAAAACCATCAGTTCCTCTTTATGCTGCTCTAGTTACAAAATAGAGAAATGAAAGCTGGTTGGAATATTAGGACCTTGTAAAAATTATTCTACACTGGATAAAGAAAGATACCCTCTTTATCATTTACTCCCCCGTGTCCCCCACCCTGCCTTTCTTTTTTTTTTGGTTTTTCGAGACAGGGTTTCTCTGTGGCTTTGGAGCCTGCGCTGGAACTAGCTCTTGTAGACCAGGCTGGTCTCAAACCTCGAACTCACAAAGATCCGCCTGCCTCTGCCTCCCGAGTGCTGGGATTAAAGACGTGTGCCACCACAGCCCGGCCACCCTGCCTTTCTTTTACTGAAGTGACAGATACCCAGTAAAAGCATGAATCCAACCTACCTCTTCTCTATCCAGAAGGCTCTGGTCTGGCTTTCTGTTTGGTTTCAAAACTGCCTGACTGTTGGCTCCTGTAATCACTTTACTAGTTTCTTTTTACTGAAAATGCCAGTTAGTAGCAACCTTGCCCTTATTTGCATACCCCGCCTCCACTAGACAGGGTACTCCAAGTCAAGGACAAATCCTAAGAATCTCATTGGTTCACTGAAGTCGAAGGCTGTCCTCCGAGGAGGAAAGAGTAAAGAAAAGCAGATACTTTTGTTTTGTGAGATCTCATCGTTACAAGTTACCACAATCCTGCTTTGGATATGGAGTTATCTGGGGCTGAGCTCAAAGGTCTAGAAAAGCATTCCCTTTGCCAGATGTTGCGAAACCTCAGTCTGAACTGTCCTGAGCATTCTGTGTGATGGTGAGGGCTCCCACACTGGGCTGTCTTCCTCCTTTCAGATCGAAATATTCCAGAGGAGACAAAGCCACACTATAAATTTTTGTTTGGCTCAAAGCATACAGTGTCCACACATTTAACTGCTCTTCCCTGTGTATGTGATTTTAAAATAAACCATAACTGACCAAGCCTTTAGCTTTTCCATCCCATTATTGAGTGTATACAATCAGGAAAGCCGTTCTTTATTACTTGGGTTAAAAATATTAATATTCATTTCTTATATTGCCAGGAAAACATACCCTTAGGAGTTTTCTTTTCTTGTTCTCCCCACTTTTGGCAGGTACTGAACCAGCTCCTTCAGATTTATAATTCAGAGAGATGTATTCTTTCCCAGTGATCAAGTATCGGGATTAAGAGAAACTCAGTTGAATTACATAGCTTGGAAAACTGGAGTGGCCTCAGTACATTTTGCTGGCAGCCTGGGACTTCATAATAGGTTAAAAAGTTTCACATGGCACCCTCATGACCCCCCAGATGATTCTATGAACAGGATGCAAAGCTAAGACTTTTAAAACAGAATCCTGTTTCAGCCACAGGCTGGTACTGTCACCTGTGTACAGGCTATGAAGATCCCAAGGAACTGACTTTTCTCAGGCTGTCAGTGAGATTTTAGAAGGGCCAAGGCTGTCCTTCACTGACTTGAGTTTCTCTAGTCACTTTTCAGGCTCCAGTGGTGCTCTGTAAATCCAGAAAGTCCTCTGTGTGGGTCTGTTTATGCCAAGGTGTTTGAGGAAACCAACTCACACCAGCCTCCAAAGAGGCTGAATGAGTGAATTTGCAAACAATGTCCATGCTATCCTAAGCTGGAGAACACAGCCCAGCCACTGCAGAAGATGCTTTAGTTCATAAAAACTGGGCTATATATACCTCAGAAAAGAGCCCAGAGTTAAAAGGCTGAGAGTTGAATGCTCTTTAGCACTTGGCAATAACTCAGTATTTGTACTTTCTTTAATTGTTTCCTGTATACTCATTTGAAGAAAGGCTAGCCATTTCTCCTTATTTTCTCTTTTCTAGACCTCGTGGAGAGCTGGGTTGTGGTTCTGTGGGTGTAGGGCATTTTGTGCAGGTATGAGGACCTGAGTTTGGATCCTTAGAACCCACCTAAAAATGTGGGTACAGCAGTGCATGCCTGTCTCCTCATACTGGAGGATTCCTTGAGCCTCTAGCTAGTGAGTCTAGTCAAGATGGTAAGCTTCAGGTTCAGCGAAAGACCCTGTCTCAAGAACTTAAAGTAGGAAAGCAATTCAGGAAAGATCCTGATGTCAACCACTGACCTTCACATGTACCTGCATGAGTGATTTTATCAACACATACAGCTGTATATCACACACACACACACACACACACACACACACACACACACACACACACCTCTTGAGACCTTGATGTCCTGAAGAGAGAAGATAAGCAAAGTAAACACAGACACTTCAAGTCTCTCTAAATTACTAAACATTCTGCCACTTTTTCTTTTCATTCTTTTCACTATTAGTACAGTTTCCCACTCAATATTACAAAAAACCTGAAGAGATTATATGACAGTATTCTACAGCTAACACAGTTTTTCCAAAACGTTTTGATTTAATGAGAGATCATTGTGTTATCCTGATGTGACTAGACCTTCAGCATGACTCCAGATAGAAACAAATATATAAAATTAGAGGCTTCAACACAAACCCATTGACAGCAGTTATATCTGCTCAGGAGAGTTTTTTTTTAAATCATTTTTAAAAAATTTTCCAGAGATTCTTTGGTTTTCTTGCTTTTTCAATAAGGAAATGTCTTACCTATTTGAGTTTTTTGTTTGTTTGTTTTACTGAGTATTTGCTAAGTACCAAATAACTGGATATAATTTTGTACTAAGTAAAATAATTTGGGATGTAAAGATATATATTTTTAAATTTGTTTTTGTGATTATAATTAAAATAATTTTTTCCACTAATTGTTATCTCATATATGTGTGTGTGTATATATATGTTATATATAATATTCCTCAATATAACTTGTTCAGTCCATATAACATTACTTGTGTTTATGTTTTCAGTATTGACCATTTGGCACTGGAAAACCAATTGGTGTGTCCCCCCTTTTTAAAATTTTCAAATTACTTTTGGCATTTTCATGTGCTAGGGGCAGTTGAACACATGGATTTTATTATTCCTTTGCTCAAGGAAGTTCTCTTTTTCGCTGGTGGGAAGCAATGAAAGGAGAAGTGAAAATGGCAAGAATCTAGGACACAACCTCCATTTCTATGCCAGGGCTGGAAAGTGGGGCTCGAAATAGGCAGGTGAGGATTTGACTACTGTGTCTCACCCCCATTTTTCCTGTTTTACTCCTCCCAACAATTTTCTTGCTTTTTCTTGTACTTAAATATGCATGCAAACACATGTTCTCTCCAGATGGCTGCCTGGAGGGACTGAAGGACTGAGGCTAACCACTGAACTCTGACCTCTAGCAGAGAGAGGCAATTCTCCCATAGAAGGTATGCACCCGTGGTGCTAAAAAGCAATTTCACTTCCTCCAACAAGCAGTAAGAGGGAAGTCACAGATTTTCTTTCTTCCCCAATCTAAACACGTGTGCCACTTCAGACACTGTCATGAGTTAAGTGTGATTCATGTCTGAGGTTCACTTCTGTGTGGACTTGGAGCCTGTCCAGGTGTTTCTGACATGTGCCAGTGGTCTAAGGTGGTTGCATTAGCCAGGATCAGCACACTCTGTTTGTCAGGGATCTGAGAGACGAACTGGATCCCTGACATACAATGGATTGCTAAGTGGAGCCAAGAGCCGTGACTTGGGGTAAATGCTGGTGAAAACGAAGGACCTGTGTGGCATGGAACACAGTGACAATTTTTTTTTTTTATTTCTGAGCAGTTGACTTCTAACCTGATATTCTGAGCATTGCTTTGTCAGCTTAGAAGAAATTCTTTGCACCAAGTCTTTCCACTAACCACAAAAATCAAGAACTCAGTGTGTCATGCCTCCCTTTATTCTGGAGGGCAAAAACCGAAGCTCCATGGGGAATTCTGCAGAGTCATATTCAATGTGAAGCTAGAATTTGGCAGCCCAAACCATTTTCTTCTGTTCTTGTCCTGAGACAGGGTAGCAATGTGTAGCCCTGGCTGACCTGGAGTTCTCTATATAGGCCAAGCTGGACTCGAACTCACAGAGCTTCCACCATATTAAAACAAGAGGAAATTTTGATGCAGTTTGCTATTGAAGCAAAAAGCACAGCTCTCACTTCAAAGAGAAAAAGAGATAGTTTATTCTGGGTTCAAATATGAGTGACCTGGAAACAGATTCAGATTAGCCAACATGGTAACAATTTAATGAAGTTTTTCTAGAGAAAGAACAAAGACATTTATTCATGAATCAAGGTGTTTCTAAAATGCTTTGGTGGGAACACCAGGTAGTGGGCTTCGACAAAACTGCAAAGTCTGGGCTATAAGGCCCAGGTGCTATCTGGTGACAACCTTTGGGTTGGTGGACGCAAGGGGTTTGTTTCTACCTTCCAAAAAGGATTTTACCTGATAGCCAGAAGGATTAGGTCAAACATGAATGAAAGTAGGCAATAAATGACTGTTAAGGAGACTAGAGATAGCTCAAGGTAATCTGACTCTAGACAGGAACTTTGCACTGCTTACAATTAGAAAAGTTAGTCGGTCAACTACGTGGGCTCCTCAATGCCCTGGCATAGACTTTGTTCTGGGAACTTCAGTTCACTGTTTCTGGCTTTGACAAAATGTCACATTTTTGCATGGAAAGGCCAAATATGGTGTCATGCCCCATGGTGCTGGAAAAACTGGTGTCTAAGAGCTGATATAGAAGAGATTGAATAGGCAGAAAGGCAGACTTCCAGAGAGAGAGGGAAATAGTTGATAAAGCCATTAAGGTCATATCAGATCCAGCCATCACAATCCAAGTCTGTTTTTTTCCCTCTTTTTTGCCTTGTGTATCTGATACTGCATTTTATGTGATGCACAATAGACATACATAAAAGTAATTAAGAACACAGGATAGCCCCAAGATGTAACAAGGGAAATACTTTAATCAATTGAAAACCTTCATTTAAAAAAATTAATTTCTTTTTACACACCATGAGTGTGTAGGTGCCCAAAGAGTCAAGAAAAGAGTGTTGGGTCCCCTGAGTGACGTATGTGCTGAGAACTAAGCCTGGGTCCAATGCCACCCACCAAATAAATGCTTCTAGCCATGGAGCTCTTGCTCCAGCCCCACAGAATCTTCTTTTTAAACTCGATTGACTTTCCTCTTGTGTCTGCAGCTCTTTGTCCTTTGTGACATGTTTTATTTTATGTTTGCAATATTTGGTCTGATTCATTTTCTTTCAATTTCAGTTTTCTGTTGGCAAACTTGATTTTACAGCTATAATCTCATAAGGAGTGGCCTGTCTTAACTTTAGAAAGTATTGATCTTTGATCTGAGCTATTATAGTTGTACCTTGTGGATAATAACTAGATCTATCTTTAATAGCTTGCTATTGTGCCAGATTTTAGTTTGAGAAAGAACATAAAAAGTCACATTGTGGAAGACATCAGTAACAATGTACTGCTACTTTAAATATCCTTTTAGGAAACTGTCATTCCACATACCAAATATTATCAGTAACAGGGATAGAAATAAGAGGTCAGGCATGCTAGAAAGGAGGATCCACAAGTTTTGTAGGTAAACCAATGATCATTTTTTATTTTATAATCAGAAAGAAAAGTGCTGAAGTCACTTTGTATTTTTTCTCTCCTTTATTGGCAAAATACCTTTTTTTGTGGGACTGAAGAAAAGGCGCAGTGGTTAAGAGTACTATCTGCTCCATGTGTCAGGCTTTGCCCATGGGAGGCCTGCCCCTTTGTGAACGGGGCTAGAGGAGGAGTGAATGGGGAGGGGCAAGATGGGAGTCCAGGGGAGGGAACAGGAAGAGAGAAGGGAGGAGAGACTGAGGTCAGTATGTAAAATAAACTTTAAAAAGTCCTAGCTGCTCTTCCAGAAGGCCTAAGTTCTTTTGCCAGAACACACATGACCGCTCGTAACTGTCTGGAAACCCAGTTTCGAGGGATCTGAGGCCCTCTCTGACCTCAGCGGATAGTGCATGCATTTAATACATTTACATACATACAGGCAAAGGCCTCATATAATTAGAATATATAAAAATATTATTTTTTTAAATTCCTTGCTAATTATACTATAAGATACCTTAAGTAATTCATTCAAAAATGTGTTGTTAGTGTGTAGCACGAATAATAAAAACCCAGAGACAGAAATTGGGGTTCAACCTGAAAATCAGAAGGACAAATCAGCCAAGCCACTAGAGAAATCTTACCTCTACTAAGGCTGGGTGACCACAAACTAAGCAGACTAAGCCTCTCTCTCCTCTCATTTTATATTCCCTTGTATTAAAGGCATATGACTCCCGAGGACTGGGATTAAAGGGGTTAGCCACCACCACCTGGATTTGTTTCTGCCTTGATCTTGTGTAGTCCAGGGTGGCCTTGAACTCACAGAGACCCAACTGACTCTCTCTCCCAAATCCTGGGATTAAAGGTGTGAATGACCACTGCCTGACCTCTAGTGGCTTTAGCTTTTCTTCAGGCAATATTTATTTATCAAAATACAAATAATATATCACTGAGTTAGGGAAATCCAAGAGACATAGATTATTGCCATCGACCTCAGTTATCTTCCAGAAAAGGAAGACTCTGTTGCTAAAGATACCCCACATGCTGGACCCAGAACTTAGAGGAACTGATATGGGTCCGACCTGAAAGCCTCCAACCTGAGGAATATAAAGCTCTTACGGCCTTAGAAGGCACTATGAAAGCTGTCAAAAAACAGTCAATCACATGTAGCTGTAACAATTACAAACCACAGTGATCATCATTGCAAGATATTACCAAAGGTTCAATAGTGGCACTTATGGAGGCAACCAGCAGTCACCTGATATGATTTAAGGCTCACTCAATGGGAGAGAATTAAGATCAGATTTCAGAGTTTTAGTCAAAATAGAGGTCCTTCCCCTGGTGGTGTTTCTTTTGGAAGATTTAGAATAAGTTATCAACGTAAAAAAAACTAACTAAAAATTTAAATCCAAATTATACATTATAATGAGAGACACTCTTTTAGGAAGGTAGTGAAAATTCTTGAGTCTTTTCAGATTTTGTAACCTTGAACAACTTCCCATCCCTGGTGAAGCCATGGAACCTAAAGGGGAGTTTATACTCTTGGTATTGTGACACATGTTAGTTTGGGAAAAGAAATGAAAAGTCACATTTCCTCTTTTCTAGCTGAATCCTAAATACTTGTCTTTCTACCCACAGATAGGTGCAACTCTCATTCCTCATCTAAGAAGCTTCATTTTGCATCAGTTAGAGACCATGACAGAAAGCCGCAACTGGACAAGACACAGAAAACTGGCTGTGGATGTAGGGCACCCAGCCCTACAACACTTACACCTCAGGCTCGGGGACATTGCAGAAGAGGGAATGGAAGGGTGTTGTAAGAGTCAGAGGGCCAGGAAGTCTACTGTAAGATAGTGTCTCCCAAAAAGGAAGTAAAAGGAGAACAGGAAGTGGAGGAGTAGAGGGAGGAGGGTGTGCATCTGAGAGAAGTTCGGGAGTATAATCAAATACACTGTGAAATTTTCAAAGAATTAATAAAAGTATTAAAAAATAAATATAGGGGGGCTCTTTGGAGCTATGAAATACCATGAATATTGTGCCATTGGATCAGAAATGTTAACTCAAATTCAACTATACCTAACAGCAGTCAGTTTTAAAAGTTGACTATTTCAAGGTACTCAAACATTTAAATATATGCAGGGTTTCTAGAGCTTTCAATTTGTCTTATCTTTATGTTTTATGCTCAATTTATATTATCTTAATGTCTTATCTCAATATTAAGGATTTATAATCCAATTAGTTGGATCCAGTTAATCCTCTTTTTTTTTTTTTTAAAGTACGAAGAACTTGATTTAAGAGTTTTGAGTCAAAATAGACATACTTCCCCAATGGAGTTCCTTTTGGAAGATTTAAAATAAGTTATCAATGATATCAATGAAAAAGAAAACTAACTAAAAATTTAAATCTCTATTATACATAATAATGAGGGACACTATTTTATGAAGGTAGTGAAAATTCTTGAGTCTTTCCAAACATGGTAGCTTTCTTCTAGTAAGTAGGAGGTCTGGGTAAACAACATTCTAACAAGAATGTTATTAATGTATAAACAGCACCCTTATCTATAGCTTCACTAAAGCCAATGTTAATAAGTATCAATTATATCACCTAGAATTATACCAAATAAGTTCAAATATTATAGACAATTCAAAATATATCTAAATAAGAAAAGATTTAATAAATATAAAATAGAGGATTAGTAACAATACTGTCCGAGAAGGTTCAAGTCCAGCCACCTGGAGCACTCAGTTGCCCGTGTGGGCAAAGATGGTGACACTCACCTTTTTTGAAGTTTCTGTGGATGTGTTCTTAGAAGTTGGCATAAGTTTGAGATGAGACATATGAGTTTAAGAATTTATCTCTTGAAGGTTTACAGCACAAAAGTTAATTAAAGGTAACTAATACATCCCCCTGCCTCCAAGGCTAAAGGAGATCTCGATGTTATTTATTTATTTATTTTTAACAAATTGATTAAGTTGTTTGGTCTTAGTTCATTTTCTAAGTTCTTCATCTTTCAGGAGTTCACAGTGGATTGAATTGTTAAGGATTACCTTCGAGTCCCTGATCCAATTTTACGATGTCACCTTTTATGATGTAGAGGTGACTCATGATTCCATTAAAAACTGTATAGGCCACCAGTACTTATTCTATAAGGAGACATGGCCGTCTTTCAAAAGGGGGGTAAATCTTAGCTTTTTCAGAACTAAGAGCAGTGTCTTCAGCTAGGCTGAAAGCTTTATTTAATTTAGACCTTTAGGTACATTTGTTTATTTATCCACCAATGCAGAAGATTTAAAATAATAAACATAATAAAAATTTTGTGCAAATCTTACAAATAGATTTAAACATTTGCTCATAAAATAGCTTATGATCATAAGGTAAAGGAACATCCCACGTAGGAATAATTTTTAATAAAAATTTTCCTATTGTTAAAGTAGTACCTATCCAGCTTTACCCAATAGGAAAACATACAAACATAGCATTTAGATAAAAA